>BCLG01000006.1:536612-563851 GCA_001602295.1 Zoysia matrella | reverse complement strand
TAAATTATATATTATAAAAATATTTTTCATTGGTGATCAAGTTAATTAAATTTGTAAAAATCATCAATCAAAAACATACTGCATTTATCCTAATAGAAGTTTATTTTTAAGATTTATTGCCTAACTTTTATCAATAATTTCTGTAATTTTAATTAATTTTATTATTATATAAATTATATATTATGATAATAATTTTATTATGAATCTATAAATATAAATTTTATATTATTTAAATTTATAGAAATCAACCGTCAAAATCATATTTAACAAAAGTTAAAAATAAATTTCTGCTATCTCATTTTTAAATTATTGACACCAACTTCTGATACTAACTTTGACCATTTTATTTCAATGTGTAAAATTATTAGTTATATTTTAAATATAATTAATAATAAAATAAATAATAACAAAAAATATTTTAAATAAAATTTTTAAATAATATAAATAATCAAAATAGAATCAACTATATCAATAATTTAAAAATAAAGAAAGTAAACAACGGTGGGAGTATGTCGGTGAACGATTGCTCGGCGTATCCCCTTGAGTCCTTGCTGGCCTACCGGCGGCCTTCTGCACCCTCCGTCCGGCACCCGTAGGCTTCTCCTTCCTGACCTTGGTGGAGGAGGGCGCAGCGGGGGAAGGCAGCCTCGAAGGTGGTGAGGACGTCGGGTACGTAGGGACGGCGCAGGACGCCGTGAAGATCCGGCGATTGGAGAAGCAGCGGGAGGCGGAGCGCCGCAGGATCGAGGAGCTCAAGAACAAGTCCTCCGATGGCCAGCACGGCCTCCTCCAGTTCGGCTCGAGCACCTCCGAGGTAATCGCAGTCACCGTGCGTGTCGCCTTCCTCACATCAGGTCTCGCTCCCCAAGTCGGTCCCTTTCCCCGGATGTCCTCAAAATTTTCTCGTTCGTTCGCTATAGATGAGTTTTGGTTGCGCTCAGCCTTCGAGGTCTCACGAATAAAATCAGTAGACATTGCTCAATTTTCTATCTTTATTTGCTAGCATATCACAGCTACAATGATAAATTATATTCATTTTAACGCATGCACATGTTCATTCCTTGGTCATATACTTGTTTCCTTCTCTTTAGTGTCAACTAGCAATGTCTATGCATTGACCTTTAAACTACAAATGCCCTAAAATATTAGAATTAAACTTTACCTAATTTGAACATAATTTTTGATATTCTGTACAGATGAGTCTCAAAAGAAAAATGACCCTACCAAACTTGGAAAGGATCCAACCGTGGAGACAAGTTTTCTACCTTACAGGCATTTCTGTTGGTTTGTGACTACTACTTAGGATTTTGATTGATTCTGTTTGCAAGTTTTGTTTGACCTACAATCTGTTTACTAATAACGATCCATCAGAGAGAGGGAAGCAAAGGAACAAGCAGAACCAGAACGGCTTAAGAAGCAGTGGTTGCGTGAACAGAAATTGATCAAAAGTATTACTTTATTTTGACATTACCTGCTTTTAATCAATCTACTATAACATATTTTTATTTGATGTAGAACTTTTTGTCCTAACTGATTGGTCAAACATTTCATTTCAGATGAGCCCTTTTCTATTACTTACAGTTACTGGGATGGTACTGGACACAGGAGAATTGGTCAAAGAAGCCTAGCAGTTTCCTCTGTTAGTGTTGACTCTAAACCTCCTTAATTTACCATTTCAAAAATATTGAAGCTGAAACCTAATGATTTTGTACTCTATTATGGAATTGTAGAAATTCTAGTTGCTTCTTGATATTTCAGATTGTCTTGCTTTTTAAATCCAACTAATTTTTTGTACCTTGAACACTTGCTGATATTATTTCTGTTTCCAGCTTTTCCACTTTGATGTTCATGAGGATATGCGGACCATTGCTGATGCAACGAAGGAAAAGGATGAGGTGATTAGTGCATTGTGACTTCTTTTATTTGTAGTTGCGACATGTTGCATTCTAAATTTCATGTTTGATTATGGCAGTCTCATGCAAGGAAGGTTGTAGAGGCATTGGTATGAGAAAAACAAGCATAAATTTCCAGCTTCAAGATGGGAGGTTTGACATCTAATCTTTTGTTTCACGCTTATCAGTTCACTGGGATATGATTTGTCAGCAATTGTGTTCCTGCGCTAATGACTCAATTACGTTGCAGATCTATGACCCAACTAAAAAATGGGAGCGCTACAATCCACCGGAATTAGATTTTGGGACATCACAAAGGAGAACGGCAGAGTGGCTATGAGCATCGTTCTGGCCTCTCTGGTCATCCTCTGTTTTGGCTTCTAATTTCTTTCCCTTCTGCTAGGGATGGCATATCAATTATCTCGTTATTGGTCCGATCCGCGTTCTTATGCTTTTTTCTTCTGCTAAATCCCACTATATCAAGTAGTGTGTAAGTCATGTAATGCATTATGATCAGCCTACCTGATTTGTTGCATAGATACCATCTAACATACGCATGTCTGTATGTGTGCCTCTGTTGCTGTTGGTTTATCCTAGAGTTATGAAGTGGTAATTTTAGCAGTATTAAAGATTGTGGAGAATCGAATCAATAGAGCAGCAGCAAAAATCCCACGATTATTTGGATGCACATAGACCGGGCATTAGGGCCGCCCAGCACGGCCCGACCTGTCCCGCCAGCGGGCACGGCCCACTAAAGCACGACGGGCTGTGCCTAAGCAGGCCCTGGGATGCACTGCCGGCTCACAGCGTGATCTGATTACAGTGACTGTGCCGAAATGGGCCGTGCCAGCCTGATGGGCCCACGAGAAATTCAGCCCAGATCGCCCGGGGATCGAACCTGTGACCTGTGCTGTTGGAAGCGGTAAACATACCACCGTACCAATTTTTGATATGCGTTCCAATATAGAATGTAAATATATTTAATATAAAATCGCAAATAGGTCGAGCCATGCCACCCACCATAATTGACCTTCGACTCAGGCATGGCTCAACGTACAGGCCTGTGAGCCCGGACACGATATCAATCAGGCTGTGACGTGTTTGGACCGTGCTAAAATGAGCGAGTCTCAATTCGGTCCATTTGGCACGATTCTATTACTCACCTAGAGATGCACCAATAGCTGGTGTAAAAAAATAAATAGAAAAACAATTGTCAAATAAATTACGGGCTCAATTAACCCACACCATCATTGCATTGAGGCAATGCCTTTGTTGTACTGTGCCTATCACTGGCAGGTTGAATCAGGATCCTCAGCAGTTGATTGCCCTCACACTGGCACCCACAAAAAATTAAAAGATCAGTGATTTTGATTAAATTTGATCATATTTGCACCTCACAATAAAATTATATGCACCCACCATCTATGAGCCCATCTATCAATGTTGAGGGCAGTCGACTGTATATTGCTGAGAGGTTCTTGTTAGAAAATATTTTTAAAGTGTTCAGTCTAATAGATGTCTTCTCTGAGAGACATTTTCTCATTCTCTCTCTCTCTATATATATATAACATCTATTAAAAATAAAGATTGATGCTTTTACTGAGAGACATCTTCTCATTCTCTCTCTCTATATATATATATATATATATATAACATCTATTAAAAATAAAGATTGATGCTTTTATTCTATTCTATTTATCATTACATTCTATTTGTCATTACATTCAACAGTTCCATCCTACCAATTCTGCCATGGAGTTACATCGATCAGCCAGATCCGACCACAAGAGACTATCGACGGACTAAAGACCAACTAACCTAGACCAAGAAGACAAGCTTGCTATACACCACCAACCGGCCTGCTCTCAAACCCAACTAGCCAATATATGTGGCAACACTTGCGCTTGGCGGAAAACACAATTATTCCGCTCTGACCACGGCAGCCAAAGCACAAGCACTACAAACGAGTCGAAGGACGCACGCCTCGTTTTAGGAACTAGCTTTCGGTTGCTCAGCCACCGTGGTATGGATGTGTCCGATGGGCCAGAGGACACGCGCTAGCAGGAGGTGATCAATGCTCTCCGCTTCCTGGCTACGAAGCGCACATGGACCATTGTTCCGTAGACCATGACGTTGCAGCCTATCCGAATTAATGAAATTCTATTGCTCAAAGCTTTTTTCTCATTTTGGAGAAAATTCGATCGCTCAAAGTAACTAACAAAGTGATTAATTAATGAAATTTCTGTGCTCATTCTCTTATTGTAACATCATTTTCTATCACCAAGCAATTCATCACTATATACAGCACATGTACACACATGAACCATAATACACGAGGTCTATGTCACGACACTTCGTGAATCCACAAACAACAATGGCCACGGCAGACACAGGACAGCTGCTCTCCGCATACTAACCATAGTAACCAGCGAATTACGTACTGGTCATCGGATCGCTACAAACGCTTCTAATTAGTATCACAAGCCCCCGTTGCATGCACGCCTCCCTCCCAATCGATCCGAAATAGTAAACGAACGAAACGCTTTCAAGTCGCCATCGATTGGTGGTGGTCAGGCGGTGCCTTCGACGCGCGCCTTGGTCACGCCGGCGCAGGCGTCGACGAAGTCGCCGTCGATGAAGTCGGTGGAGAACACCTGCAGCTTGTCGCTGAGTCCCTTGGCGAATACCTCGGCAATGAACAGGCGCGCGTAGCCGTGGATCCGGCGCGTCACGGGCCTCACGCAGAGCACAGGGTTGTCGGCCTGCGGCGTCACCGTGTTCTCCACCCGGTAGAAGAACCTCCGGTCGGCCACCGGCGGCTGCTTCCCGAGGAAGCTGATGTTGCTCTCGAACTTGGTCTCTGGCAGGTCCGTGTCGATCCAGTTGTCCTTGAGGTACCCGGCGCTCCAGAGCGGCTCGCCGGGCTTGGGCACCGGCGACTTGCGGGGCTTCCACACGCAGATGACGCGGCGCGGGAGCAGCTCTGCGATGGTCTTGTGGAACACGGCCTCGTCCTGCGGGATCAGGTGGTCGCCCAGCTGCTCGATCAGGAACTTGTCGAACTCCGGCGGGTCGTCGTGCCCGAACTCGGTGCGTATCTCGAGGATGACGACCTCGGACTCCGTCTCGCCGAGGAACCGCTTCACGTCGTCGAGGACGACGTCGACGGGGTACGTCGCCAGCACGCCGTGGCAGACGCGGCGCTCCTCCTGGACGCGCACGTCGATGACGCGCGTGCCCGTGGCGAGCTGCTCGTACACGGACATGGACTGGCACTGCGCGAAGGGGCGCGTCACGAACGGGATGCCGATCTTGTTGGTGGCGGAGTCGTGGGTGCCCGGCCACACCACCTGGTGCACGCGCACCCGGTCCGGGCCCAGCTCCGCCATCCACCGCATCCGGTCCGCCGGCCGGTGGTCCGATCCGGGGAACGTCTCGTCGCCCGCCGAGAGGCGGGTGGCCAGCGCCTGCTTCTCGCTGGTGACCAGCTTGCGCCGCTCGACCTGCTTGGAGAAGAAGGCGCCCATGGCTTCCAACGGATTGCTGCCGTTCTTGCCAGCCATTATAGATATAGGCAGGATCTTAAGCTTAAGCACGCTATCCCTGGAAGGACGTCGCTGTAAACTGGCGATTGACAGGAGCTAGCAAGACCACAGCGAGGAAGAAAAAAAAATATCAGAGGATGGGCATGAGAACATGTGGAGGAGGTAGTTGAAAGGGCGCTTGACTGATCGATCGACTGATCGACGCAAAGGAGGAAGAAGAACAGGCGGCGTGTTCTTGTGAGGTTCGGCGCTGCTTTGTTTAAGGCTTCGGTTTCGCAGGCTGATTCAATCAAATGCCAATTGGCGTTAGGTGTGGTGGTACCGCCAGGCCGGGAGGATTTTTTTTTTACTCGTTTGGAGCTTGGAGTGATGATTTCTTAATGGCGGGATGGTGACAGGATTAGGGCCACAAGGAAAATGACAGGCGCGTCACAAGTGCTGCGATAAAGCACTTTGGGGTTATTGGAGAGTGGGTGGACGTCAAGGTTCTTGGTTCTTGAAAAGCTGGGATTGTTTTGCCGGGCAAAGGTTCTGAAACTTTTCTCGTCCAGATGGAAAATGCGTGGAGTGGCAGACAAGAAGAAAAAACAGAGCCCGCATCAGGGGCGGCACAACTGACTTGCTCGGTAGTCGTACTGCCTATTGGCAGTGACGAACATGAGATAGGAATATTTAGCCGTTTCCCATAGATAAGCATATGAAGCCAGAGAAATCACCATGGACACTCTCTTGTGCTAGTACTGTCACCAGGTAGGTGAGGGAACCGTGACGCGACCACATCTGGTTCGATTTGAACAAGTGGTCAGTTTTTGTTAAAAATCGATTATGTGTATTACAGCAAAACAGAAAACTGACCACGACGACACGTGTTTGGTTCAGATCAATACCGTGCCAAATTCAGCCCTGCTGGAAATTAAACTGATTATATGAATTTTATGTGCTCCTTAAAATTCATGTGTTCCAGAGGAGACCATATTTGGCCTCAATTGGTTTGATTTCAAAATCGTCAGCTCGGACCATCCGCAAGCCGAAAACGTAGGGACTTCCCAACTCCGCATTGGATCATTAATTAAGGTATCCTTCTGATTAGAGGAAAAATTTATATTTTTTATATTTTTCTATAAAATTGAATTAACTCATATAAATTTTTGAAAAATTCTAGGAGTTCTGAATCTTTAAGTTCTGAGAGATGGAACGCAAGCCACAGAGCTTATCACAAGAATAATTTTATACTAGCTCGGCGGGGAGAATAGTACTAACTTATCCCAAGAACAATTGGAGCTTCCAATACGCCTGTAATGAATTGGCTTGCAGACGTTGAAATCACAGCGACGCTCCGCGTCCAAGTGGCGCAACGGCTCCACACGAGGTCCACGCTGGAAGAAGACTTTATGTCAATCATACCGCGCTTGTTGGTTACTCGGGGGGGTCCACCATGTATTCCACGTGAACTCTAGCGATACATTATCATATGCCGTATCGGCTGCACGGCCTGCACAGCGGCGGAGCGGTGCGTTGCGCCCCGCCGCGCTGTGCTCGCGCGGAAGTGTCTGGACCGGGCCGGAGAGCGGGCTGCGGCAGGTGATTCGCCGGCCCAATACGAACCAGCAAAGGATGAGATTTGGAGGCAGAAACTTCACAACAGGCCCTCGGAAACCGTCAGTGTTGTTGCATAAGCCCAAACAGCAACGGATTTTTGCGTCCCAAAAATGTCCCATTCTTCTTTTTTGAACAAAAAAAATATCCCATTCTACAGAAATTGAATGGTGCTACCGTACCGGCTAAAAATAGTCACTTGCTAGTAGGTTGATGCACATGGGGGCAATAACCAGAGACACACAGAACACAGTCCTTTGCTCAAGTTGGCGCGAGATTCCTCGTCGTACCCAACTCTCCAGTCTCCACCCAGAGCACGTACTGAACGTCCTCCTCGCCATCGAAACAACGCATATCCATGCTCGATTTCGAAGAGTCGTCGTCCTCGACTCCTCTCCCCAATCCCCAACCCGTACCATACGCCTGCTGACCTTCATCAGTGACTCGCGAGCGAAAACGACCGGTGCGCATCGCAACCAAGCGGTCGCGCGCGCACCTCTCGCCGTCACCTGCCTTGCTTTTCCACGACGGCATAGCTAGGCGCCCGCCGCTGCCGGAGCGCTGCGGACGAATCAACCACACGCGCGGCTGGTCGCGAACCCCCGGTCGTTGGGCACTTGCGTGCCACGCGCGGTCTTGAGCGGACCAACGACCGACGGACCAAGTCCTCACGGCCATGGCCACTGCTGCTGCTCCCGTCGCAAAAACGACAGGCCATCCGCTCCATCGCGTTGACCAGAGCCGGCACGGCATGCGGTTTACTCCGCTGCCAGTGGTTGATCTGTTCGCGGCCATTCTCCTGATCAGAAAAGATAAATCAAATTTGTTTGTATCGGAAGGTAAGCGAGGAGATGGTTGATCTGTTCGCCGCTCCGTGGACAGTGGTGGTTGCTTCGATGTGGACCGCACGAAGAGAAACATTTGAAAATGGTTTCTGCTCATGTGTGAGGCTTGCCATATGAAAGGAGCCAGCCATGAACGAGGCTGTTCTTAGAGTTAATTAGATAATGCCATTGCAAAATGGTCGGAGTTGAAAACACTATCACAAAAATTTGGAGTTGCTACTACCGTCAGACACTCATTTGAGTTGGAAATTACCAATGCCGTAACCTTTTCCGTCCAAATGCAGCCAAAATCACGGTAATGTACAGATAGCGATTTTAGAAATTTTTTTGAACGGTTAATTTTCAAAAATTCAAAAAAATTCTTTCAAGTTCTCAAAGTTTTTCAAAGTTATCCCGTTAGTTTGGTCTCATCGAGCACTTTAGATGTCCTCCAAATTATTCTAAAGTTTTCTAAAATTATTCTATTAGTCGTAAAGTTTTCTAAAGTTGTCCTATTGGTTCTTAAAATTTTCTAAGTTTCTCAAAGTTATCTATTCCTCTCATTGAGCTCTTCCTCCCTCTGAGTTATTCCCAAAGTAACATTGTTTCGTTAGTTCTCAAAGTTTTTCAAAATTGTTTCATTAGTTTCTAAAGTTTCTCAAAGTTGTTCCGTTGGATTCATCTCGTCGAGTTTTTCGTGTAGGTGTTCTCGGAGTTATTTCCAAAGTTTTCTAAATTTGTTTAGAAAATTTTGAGAACCAACATAACAACTTAAAATTTTTTGAGGAACTAACAGAACAAATTTAGCATCTTTAGAAATAATTCAGAGAACACCTACGCGAAAAGCTCGATGAGACGAACCTAACAAAATAACTTTAAAAACTAAATAAACAACTTTAAAAAAATTTAGAAACTAATGGAACAATTTTAAAAAAACTCTAAAAACTAACGGAACAATTTTAAAAAACTTTGAGAATATCTCGGAGGGGCACCTGCACGAAGTACTCGATGAAATGAACCTAATGAAAATTTTGGGAGCTTGATGGAATATTTTTGAATTTCTAAAAATTAACCGTTAATTTTTTTTTTAAAATCGCACTCTGTACGTTGCCGTGATTTTGGCGGCATTTGAACGGAAAAGGTTACGGCGATGGTAATTTCCAACTCAAATGAGTGTCCGATGGTACGTAGCAACCGCCAATCCTCTATACATTTTACTTAGTGGTAGTAGTACTTAGTATAGTAGTATAATCTCCTACCTCTAGTAGCATGTGGAGTTGAACCTCTCATTTTATATAATATTCTCTCCGTTCTAAAATATAAATCTCTCCGTTTTAAAATTTTTGTATTTTTAAATTTAGTCTAAGTCAAACTTTTATCACTTTAACCATTAATAATGTATAACTAATAATGTTTTATCATATAAAAATTATATTTTTTATACATCATAAATAAGTTTTCATAAAAATATATTTTTACATTAAAATTTATATTTTTTTGATATTATTAATAAAAGTTTAAAAAAATTGACCTTAATTCATATCTAAAAATGCTTATATTTTGAAAGACCAACGATGACGATAATCACCGTGCTCGTTCCATTTGGTGGCGTCTGTCAAACTTCAGATGACTCCATGTCCCTCGCTGAGTCGCTTTCTACATCGTGTGCCCCTATGCGCGACCGTATGTTTTTGCTTTGTTCGGTGCTATCGTCCGGACGCTGTTGATCCGACACTTGCATCGTTTTACTTTTTCGCGCGCCAGAACGAAGAAAGGTTTTGCACTTTTTGCGCCGACAGGAGGCGAGGCCGCGAGGGTATGGATCATCCCCATCTCAAGCAGACCAATGACCATGCAACTACATGCCCAAATCTACACCGACGCGCATCTGAATTGCAACGCCGTTCGTGTCCGCCGACGCCTTCATCGACGTGGTGCGGGTGCGGCACCTAACAATCTGCCCGGCCCGTCGCCGCTCCAGCCAGCCAGGCCAGGCCAACCACCCCGGATGCCCGCCCGAAGCCGATGGATTCCATTCCTCGTCTCGACGCCGCGCATAGCATTTGACCCCGCGCGCACCGGCGCCGCGCCGCGCGAGTCCCGCAGACCCGACGCGAATATAGGCAGCACCGCGAAATAATCACCGTGCCGAGACGAGGCGGCCATTTTTTTGCCTGGCTGGCTGCCTGCCTGCCTGCCGTCCGGGCGCGGATCGGCTGACTTCCGTCCGTTTACTGCAAGCGCTTGCAGTAAATAATATCAACCGTTCACTCTATCCAGGCTCCTAGCTGTGCGGTCTTCAGTCCATTCCAACAAGAATACAACGGAGAATACAAAGATTTCTATTCCCTTCGTTCCAAAATAATTATTCATCTAAGTTTAGTTCAATATATTTTTATCAATGGTTTTTATAAATATAATAAATTTTAATATACATAAAAATATATATTATAAAAATATTTTTATGATGAATTTAAAAGTATAAACATTAGGTTTTTAAACTTAATCAACTTTATAAAAATTATTTGTCAAATCTAGATGGCATGAAATACAAACAAATATTTATTTTAGGACGGACTGCTTGCTAAGCGAGCCTCATATATATGAAATATTGTACCGATACTTTGGACAATAATAGCACTCTACCGCAATTATGAAATTCATCTTAAATTCTTCCCTAACTTATTATTTTGGGTCTGAACATGAGAATTAAGAAGAAATAATAACTTAAGATACGATGAAAATGAGAATGAGAGATATAGAGATATAAACAATGTAATGAAAAAGTTCTGAGTCTAAAAGATAATTTATTACTCTCTCCTTTAGAAAACTATAACTATGAATTGGAAACCATTGAATATTTTTTCTCTATTTCTAATACATGTCTATATCTCTCATTCTTTTTTTCATCATATCTGACTTTTTTTTATCTCTCCTTAGTTCTAAAATAATAAATCACGAGAGAATTTAAGATGAATTCCATAAATTTGCAGTAGAATGCTATTATTGTTCAAGGTATCGGTATAATATTTCATATATACACAGGCTCGCCGAGCAAGCAGCGAAAATTTTTTATGATGGCCTAATTGTTTATTTGGATTTCATACCATCTATATTTGACAAATAATTTTATAGATTTAATTAAGTTTTAAAAATAATATTTTTTACTTTTAAATTCATTATAAGATTTTCCAAATATATAATTTTATTATATATTAAAATTAGTTTATATTTATAAAAATTATTGATGAAAATATATTTAACTAAACTTATATGAATAATTATTTTGAAACAAAGTGAGTAGAAATTTTATAATTGTTGTATTCTCGGTGGAATGGACAACACCACACAGCCGTGGGAAAGAGTGGACGGTGGATATGATTTACTGCAAACACGTGCGGTAAACGAAACAGTACTTTTTTGAACTAATGAAATAATTTTAAAAAATTTTAGAAACTAATAAAATAATTTTAACTAACTTCAAAAACTAATGGAATAACTTTAAGAAATTTTAGAAATAACTCAGAGAGCACCTGCAGGGAAGAGCTTGATAATACGAAACTAACGGAACAATTTAAAAATTTTTGGAAACTTGTTGAGATTACGTACCTGGGTACCTACGGACCCAGTTTAGTCCCGAGACTCAGGTACGATATACGGCCCGTTACTCTAAAGGCTCAACCGGAGTTCACGAATGACTTCACCGTACCAAACTCCGAAGAGCTAGCCCAACCATTCGAGGGTTGAGTCACTCGAAGACAGCATACGTGAACAACTTTGGAAAATTTTGAAAACTTGAAGTAACTTTTTTTAATTACTGAAGATTAGCGGTTCAAAATCAAATTCAAATTCAAATTATGAGACCAAGCGCTCTAAACTCAAAACTTGGAGGAACTTAGAGAGCAGCTACATGAAAAGCTCCATGAAACAAAATTAACGGAATAACTTTAAATTTTTTTAGAAATTTTAGAAAACTTTTTAAAATTTTTGAAGATTAACTGTTCAAAAAACTCTAAAATTGAGATTAGAAAGAGAGAGGTTGTGCAACTAATTTAATTTACAAGCTATGAACAGTGATAATATAATTTTAAAATTTTATATAAGTCTACTAATATATTTTATTCCTGTGTTTTTATTGCTACATTTCAAACACCTTAATTCAAATAAACTTGGAAGCAAAAAAATAATAAATGATCTAATTTTAATCAATATCATACATGCGGTTTTCTTAATTGTGATATATTTTTACTCTCTTTTTTCCCGCCCCGCTCGCTCTTTGCGATGTGTGAGCATTCCTGTGGCCGGACGAAGCAGCGTCGTCAGATAAAAAGCGACAGTTATTGTAGCTTACTGCACGCGCTTGCGGTAAACGGCTTACGGTAGCCGATCCGCGCCCCTGCCGTCCGCGGCTGGCTCCTCCGCGGTGTGTGCCGCCAGCTCACGCACGCACCCACCCCTCCGCCCCTCCCCAAAAAAACCAAAACTAATGCCAAATTAACTCCCCACCACCACCGCCCCGCGGCAGCCACCCCCCATTGTTCTCCGCTTCCTCCTCCACCGATTTCCCCCCATTTCCTTCCCCACCCTGCGGAGGAGGCAGGGAGGAAGGCAGGACCGACCGACCGAGCAGCCCGGCGCGCCGCCCGCTGCTGGATTGGGCTTGGTTGGGGCCGGCCGCCATTCCGTCCGCCCATTGGCTGACCGCGCCGCGCCGGCACGGAAGATGGACGACCTCAAGCAGATCCTGGCGCGGCCGATCCAGCTCGCGGAGCAGGTGATCAAGTGGTCCGACGAGGCGTACACATTCCGGCAGGAGTGCATGGAGCTCAAGGCCAAGGTCGAGCGCCTCGCCGGCCTGCTCCGCCAGGCCGCGCGCGCCGACCTCTACGAGCGCCCCGCGCGCCGCATCTTCGACGACACGGAGAAGGCGCTCGACAAGGCGCTCGCGCTCGTCGACAAGTGCCGCGCCCACGGCCTCGTCCGCCGCGTCTTCACCATCATCCCCGCGGGAGCGTTCAAGAAGATGGCCAACCAGCTCGACAACTCCATCGGCGACCTGTCCTGGCTCCTCCGCGTCTCCTCATCCGCCACCGACGACGACGACTTCGACGCGCACATCGGGCTACCGCCCATCGCGCAGAACGAGCCCATCCTCTTCCTCATCTGGGAGCAGATCGCCATGCTCTACACCGGCAACCTCGACGCCCGCGCCGACGCCGCCGCCAGCCTCGTCTCGCTCGCGCGCGATAGCGACAGGTACTCGAAACTCATCATAGAGGAGGACGGTGTGCCGCCGCTGCTCAAGCTCGTCAAGGAGGGACGCCTCGAGGGGCAGGAGAACGCCGCGCTCGCCATTGGCCTCCTCGGCCGCGATCCGGAGTGCGTCGAGCAGATGGTGCTCGCCGGGGTTTGCTCGGCCTTCGCCAAGGTGCTCAAGGAGGGCCCCATGAAGGTGCAGGCCATGGTCGCCTGGGCGGTCTCTGAGCTCGCCGCCAATCACCCCAAGTGCCAGGACGCGTTCGCGCAGCACAACGTGATCCGGCTGCTCGTCGGCCATCTCGCCTTCGAGACCGTGCAGGAGCACTCCAAGTACGCCGTCGCGTCCAAGATGTCCATACACTCCGTCGTGATGGACAAGAGGAACAGCACCGGTGCCTCGTCTCACCCAGATTTGCTGGATGCCGGGGATCACAGCGTCATCAGGTACCCAAATGGAATTTTGTCGCAGAGCAAGAATGAGATGCACAGTTTGGTGCAGTCCACCATGGCTGCAAAATCCAATGGGGGCAGTGGTAAGCACGTAGCAGCTTCCAATGGTAGTGTTGTGGCGTCCAAGCAGCACAATGCGTCATTGTCAGGAACGAGCACAAGGGGAAGAGAGTTCGAAGACCCTGAGACAAAGGCATACATGAAAGCGAATGCTGCCAAGGCGCTGTGGCAGCTTGCCAGGGGCAATGCGGCTATCTGTAAGAGCATCACAGAGTCCAGAGCACTGCTCTGCTTTGCGGTTCTTCTTGAGAAAGGTGAAGGTGAGGTGCAGTATAACTCTGCAATGGCTCTCATGGAGATCTGCTGTGTTGCCGAGCAGAATTCCGATCTTCGACGATCAGCATTCAAACCAACCTCTCCTGCTGCTCGGGCTGTTGTTGACCAGCTCCTACGTGTTGTTGGGAAGGCCGAGTATGATGATCTCCTAATTCCCTGCATTATCTCTCTTGGTTGCTTGTCCAGAACCTTCCGTGCTACAGAGACCAGGATTATTGGACCATTGGTGAAGCTTCTTGATGAGAGGGAAGCAGATGTCTCTCGAGAGGCAGCAATTTCCCTGACCAAGTTTGCGTGCACGGATAATTATCTGCATGTTGATCATTCCAAAGCGATCATCAATGAAGGTGGAGCGAAGCACCTAGTTCAGCTTGTGTATTTCAGTGAGCAGGTAGTTCAGGTTGCAGCACTCACCCTTGTATGCTACATCGCACACAACGTTCCAGACAGTGAGGAGTTGGCACAAGCAGAAATCCTCACAGTGCTCGAATGGGCCTGGAAGCAAGCTTACATGATGCAAGATCCTATAATCGAAAACTTGTTGCCAGAGGCAAAGATCAGGTTGGAACTGTATCAGTCCAGAGGCGCAAAAGGCTACCATTAGATCACGTGCTGTATGGAGGTTCTTCTTTGCATTGACCAAGAAATGTACATACATCAAGCCGGTTCTATTTATACTCTTGCTAAAACTTTTTGATCCCCAACATGTTGGATATTGTTGAAGTGACATATTTGGTTGGGTTGTTGATACAGATGAGTAAGTTTTGTGTGTAGGCTTGGGTATCCAGAAGTTCAGTTGATCGAGTTGGTGGTATAGTTTCGGGAGATTAGCATCTTGTAGTCTCTTTGGTCTATTGATATATCATGTATATTACATTTTGCTCATCAATCTGAGAAAATTTCTTAACCCCAAGAGCCTAACATTTTTCTTGCAAATGACCTCCGGTTCACTCTTGACTGCTTCTTGTAGTTATAGCATTCATTTCACCTGTTACTGTCAATTTTTTATGTACAGTTGATGGCTCTGCACTTCATTCTTTTATGCTTAATGCTCAATTGGAGCCTTGGAGGTCCCTATCTTCTCATTCTTCTTTTTTTCTTTTTTGTACGTGTTCGCTATACTGATGTTCCACCGTGTTCTTTCATCTGCCAAACTTCTTGTTTGAGAACAATGGTTCCCTCTGAATCCTGACATAACCTGTATAGTATTGCTATTTTTAAGACTATCCTCTTTTTCCCAGTTGGACCAAAATAGTAAGGCCATCCTTAGATCCTTCCAGTTTTTAAGAAAAGAGACTGGAGGTCTTCCAAATGGTTCAGTTTCTTTTTCAGTCTCTAAAAACCAGTTTCTAAGAAACCAATAATCTTAGGGCCGTTTCCCTAAGTTTTGTCCATGGATCCAAGGTAGCACCAACTTTTTCGGTACATGAACCACATGTTCAGGTGTATGTCTTTCTTATATCTTTTGGAGTGAATTGCACAAAAAACTACATTTTGATTACACAAGGTTTTAGCACTTGTGTCACAATGCACCAGGTTTTAGACTAAAAATTTTCACTTTGCACAACTTTTAGCTTTTAACATGGTTAGTGTGTTAGGTCAGTAATTTTCAGTCGTTGAGCAAGTTTAGTAGGCTACAGAAATGGTTTACTAATTTCCAGTTGTTCAATAATTTTGGAAAGTCAAGCAACTTGCAGAATTGGTTCAGTAATATCACTAAGCTTAGTAACTTTCAGAACTGATTCAATTTACTGTAATTCAGGAAGTTCAGTCACATACAAAATTGATTTAGTAATTTTCAATCAGTCAGTAATTTTAGTAAATTGTTGAACTGGTTTAGTAAATTTCAGTCATTTAGTAATTTTAGAATGTCGAGTACTTAGTGACCCAAATATTTAGTAATTTTAAGAAGTTTAATGCTAAAAAGTGGCCCAAATTGTTCAGTAATTCATTACTTTCAGAAAGTTAAATGCTAAAAAGTAATTTTAATATTAAAAAATAATACAAAGGTAGTAACCATGTTAAATGCTAAAAGGTGGTGCAAAGTGAAAATTCTTAGGCCAAAACATGGTGCAACGTGACATAAGTTGTAATGTGACAATATGACTTCAAAATGTGGTCTGTGGTGCAATTCAGTCTATCTTTTGGCCTCATCTTTCTGTAACCTTTTGTTGCACGAATCCATCTGGATCTCAATCATGTTCTGCTCTGTTGTTCGCAGCCGATGGTCCAGTCTCGTTGCTGGCAGGAACAGGCCAACTGGGGGACGCGCATCAGGTAGAGCACGTGGAGCGCTTCCGCTTCGCCGTGCTCATGTCTGGACCGCTTCGGAGTTGGTAAGTTCCGCGTTTCCCCTTCCATGGCGCATCTGTCACCGTCTACTCGACGGACTGTTGGGACTTTTACCGACCGGCGCGGTGGTCCGGCCCCGGAACATGGGTGAACGGCACTTGGATGGTTTCTCGTTCGATCGCGTCCTTGCAATTTGACAGTTTCAACTCCGGGGCAGAGAAACTCGAGAATCGAATGTCAAAGGGGCAACAGAGCCGCCGCCGCTGAATCTTTCAGTATCTCTTGATTGGAACCGTGATGCGCAGACAGCGAGCAAATGGTCGTTGCGTTAGCAAGGACAGATGATGATGCTGTCTGTGACCTGTGGGTTAGTTGGTGCGGCGCCGATGGACCGGTCGATTGCCTTGATCGGTTGGTGAAGCTGATAGTTGTTTATGTCTTGATTGTTCAGTGTGTTGGGCGACTGAACAATTTAAGACATGCCCAAACGTGAATGGCCGACGTGCGTACCGCTATATCACGTTTGGTAGGCGTCTATCTGACCGCTCTTCTTGTTTCAAGTTTGCCGCGCGGTTTCGGTGGAGGTGGTACTCTGTTATCCGCTCTTGATCATCCTCTCGTGCTTCTCGTATTTTTGTCAGACGGCACGAAGCTGCTGAAAACAATCCTGCCCACGTTCAATTTGTCCGTGGCCATGAACTTGTTCGGCACGAGCCGTTCAAGTTTTTGCATTCAACAATTTTATTCAACAGCTTGATGCGTCTCAGAGACTCGGGCTCGTAACCCCAATCCTACTGGCTAGGCTTATTGGGCCAAAATGCTTCCCCCGTTATGTATTGAGCCGTGCTTCGCCTTGATAGGATCTGGGCCAGTTTGAAAATCACGCCGGGATGATGGGATCACTGCCGGGTGGGGATTTAGCGTCTCTTTCGTGGGCTAGCTTTTGGCTTTTATCTTTACAAAAGTAAAAAGCTAAACCGAGCTGTGAGAAAAGCTTTTTCAAAAAAGCAGCTTTTTTCTAATAAAAAGCAAAAGCAGGTCTAGACTTGCTTTTACTGGCTGTGAGCGTCGGTTATATATATTATAATTATTATATAATTATATTTATGTTATATAATTAAAATTATATATAATTATATATTGCATAATTATAATTATATAATATTACATAGTTTTAATTATACAATTACATTGCATAATTGTAGTTATATAATATAATTATAATTATCTATAATTATATATTACTATAGGTACAATTATGTAATATATAATTATATATATTTATAATTATAATATTATATATATTATAGTTGCAATATATATATATTATAATATAATTACAATTATGTAATATAATTATAGTATAATATATAATTATAATTATATATACTACAAAATTATAAGTATATTACATAATTACATATAATTATATATAAATTACATAAGTATAAATATGTATAACTATATTACATAATTGTAGTTATATAATATAATTATTACATAATTATACTTTTATTACAATTATATATATTACATAGTTTTAATTATATATAATTATATTACATAATTGTAATTATATAAATTATATAATTATAATTATGTAATTATAATACGTATATATTACATATAAATCATCTTGCAATTTCACAACTTCACAGCTGCTTTAAGCCAAATGATTTTTAGTTTTTTCACAGCTCATATTGTACAACAGTTTTTTCACAGCTCACAGCAGCTTTTTCATAGCTCCCAGCTCAACCAAACACACCTTTAGGTCCCTTGGTTCCACTCTTGAACCTGCTTTGGCTTCCACAAAAGTTAAAAGCTAACCAAAGGGTACCAAAATCTCCAACTTGCTTTGGAGAAAGCAGCTTTCACGTAGTTCATTTTTCACAGCCGGTCTCCCCCTGCTGCCAGTGGCTTCCGTGTTGAAAAGTTTGGATAAATTACCCGCCATGCCATCAATTATTGATCCCCGATTCGAACCCCATCCGAAGAAAATTCTTTTTCCACTACGCCCTGCCCCTTTCTCTCTGGGTCAACTCCACCTGTGAAGCCCTCTCACACCGCTCGGGCATCTAGGGTTGCAGTGCGCGCACCGCCAGCCGAGCTCGATCGAGCTGCCCCAGCACCCGCCGCTCCCCACCGTCCACCTGTCTACGGACACTGCACCACCAGGCCAGCGTTGCAGCTCCCCTCCCAACGTCACCCCAAGCCGCCGCCGCCGCTTCTCGCCCGATGTCGCCCTCAGCTGCCACAGCTCCCCGCCGTCCACCCCTCTAGTCACACCGCCCCAGCCCGCCGCCACAGCTCCCCACTGTCCACCCCTATAGTGACACCGCCCCAGTCTGCCGCCGCCGGTCCCTACCGTCCAACCCCTTCGTCGAGCACTGGTCGTGACCCCGACGATTTCTGAAGGTATGTGCCGTGACTCCGACGGCCTTCACGGCGGCGGCCTCTAGCAATGTTTCATCCATTGAGTCATTAGCTATGTTTTTGTTGATTGTTAAAGGACCACAATCATTTGCGCAAGTTGAAAATCATTTTACACACTCTTTTTGGACAGTTCACACAAAGTTTTATGAGGTACTAAAATGTTTGCCAGAAGTTAGCAAAAGATAATATTAAGTCAAAGGATGCTAATTTCAGTACTAAACATGAAAAGATCAAAGAGAATCTTTTCTGGCCTTACTTCAAAGGAGCTATTGGAGCAATAGATGGTTCACATGTTCCAGTGGTAGTTTCAGCTGAGGAAGTGGTTAACCACACATGTCGACATGAATATACATCTCAGAACGTGCTAGCTATTTGTGACTTTGACATACGGTTTATCTTTACGGTAGCTGGTGGCCAGGTTCTGCACATGATACTGTTACTGCATCTAGGCCCTTTGTGGGTTTTGGTGATAAATGACAACGTAATTAAAAAGCTAACGCATTCTATTTAGTTCTACGAAGAATTGCAGATAATCAAAAAGAGAGAAAAGATGAGACGTGCCTAAAGCGGAGCTTATTGAAGATTCTTATAGTTTTTATTTTATCCTTGAGTTTAGACATGTCGTACTATCAAGAGGGAGGGAAATAAAGTGAAAGAACCGAAGCAAATGCTCAAAATCTCCTAAAAATATCATTTCCAAAACACTCCTGGCCGAAGTGTTCGGTCCTAAGTCGGAGACTCCGGCCCATTTTATTCAAGTCCAGAGGACCCTTTGCTAGAGTGTCCGGCCCTTGGCCGAAGACTCCAGGCTTTTTTCTTGGATCCCAGAACACTCCTCCTCGGAGTGTCCGGCCCTAGGCCGAAAACTTCGGGCCTTTTATTCTGGACTCCAGAACAATCCTCGCAGGAGTGTTTGGCCCTTGAGTCGGAGACTCTGGGTATTTTTCATCGAGTCCAGTACACCCTTGGCCGGAGTGTTCGGCCATTGGCCAGAGACTCTGATGTTTGAATTCTGCCTCCTTGACACCTGTCGGAGTGTCCGATCATGGGCCGGAGACTCCGGTGGTTCTAACACCCCAACGACTCTTTTATAAATGAAAAGTATAAAACACTCCTCCTCGATGGGCAGAACTATCTCTTAGCCTCATTTTCGACCTGAACACACTTGAGCTCATTCTCACACTCTTGCTAAGGCTTCCTTGCTTAGATTTGAGCAAAGGAAGTGAGAGGGCAATCTTTCAAAGGCTTTGAGGGCATCCCTTTGATTCCAACGAGCATTTGTGAAGGTGAAAACTTGATTTCACTCCTAGACGACTAGACGTGCTCGAGAGCTCCTAACTCGTGTGGTGAAGCACCGGAAAGTTTGTATTACCCTCCCAAAAGGGATTTGATAGTGAAGCACTCATCTCGACCTTGGTAGTCGTTTTGAGAGAGAAAAAGGGTTGAGTGAAACCGGTTCTTTGTGATCTTAACGGAGATGTAGAATCTTTAGTGGATCTGAACTCCGGGATAAATCTTTGTGTCTCCGTGTACTTCTTGTTTTTCTACCAGTTTGAGATCTATTACTCACTTTATTTACATTTCGGCATCTATTAGGGTAGCTTGTTCTAGCCTTATTTACTTGTTTCTGCATGCTCTAGTGCTTTCGCTTTATCTTTTGGTTCAAGTAAATTTACTGGATCTAGCTTAATATTTCTGCATTCGTAGTTCACAGTGTTCGCCGGAGTGTCCAATCAATAGCCAGAGTCTTCAATGCCGGAGTATTCGGCCAGTGGCCGCAGTGTCCGAGGGACTGACAGTTTGTTTAAGTTTTAGGTTGACCTATTCACCCGCCCTCTATGCCACTTTTAGATACATGGATCTTGAATCATGCCTTAGCGAATTTTTCTACATTTCACGTACCTCCGAAAGGTATACTCTATTGAATACAATATTAAAATACTTGGTATTGTTATTTGGCACTAATTGTTGATTTTATAGGAAAATCTTATTTTGTGGATTTTGGATATCCGAATCGAATAGGGTATTTGGCTCCTTACAAAGTAAGTGCATACTATATTTCAGAGTTTCGGCATCGTTCTGGGTGTCCTCCTCAGGGGAAGTATGAGGTGCTCAATTTCTTGCATTCATCCCTTCGAAATGTCGTTAAGAGAGCTTTTGGTATATTGAAGCAGAAGTGACGTATTTTAAAAGGCATGCCAAGCTTCTCACTTTGTACTAAGAAGCATATTATTGTTGCTTGTATAGCGTTGCATAATTTTATCCGTAACAATAATTTACAAAATAAGGAGTTTGATAAATGGTGATGCTGACGAGGAGTACTTGTTATAAGAAATAAGTGACATGTCGAAAAGATAAGGAGATGAAGCTCAAGATGTGAAGAATGAGAATACCATATACTATTCGTAATAGAATAGCCAATGCTTTGATTAGTGCAAGAAAAAAATAATTGTTGATGATAACATAATTATGTGAACCATATATTTTGTATTTATGTTGACTATGTATTAATTATGGATAAAAACTTTTAAAAAGTACTTTTATCTTTGTAAAATGGTAATTCATAAGTAAATAGTACAATGAATTACGGTCATTTTGCATATAACCAATGTTATAACCATTTAGAGACAATACAGACATTTTTTATAGCACCTACAGCTCACAGCCGCTTCAACCAAAAAGGTTTTCAGCTTTTTCACAGCTCACAACTCACAGTACATTTTTTATAACCCATAATTTATAACAGTTTTTTCACATTTCACAGCTCAACCAAACACGTCCTTAACCGCTTTGAAATCACTCCCATACGTGCTTCCGTACGTCAGTCAGTCGGAGCCATAGTATGAACTGAAGGGAGATCACCAAAATCTGCCCAGCCGTGCTACAACGCGAGCAACACCTCGTTAAAAAAAACCAGCCATTTCAAAATTTCCTTGACAGAGCGCATCACCAATCAAATCGACCGATTGAACTTGCCTAAAGAATCAATACACGAATCACTTATTCACATGGACTCAAAAAAAGAAAGAAAGATGCAGGACCTATTTCGCGAGAACGCTAATGGCGCGAACTGTTCCCTCGAGTTTCCTTTCCACCCTAGTACTGTACATACGAACGGCTAACTCAACTCACCCTCTCCGCCATCTCCGCAGACACGTTGAACGATCTCTTGCTCTCGTGCATCTTGGCGTACACCCACTTCGTCCTGAGGCAGAGCAGGACGTCCAGTCCGAACCCGACGACGCAGGCGACCGCCATGACAAGGAACACGAGGCGGTAGCAGTGCGCGCCGAAGCAGGTGTTGCCGCCGCCGGGCGCCGCGGTGGCCTGCGCGTCGTAGAGGAGGCCGGCGAGGAGGCCCGAGAAGAGGAACGAGCCGAGGGGCAGGTTGAGGTTCAGCATGTTGTAGATGAGGCCGTAGTACCTGAGCCCGAACAGCTCCGACGCCGACGCTACGGTGACCGCGAAACGCACGCCGAAGCAGGCGCCCACGACGACCGAGCCGATGAAGAGCGACCCCGGCATGGCGAGCGCCATCACGACGTAACCCGTGGCCATCACGATCTGCGAGGCCGCGTTCCAGAATGGGCGGGGAATCGCTCTTGTCCTGAAAAGTTTGCAGACGTTCAAGGGGCCGAACGACTCAAACTTCACCAAAACAAAACGAAATGCTCGCCAAATTGCATTGTGCTTCAGAAAATTCAGAGTAAACAAGAGGCCATGCTGCTATGTCAAAAGCTGAATATTGGAGATGTCATAAAATTTAGTGCTCCATATCAAATAAAGCAAGTAAAAAAAATTAAGAAAAGCTATGACGTTTCCCATTATACAATCAAAACAGAGATGCAGGCCAGTATCTGTTTAAAACGGCACCTAATACTGAATACTACTACAATGGAAAGATGACTCACCTGAGCTGTCGTGCTAATTTATCTATCAATATCACTTCCTGATGCAACTTTCTCTCCTCTCGTTCATGACAAGTCACAATGTCGCTCGAGAAAAGGCTCATTTCATGCTTTCAGTTTCAGAGATTATCTTTCAGGGTGGACTCCGTTACAGGTGAAAAATAATGACCCTTAGACTTACCTCCAAACCTTTTTATTCAATCAAAACTAGTTTTTTAAAATTTAATTTTAAAAAACTAATTCATTTGATTAAAATAACGATGTTCTGAGTTCAAACTACGCTCACCAGTTTTCAACCGAGCACCCGCACTCCACCAGTTGCTTACTACGGATGCACCGATCGCTAGACACAGGCGTGGGGAATCCTAATTCACTTGGGAACGGATGGATAATTCCAAGTTCTTTGATTCCAATCATTCATTAGGGCATCTGCTGAATTGAATTGCTGGTGGAGATTGATGCATGGGGAATTAGGTTCCGGGGAACAGATCAACGTACTTGATGAAATGCTCGGAAATGGTTCCGGATGCGATGCGGCCGAAGAATCCCCAGATGCTGGTCATGGAGATGAAGAGGGAGACGTCGCTGTAGCCCATGGCGACGCCCATCTGCCCGAGGTTGTTTATCACGGCCAGCCCGGTGCCCACGCCCATCAGGAACGACGCGAACATGAGCCAGAAATCCAGCGACGTGAGGGCCTGCATGATCGTGTGCTCCTCCCCGAGCCGCGGCCGCTTGCCGAGGCCCGGCGCCTCCTCGGACTCCTGCACATTCCTCTCCACCGCCTTCGTGTCGAGGAGGGAGTCCACCTCCTCGAGGTCGGCGTCCACGGCCTTTCGCGCCTTGAACCATGACTTCCATGCCACGTGCGCCGGCACCGCAGCGGGGGACGCAAGGAGAACCAGGAGCACGGCCACGAAAACGGCCGAGACGACCCCGTGGCCGCGGCGGGCCCCCGTGAGGTCGGCGGCGAGGAGGTACAGCGCGATGGTCACGGCGAGCGAGTTGATCGCGGCGAAGCAGCGGCCGTCCTCCTCCTCGTCCTTGGCAGCCGTGCCGGCGCCCGCGGCCGGTCCCTCGCGGAGGAACAGCATGGCGATGGTGCAGACCGCGGCGGGCACGACGGCGAGCATGACGAGGAACGACGCCGGGTCGTCGGCGAACAGCGCAGAGCAGACGTCGGTGAAGATGGCGGTGCTGAGGCCGACGTACCCCTTGAGCAGGCCCGACACCGGGCCCCTTCTCCGGCGGAAGTTGCGGATGCAGGTGACGAGCACGGCGGTGTTCATCCACGTGGAGCTGTTCCCTCCGAGGCAGAGGAAGACGCACATCTGCCAGTACGGGAGCGGCGCCACGGTCCTGGAGACGACGAGCCACTGCGCGGTGTACCCGAGGAGCCCCTCGACGGAGCCGATGGCGAGGAGGACCCACGTCGGGACGCGGTCGGAGGCGAGGCCGGCGAGGAGGCCGAACGCCTTGCCGACGTCCTTGGCGACGGACAGACCGTTGAGCTGCAGCTGCGTGAGGCCCATGAGCGTCTTGAGCGAGCCGGTGTAGTTGGAGAAGGTGTAGTTGTTGCCGGAGATGCACTGCACCCACACCGCCGTCACCAGACCCAGCCACCGTCCCCACGGCGTCGCGGCCACTGCGTCCAGCGCCGCCGCCACCATTTTGCTACTTTCCCTCGCTTCACACGCCCACGCAGCTTCGGATGTCCCCGCCACAAGCGCAGTAACGCAGGCTCAATTGTCAGTCGCTCGCTGATTCAAGGTTGCGCCGGATTGCTTGGTTTTTTTAAGACGGAAAGAGCTTTCCATTAACCACCAGGCAAGTCGCCGGAGACTAACAAAGACTCCGGGGCTTGGCTCATGAACAATCGCTTCGTTGTTCTAGGCCGCATCTGGGGTAGAGGGAGGTGGTATTTGGGACGTGGGGGAGGCCGGAAGCAGGGACGGGCCGGCCGGCGGTGAAGCGCGTGTGATTTTCGCGCCTGCCGAAGGGCCAATAGGGAGGGGTAAGAGCATTTTCAACAACTCCTCGTTAACTCTTTTTAAATCAAATTATAAAAAAATATATAAAAAATATATTCCAACAACTCTCTATTTTCAAGGTCTCCGAAGTCCCTCTATTTGAAGACGAAACTTTCTAAGATCTCTAATCTTATTTTTCATGCAACTAACAATAGGATCAATTATTCACTAAATTCAAATTTAAACTATTTAGGAGAGCTGTTGAAAAAGGTGACTAAAGTAGGTCTCAAAATTTTTTTGACTAACTAAAAAAAATACTTTTTGAGATGATTTTGAGAGGATTATTGGAGATGTTCTAAAGCAAAAGTTTTTAAGGAAAATGAGGAGCAAATAAGGGGACGGCGTTTTTATAGACGTCACCGACTCGGCGATCATCCCTTCCAACACTGTCACTCTGTTAATTTCTATCATTTATTTATTTCTGAAATTGTTTTTTTTTTGCCAAGACCGTCATCACTGATGAAAATTCATAGTTATCATGCCAAAGTATATACTGTGACATACCAGGAAATAAGTCCTTCCTGAATGAACTTCAGTTCAGCCACAAATTTCTTTGTTCTATCTACATTTTGCAGAAAATTTTAGGGCCAGGTATTCTCTTTCTATGGGTTTTTTTGGTTCTTTTAGATTGAAAAAAGTCCTATTACGCTTCCTCAACTTTTGCGGTTGTGTGATTTTGCTCCCTCGCTTATAAAACCGGGTAGACAGGCTCTCTCTCAACTTTCAATACCATTCATTTTTGCTCTTTGAGCGGATTTGGATGGTGGTTTTATCTGACATGGCGTCCACGTGGCGATCACCAGTGATGTGGATAGCAAATGTGTCACTGCTTTGTTCCAAATTTTTTTTAAAAAATACTTAATGAGCTTAGAAAATTACGAAATTTTGTGAACATTTAAAATATTTTAAAAAGAAAAATATTTTTATTTAGGTTCAACTTCAAATTAAGATCAAACTTATTTTTAAAATTCAAAAAGACAAACAACTATTTAGAATTACAAAAATAAACAAGACCTTTAAACTTTTTGATAAAATAACAGAAAAATACTTAAATTCGTAAGCTGTTAGAGTGGATACATGACATGCAGCGAACTGTTAAGCTGTGTTTTTCAATGTTAGCAGCTGAATGGTGATTCGCATTCTGATATTAATGCCTATTCTTGCTTATAATTTTAAGATCGTTATCGCATTTTTGCCTGTGCAACAATGATCACCATACCTTCTACTTGTTGAACAGTAGTAATCCTATGAATTTAGGCTCCGTTTTATTGGAGGAAATCTTGCTATTCCTGTGCTTTTTCCTGTGAAATTAACTTGATTTCTGAGAAATTCTTAAGAAATTCTTGTGAAATTCCTATGTTCCAAACGAAACTTTAGAGATAATTACATTCTGAAATTTTTTGTCACTAACTTATTCAAATTCTATTCTGAAATTGTTGTGGTCCGTTATTCCGACGACAACAATTCCAGAACAGAATAAGAGCATCTCCAAGAGATTGGTTAAAAAAAGCTCCAAATTCACTGAGTATAGCTAGTCTTTAAACTAAAACATTTACGAAAAAAATTAGAGAGACCCAACAGCCTCTCTAAATTCATACCAGACCATTTCAAAAATCAAATTTCAACGCACAGGAAGCCTTGGCCGCATGCGATGCTCCTGTCGCACTCCCATCCGTCATGTCAGATTTTTTAGATCAAAATATGATTCAAAATCCCTAGTAGTTGTTTGCCTAAAAACTGCTTTGAAATAAGAATTATGTGCAATCCTAATGTAATCTTCAAATGCAGATTGGTCACCAATGCTTATAGGCAGATCAAGTCTAGCAATAAATCGACAAAGATCAGTTCTAGCAACATCAGGATTATACACCCAACCATGAACATGACGATCAGCACTAAAATGTAAATGAGATTGACTAGATGAACTAGCAGCAAGAGCTTTTCTTTTGCATAATTTCACAAGACAAATCAAGTGGCCAGTGCCACCAGTAGAGCTAGCAGAGAGCTCTGATTTACAAAACCTACAGCGAGCACCATACCTCTGTTCCTTACCATTGACGACGCGCTTGAGCTCTTCCATGTCTTTCCATACCTCAGATGTTGAAGCCCTTGTTCGTATCCTCTCGGCGGCGGTGCTCGCAATTGGGCTCGCGTCGACGTCCACTGGTGATACTGCACTGGCGCCGAATAGAGCACCAGCTCTAGCGCCAACATCATCTTCGTCGTCGCCCCGCAACCCTTGCGCTCGTAGGTCGTCGTTGATGGTGCCCGCCATCGGATTCGCCGATGAGCCCGAGGAAGAAAACCTCGAGGTCAACGACCTCGATGGCCCTGTCGGCAGTAGATTCAGAGGACTAGGTGGTGGTGGCGCAGATCCTCAGGTTGTCGGAGTGCCGGGTTCCATGGGGGCTAGGGTTTGGGCTAGGCCATGGGACTAGAGGACTAGGGTTTGGGCTAGGCCGTGGGACTCACTGGCGAGAGGGATTGAGGGAGGCAAGAACGATAAGGAGAGGGTGGTGAACGGCGGCGCTGTGGTGAGAGGGTGGCGGCGGCAACAGGTGGCGATGCAGATCGGTCGAGCCGCCGAGGCGCGCCAACGCCCGCGCGTGAGTCACTGGCGAGACCCGAGAGCGGACAGAGGAGGCGAGCGGTGGCGCTGCGGTGAGAGGGAGGC
>BCLG01000006.1:501827-536602 GCA_001602295.1 Zoysia matrella | reverse complement strand
GCTGCGGTGAGAGGGAGGCGACGGTTATCGGCGGGCGGCGGCGAGGCAGATCGGCCGAGGCGCCGTCGGTTGTGGGACGGAGGTGAGGCTGCGGCATGCGCTGCGGCAGGTGAGGAAAAACTATTGAGGGTTAGAGTTAGCGGGGCGGGGCCGACCGAAGGGCCGGTTACATACGAGGTCGAGACCAGACCAGGCCGGCAGGCCGGTTACTGGGCCACCTGGGCAGTGCCCGTGTCGGGCCGCGTCCGTCGGACTAGCCCGGCCAGGCTTCGTGCTTTGTCAGGCCGGCTGTAACGGGCCGTGCTCGGATCGGCCCAATGGGCCTGTGCCTAGGCCCAAGCACGGCCCGTGTCGTGCCTCAGGCCGGCACGGCCCGTCAACTCATCGGGCTGAGCCGTGCTCGTGCCAGGCTGAAATGTACGGGCCTCGATCCGGCCCGTTTAGCACGGACCAAATGGCCAGCTATAGCATGCATGCAGCCGTTGCTCACGTCTGCATGTGCGTGCTCACACAGATGGCAAGGATGGCCACTAGCCAAGTTTTGCGATCGGAAGTCATGGAATGGAGAGCCAGATAAAATGGCTACGGAGGAGGAACTGTTGGAACCTTGTTTTAAGGAAAATTAGGTATATTTAGCTATACAATTAGATTTACACAGCCTATTGGATATGCTCTAAGTGATTAAGTAGTGTCCAGTGGAATTCTTCCATAGATTTTCTTAGAGAGAAGGATGTCTCTGATTCAATACATCAATTGCAAGCTTCACTGTACATGAGCTGATATTTCAGAATTCAAAGGAGCATAATCGCAACCACCGAATTCCTCATGTTAATTTTCTCATTTTACTTTTTTTCTTTGTTTTCTGTTTAGTGAATGTACCCTGATGATGTAAATGATACATAATACAAGCTCATGTCACCTTGGACGCGGCACTCCTGACTGCTTTTTTACGAGGTAGATTTTAAAATAGATCAAAAAGAATGTGAACCGTTCATTTACGTTATTCTTTTATCTCCCAAAAAGTAAAAAAAAATCTTCAATATTTATTAATTACTACATCATTCAATTTAAAAAGTAATTAGTGAGTTTAGAAGGTGATGATTATCAGAGATATGTTTACTTATATAAATCAATGGCTAAGATTGAATACATGTCATACCTAGATCTAAAGAGGTGAAACAGATCTTTTTTAAAATAATTATTTTATAAAAGGTTGCATGTTTGAGCTCCGAAAATAAAAGTACAAGTCACTCTTTATCACGGAATAGTTACATTTAACATGATACGTACACGCCAAAGGTTACAAATACCCGACGGCAGTAATTAACACAACTCACAGTCTCACACGCGAATTTAAGTGTCTGGATAAAATAATTAATGAACCGTGCATTCAGCAGCATAAAAATAATGTAAGAGATGAGAAATGAGATTATTAATTGACAACTCGGCAGTTCTTCCTGATCTCACCATTGGCACCAGTCTTCACCTCAATGCCAGCCATCTTAACCATGGCCTTCGCGAACATCACCTCGAACAGCTGCGACGATAGCGCGTTGAACATCACCGACACATTGGTGCGAGTCGACGTCAACAGCGCCGCGTCGGAGGTGAACAGGACGTTACCGCTGAGCAGGTTCTTGTAGTACTGGTTGTCCAGCATGTTCGGCGTCACCATATCCTGGTTCACGGTGGGGTCGTTGGTCGAGCTCGGGCTAGCCGGGCACTGCTGCCGCAGTGACACGGCTAAAGCCGGGTTCATGCTGGACGCCGACGCGTTCAGACGGCCGTCGCGGGTGAAGGACGAGCAGTGGGACCGGCCGACGGTGTGCGCGCCGGAGAGTACGACGAGGTCGTTGACGTCGAGCCCCTTGGCGGTGAAGCTGGCGGTGAGCGCAGAGAGGTTGAACGACGGTGGGGGCAAGAACTGCAGCGCCGAGTTGAAGAGGGACACTGTTCCGTCGCGGCGGCCGGCGGGCATGGCGAAGCTGACCCTACCGTTGCTGAGCACGGCGCTGGCGTCGCGCGCGGCGAAGGCGACGACGTCCGCGCAGGAGATGTTGCCGGGGCACTCCTTCTCGAGCGCTGCCTTGGCCGCGTCGATGACCTCGAAGCCACGCAGGCTCGGGAAGTTGGGCGGGGACAGCTTCTCCGGCTGCGGGTTCGCCGGAGTCGGGTCGAGCAGCACGGACGCGTCGCATCCCTGATCAGATTGCACGTTCCAACATATATCAACGCATGGGAATGGACATATATATACAGTGGTGTCTGCCTCGGGTACGTACCTCGACGAAGCAGTCGTGGAAGAGCATCCGAATGAGCCCTGCACCGATGCCAGGGTTCTGTTTCACCGCCGCCTCAACCACGCCCCTCACGATCTTCTCTGCGTTCGGGCACGTCTCGCCATAGAAGCCGACGGCAAGGCCGCCGGCGTTCGGGGCTGGTACCGGGACCGGCAAGGGGCTACCACTACCGCCTGAACCCGAGCCCAGGGCAGGAATAGGGTAACCGCCATAGCCGTATCCTGCAGATTGGCTTGTCACAGAACAGAGGAGGCCGAGCAAGGCCAGAGAGAGAAAGGCAAGCTTAGCCATTCGGAAAGCTCAACAGGGCAGCAGCTAGCGCTAGTAGTAGGAGACAAGAGCTGTCTCGAGAGAGGTGTGTGTGGAGATGATCAGCTGCTGGTCCGCACATCTATTTATAGGACTCCGAGTAGCACACGGTGGTTCCATGCAGGAGGAAGAATGTTTGTGTGTCGTCGTGGTTTCCGGCGAGAGAACACATGGGAGGCAAGACAACTCAGCGTGGTTGACTTGTGACGCCATTTAAATTGCTCCGTTTCAACGTTGGACAGGCGTGTCTCATTAGCCTCGTCATCACCCTAATTAGCTGGTAAACCGAATATGTTTGCAAGGATAAGTGCATCCCAATAGGCTATTAATGATAGTTTCTTTTCTTTTTAACTCTCATGACACATCAGTATTTTGCTTATGTGATAAAGAAATTGATGAAGAAAGAGAATGGAGAATTAAACTATTTTTACAACAAAAAACCACCTCTTCACTAATATCAAAGCACTAAAAAACCTCAAAAAAATATATTGAGAGAACTCTACTTAGTTTTTACAGCACAATTTTTTCAGATCATTAAAATTTAATCTAAATAAAAACTAGTATAGAAACTATACATTAAAAAAATAGTGTATAAAACATAATTTATTACTTTTATAAACCAACTTTAAAAACTTGCATTGAGAGTGCGTATGTCCTTGGCAGTGATATCCCGTGTTCTCTGTGGCTGTGAAACAATTTTCAAGATGCGTGAAACTTTGGCCAACGGCCGGGCGTTTGTCATCAGTAGCTATAAGCTAGGTGTACACGCATGCATAAAAGCATCGGGGCATCGTATGATTTTGGTGGTTACGGGAAGGTCAGCCTGATGCAACGCCGTGATTTACGATCGCGGTTAGAGAGCTAACTGACAGTCGCTGCGTTAATGACGCTCGAGTCTCCGGTGGCTGGCCGATGATCATGGTACCGGCTGCCTGGCGGCGGTGGCCAACACGAGTCGAGCATCCGACGAGCCGACGAAGCTTCCTAGACCTCCGGCGACACCCACACCAGTTTAAAGGTCTAGTTTGTTTTTTGTATTTCTAAATAGTTATTTGTCTTTTCAAATTTTAAAAATAAATCTGATCTGAATTTGAAGTTGGACCTGAATAAAAATATTTTCCTTTTTAAATATTTTAAACCTTCTATAATCTTTTGAGCTATCATTAAGTATTTTAAAAAAAATTGGAATAAAACTGGAACACATCGGCTGTCCACGTCACCAGTAATCGCCACGTCAGCCAAAACCAACATTCAAATCCGCCCAAGGAGCAAAAATAAACGATATTAAAAGTTGAGGGAGATTAGCTATCCAGTTTTTTGTAAGCGAGGGAGCAAAATCGTGAAAATTGAGGGAGCGCAATAGGACTTTTTCCTTTTTAGATTCTTCCTATGTTGAGAAGGGTGTTGGGCCCAACAATAAACTCCACTTAAAGAAACACCATTTCATCGTATCATCCCTGGTTTTGTTGTTCAGGGAGGTGACATTTCATAGTATGAGGCGATGGGAAAGGAAGCGAGTCCATCTATGGTGGCACCTTCCTGGATGAGAACTTCACTGTAAAACACACATCCAACCATCCAGGTCAAAACTTCAGCAGAGAATTGTGTCACATATTTGCCCTTACCTTAAACTTAGTTTTAAATTTACTTAAAATAAATACAAAAAAGATCCCACATAAATATTTTTTATTTTTTGAATTTTTTAAATGTTCCATCCTAACATCAATTCAAATGTTCTAGTGGTGAAAATAAATGTTTCAATAGTAACATTCAATTTTTCAATAGTGAAAATAAATTGTTTCAAAAGTAAAAGTCAATTGTTCTGTTAATAGAATAACTTATTTTAAATATTTTGGTGGAGGCATGCTGTGGTAAAAATAGAAAAATACAATAAATTAAAAAATTGGAAAGAAAGAATTTAAAAGGAAAATTAAAAAGAAAGTACAAAATTAAAGGAAAGATAAAATGAATATAAAATAAATAATAATAATAATAATCTCTGTCTGTACCTAATTACATGTCATCTTGAATATAATAAGTTTTACTCAGTTACTTAGAGCATCTCCAACAGTTCTCTCAAAAACTTACCCTAAAAAGTACTTTTTAAGGCCAGCAAAAAAATTTTTGAGATCTACGACCACCTCCTTCAACAGCTCCCTTAAATATAATCCAACCAATAACCGGTTCCACTATCAGTTGCACTAACATAGAATGGAGGACCCCAGAAAGTTCTTAGATTTACCTCCAAATAGGGAGATTTTAGGGGATCTTTGAAAGTAGGGAGAAGTTTAGAAGAGTCGTTGACTTTTTCCTTATAATTTGATACATAGAAAGTTAATGGGGAGCTTTTAAAGATGCTCTTATCATCTTTTACAATACACATTTCTTTATTTATAATATATCTTTATCTTTATTCTCTTTGTTTTCAGCACATTTTATATTTTTTATCTTTTTATCGTGCTCATACCCAGCATGACAATTAAAAGGAGAAGGAGGGCGTAACAATAATAAATAGACCGGTTGTATAAGAAATATAAATAAAATAAAAATAAAAAGGCCCAGTCATGATTGTGGATGCTCTCGCGAGCAGCAGCGGCCCATGGATCTCGGCCGGCCATGTTCAGCTCGACCTTCTGAGTGAGGGGCTTTCGGCGCCACGGCTGGCCCGACGGCAGCAGTACGACCACGCTCGGCCCAACGCCAGCAAGATGCCCACCTCCACTTCCCAAACTCTTTGATGGAGCAACGCCCATGATCCGGCAGTGAAGAGCACGACGCCACCGCCGTCCGGGAAGCCCTTGCCCAAACCCTAAAGCCGCCGGCGACGCCAGCAGGATGGCCCGTTACGACCGCGCGATCACCGTCTTCTCCCCCGACGGCCATCTCTTCCAGGTGGAGTACGCGCTTGAGGCCGTCCGCAAGGGCAACGCCGCCGTCGGCGTCCGCGGCACCGATACTGTCGTCCTCGGCGTCGAGAAGAAGTCAACCCCCAAGCTCCAGGACTCCAGGTAGGTTTCCGTCCCACTCCTATCGGGACACCAGATCTCGCTGCTCTCGCCTCAAACCCCCTCGACTTTCTCTGCCTTCCCCAGGTCCGTGCGCAAGATCGCGAGGCTGGACACCCACATCGCGCTTGCGTGCGCGGGGCTCAAGGCCGACGCACGCGTGCTCATCAACCGCGCGCGGGTCGAGTGCCAAAGCCACCGCCTCACCGTTGAGGACCCCGTCACCGTCGAGTACATCACCCGGTACATCGCCGGCCTGCAGCAGAAGTACACGCAGAGCGGTGGAGTCCGCCCCTTCGGCCTCTCCACCCTCATCGTCGGCTTCGACCCATACAACGACAAGCCAGCACTGTACCAGACCGACCCCTCCGGTACCTTCTCTGCGTGGAAGGCCAACGCCACGGGGAGGAACTCCAACTCCATGCGGGAGTTCCTGGAGAAGAATTACAAGGAGACTTCCGGCAAGGAAACTGTCAAGCTCGCTATTCGTGCACTCCTAGAGGTATACTGCCTTTACTTATTCTTCAGTTTATTATCAAATAGACTTAGATATGATGTTTTCAAGGTTATGGAAATGTTTGATTCCTTGTAAACATTGCATCTTTTCCTGTTAACGATGACTATAACAGGACCCTTGTAGATCACAATTGACATGATCAGGAAATAACCAAATGTGTTTATTTATTCTCCTGTGATTATACTAAGTCGAACAAATACATTTTAATGGCAAGCGTCCTCCATCCTACCTTTTCTCATTTCCTAACCTATGGTGCCATTTATTCCCGCTTTGATTATGGTTGGTTTTGGCAGTCATGGTAAGCACAAGGAACAGCAGTTTGTCCAGTGATAAATTTGTTATTTCCTGAGTTGAATTATTTCTTAAGCATAAGGTAATTGAGCTACATCTCAAATTTGTTGGTGTGGACAGGCCAGTGGCCTGGTGGTAAAAGTTCATGGGAGCACTCACGCCGGCGGGGGTTCATTCCCCCATCCCGCACTTGCCTCCAGTGAAGGCAGCGGCTAGGCCGCATTTCTTTAAAAAAAATTTAAAAAAATCTCAAATTTGTTGATCTAAACATTGAATCAGGCATTTCATATAATGTTTCAGTTTCAGTGTCAATAATTTTTTTTGCCTAAATTCCCCCTTTTGTAGTAGTAGTCAAATTATGTTTCAACAGTTCCTCTATTATTTTTTGATAGAGTTGTGAAAATGCTAACATATCATGGAACTGCAGTCGTATGAACTAACACCTCATTTTAGTAACCTAGTTAACTTAAATGAAGGCGCTGAAAAATGCTGCAACATATTTGTTTGACGTCTTTTGGTACTACATATATTTCTCAAGATGTTTGGTAAACATACAATGCTACTGCCGAGCTATTGTTTTCTTTTTTTTTTTTGGGGGGGGGGGGGTGTTTCTGGCCTTAGAAAATAGAACACATTTTCAGTTCTTTTTTTTTTTTGCATTCTTTTGACTTAATATGAAAAACATTGGTCATGCACTGGGGACAATACGTTGCAGTTATGAGAAAATTAAGCTACCTGCCTTCCAGAATGATTTTCTAGAACCACCTATCTTATTGCTTAATCGTTTCATTAGGACCACACCATTTTAGATTTGATTGGATCATTGGAAACCAGAAATCTTCTTTGGCCAGGCAGCATGATTTATTACTTAATTGTTTAATCTTTTGCATGATGAATGAAAACCTCATTTAGGATCCTTGGCAAGATACCTGAATTACTTTTTGTTTGATGCCATATTCATCACACAGCAAGAAGAGCCTCAAACATTCAGATTGCAGTATTCTTTAAACAATGTTGATACATAGATGAAGTCAGGTTGGTTGGTTTATGATGAGTTGTGTGCTGTTAAAGCCTCCTTGCAGAATAAAAGTTAGGGGAAGGCTAGGAGGAGAGATAGTGTTCAAAATTTCAGATACACATCAAAATCTACACAGAATTAGGCAACAATTCACTCCCACGGGGAGTTGAACTCAGGACCTGAGGGGCGCTACCGAGGCTCCTTAACCACTAGGCTAAAGGCCCCTTCGTGGCACGATAGTATATTCAGAAGTGAAGTCAGGTCACTGCTTGTATCATGCAAGAGGCTTCTCTTAGGGTCTGAAGTGGAGAGATGCATTCAATGGTCATCATGAAGCCATATCTGCATTCTGCAATGTGGAATTTATTGAGGGATAAATCTCTTGACGAAGCCAGTCTTTATGAGATTCCATGTTGCAGATATAGCTCTAGCTCATATAGCTCCAGGGAAGGTTTTGTCCATATCTCTCCACTTCATGATCATAACAGAAGTATCTTATCTAATAAAAACTGTGGTTTCAGTTTTGAATAAGCTAACATACCTAGCATAACATTATTGAGGAAAAGTAAATGTCTTTCAGTAGCCCCATCGCTCTTAGTTTTGAAAAAGGCTACACCTTGTCCTCTTCTAGTAGTTTGCAGCCTAATTTAGTGAGGAGCTCTGTGGGTATGGAAAATTTTGCAACACGTTATTGTTTCTCTTTTATAAGTACAAAATCATACATGGGCTTGACACTACACAGCCCAACACTCCTTTTCAGCATGGCCAGAGATATCTATCATTTCCATCCTGTTACAAACTACCTCACATTCCTTTAACACTAATAAACCTTTCGTAGCTAATCTGCCACTTGATTTCCAGAAATTACATACTGGACACTATAATACTCAGTACAATTTTTATCCATGAAAAAGAGCAAATCATTTGATAGAGTTAATTTAATTATTGTTGATTTTGATAGCTAATTTGTTAGTGTGTTTCTGGGCAAAGGAGAAACCCAAAAGTTTGGGTGAAGAATATCCGCAGACTATACAGGGTAAAAAGAAAATAGAAAAGAACTTGTGGAATGGGGTAAAAAAAGTTTACTGATAACTCAGGCCATCAATGAGGAATGCTACTGACTCCAGTGTGCTCATTGAAACAAACCATACTTCAGTGTCCTCCTTTGCATCAGTTATTCTTAATTTTAGACATCATGGTAGGATGATAGGTTGTGTGGCTGGAGAAGAAACACAAGAAGTAAGCCACGCTTGTGAGATATGAGTTCATCATTTCCTCAAATTTCAAATTCATCAAGTGTCCATATCCTCATTCTTTGCTACAACAGTTAAAAAAAAATTTCCCACGCGCTTAGTGGAGTGGTGTACTTCCTCAATCCGTACAAACGAGTCTTGATAAATATGATCAGTAATAAATTCTTTTATGTAAGTATTGAAGTTATATTTTGTATAACCTTTTAGTTGCTACATTATCCTCGGTTCATTTCCTAAATTCAGTTTCCTTGAAGCATCCATTAACAGACTGTACCCTTTTAGGTTGTTGAAAGTGGTGGTAAGAACATTGAGATTGCGGTGATGACAAAGAAGGATGGTCTTTGTGAACTTGAAGAGTCTGAGATTGATGAATATGTTGCTGAGATTGAGGCAGAGAAGGCTGCAGCTGAAGCTGCAAAGAAGGGTGCTCCGAAAGAGACATAGTTTCTTGGCTTGCGTTATGCCTTCCTTCCATCAACGCTTCACTATGTCTCATTTCATGTTTCATAGCGCTGTTTTAACTGCTTTTGAGGAAATGATAGATTGTTAGGTGAAACTGCATGCTTCGGTCCTTATTGCTTATCTAAATCGTTGTAAACTCAACATATGTGAAACGTGCTCATCTCCGTGCCTTTGGAATGCTTCGGTTTCATTTACTTTATTCGCTGGACGGATCAAATTGTTTTATAACACGGCGGCATGTTGGTATGCTTGGCGTGACTTTGCTGCTCCACTCTGGAAGGTTGCATAACTTGCAGAGGAACTGCATTATCCTTTCATATGTGCTGGGGTTTCCTTGTTGCCTTTTCAGCAGCGTTGTGATTCTACCGTTTGAATTGGAGCGGGTTTATTCTGCTGAGCTCTGCGCATCTGGCAAATATTTAAATGGGGCTGACGCAGCATTGTTCTCTCTAGTCGTGCTGAGTATGTCACTTTGGTTCGATTAATCTCTGACGATAAGGTTGGTGCTTTCTTAGTAGGTCACTTTGGCTCAAAGCATTCTGAACCGGTAATGGTGTTGCTTTTCTATCTGTCGCATTTGCTCTGAAGAGTCAATGTACAAGTTGCTAAGTACATAGCCTGTTGCTGCTCTCACATGCCACGAGGGCGAGACCCGGTAGTGGCTAAATTTTTTCCTGCAAAACGTCACAGACCACCGTTATTCTTCTTCTAGCTTACATTATCGATTCCAGAGACTCAACGAAAAACTAAAAAAATTTGCAGACCCTTTCTCACGTCAACAGAGGCTATGCTGCTATGCTGCGTCCGGCAACAGAGGCTTTATTCTATCGCACGTCAGGTAATCCAGCACATCACCGGCTGCTTATTTGTATTGCTGTCAAATATGGCCGGTTATATTGAAAAACAAGAACGGCTTGACGTGCCCAAATACACCAAGATAGCGTACGTATACGCGCAGACATACGCGCCAATATTATGTGGTACACCAAGCGTGCACACAAACACTAGCGGAGCGTCAGCCATGAGCCGGTGCATGCATGATCCTAACCAACCTCGTTTCCGTGGGTTGGGTTGGCAGCACACGTTCCAAGAGACACCTGCTGCTCATCCAGTTCGGAGCTCCTACTGGCCGCCGGATGAAACCCTTTGACGTGCTAATCTACCCAATCAAAGAGTCAAAGACTAAACAACTCGCTGATTCTTTGACTTGCTAAGCCAGCACTGCACCAGTGGAGATCTGCGTTCTGAATATCTGAACCCGCAGCCATGACGCCTTCGGCTGCAACAGGCTAAATCAATACTCTACTCCAAGAACACAAGCATGACACAACATACCCTGTCTTGTTGGCGAGGGGGAGGCGTAGCTGTCTGCCGGGCACGCGGGCTTTACACTGCCCCATCGACATGACCGGCACCGGCTCTTCCTCCAGCACCACTCCATATGGTGACCACCTACTCACCATGCACGATTATTTCACCTCTCTAGAAACCCATGGGCAAGCAAATATCAGCGCTGTTTTGATATCTCGTGGCGCTTTTTGGCCGCTGCGGCGTCACACGCGCACACAACATTCCTAGCCTGGCCAATTGGCTCAAAAGGCGGTTGGAATGGGAACAATAGTGCTCTAGTGCCAGTAACAGCCTTCCAACGTTGGCGCCAACGAGAGTTGACCGGAGCAAGCCCGTTGCCAGTGGATCGATCGAGGATGGAAGGAAGCCGTGGGGAAGGAGGTGCGTTCCATCGTGCCTCGTGCTGCAAAGGTAGGTGAGTGTTAATCCGTGCTGATTACCGGCTGACAGTTTTGCCAAATCAGGAGAAGGTAGGAGGAGTTCTTGGTTTCGGATAAGACCGAGGATTCGGCGGAGGAGGCTGCTTTCGGGCCCCGCTCTGGAATGGCGACCCAGCCAGCACAACCACCGCCTCGCTCGCTCCATGTCACGCGGGCCCGCCGCTCCGGCACCGGGACAAGGACGGAAAGGGAAAGTTGGCGGTACCAAGGACCAACTACCGCATCTAGGCTCCTCCAATACAATGGCGCCTTGCTTTCGTCTACTACCTGGAGAAGACAGCGATATGATATGGGTGGTTACACAACGATTTCGGCAAAGGCCGCTGCGACCACACTGGGTGGGGGGGTTATTCGATGACATCTGCGTCTTGTAGCTTCGGTTTCAGACTTTGAGGACATGGTCACATGATGCCGGCTCAAGCCGTTGAAATCCGAAGATAGATGGAAGGACATGCGTTCCACTGCAACTGCAAGTTGAACGAGGGAAAAAGTGCGGTGCCCATCCAATCAGAACGCACGGATTTCTTTACCGGTCGCACTCTCAAGCATAATGGATGCACCTCATATATACACAGGGAGAGATCTGCTGGATCGCTCTCACAATCGCACGACGCAGTAGTCAAAAGCTCGAATCCTCGAAGCTGTTATCGGTCGAGATCGCGCGCGCGCCCACCCTGCTTGGTAGGGCGAGACCGAAACCGAGAGCAGGAAAACGAGCTTCCATATAAGCGCAGCACAGCAGCATCACGGTGACAGTTACGTCCGCCACAGGCAGGCAAAGATCTCCGTGATCTTATCGAGATTCCCGAGCCGGTCGTTACCCAGCAGTCACGTCGTTTGCTGCCGGATCCTTGGGAATCGATCGATCACTGCTATCCTCGGCGAATCGATCAATCACTGATCGGCCGAAGCGAAAAAACGGGGGGAAACACGGGGCGATCGACAGCGACCACACGGCGCGGACGGGCGCCTTTACGTACAGCCGCGAGTGACAGGATGGGTTGGCGGACGGGCAAGCACGCACGGATCGGCGAGAGCAGCAGCGGAAGCGGAGATCGATCGACGGACAGATAAGCTTCGGGGTCTCGCCGCGCGCGGCCGCAGCGGCGACGAGTCGTTTTCCGCCGCGGCCCCGGCCGGTTCCGTGCGGAACGGATAAGGGCAGCTGATCCGACGCGCACCGCGTAGTCTGCAGCAGCAGCGGCGGCGGCGGCACTGGAAAGGGAGGTGGTGGAACTGCTGCTGATGCTGATCGGTGTGGTGTGGTGCAGCCGAGATTTTTAAGTCGCTGTGGCCGGACGAGAGATATTTGCCAAGCGAGCACGATGAACCGAGTGCCGTGCGGACGTCACCGGCGAACTTTTCCGCTTCGGAGACGGACGGGTAGTAGATATTTCTGACCTCGCCGAGCCGGGTGTCCTGTTCCATCCACTCACTGGTCTCGACGGTTCTGCCTGTGCTGGGTGCTGCTGCAGTGTTCCGCTTTGGACGTAGCGTTCGTGATGTAGATTTGTACCGGAAACTTGCTGGTGGGGTGGTTTCCTAATTCCTGCTGGTGGCGTTTTCGACGAGACTGATGAACATGGATCGAGCGAGGGAGGGTCTTGATGAGTACTCCAACGCGAAGGCTGTTAGTGTCATTGAATTTCGTTAACGGATGTCGAGATCGGTAGTAGTAGCACTTTTTCTAACCTTCTGAAAATATCTCTCCCGGCTTTTGACCCTGAATTTCAAACTGCAAGCTCAGTTACTCACGAGATCAGTGTGAATGTGTCAAAGATTCTAGTACGGAGTACAGCATACTTCTCCCGAGTTCCAAGAAGCAAGCAGGTCATTCAACACATGCTCAGCCTGGTACCCCGATCCACCGGAGAAAGAGGATCAATGGATTGGTGAATGATTGGCAACCAACGAAGCAATCCCCCGTGTTCTTCGCCCTCTCCCCGTCAAGATCTGTCGACCTAGTCCAGGCATGCATGCATCGATCGATCTCCAAACCGTCACGCTCGCTCGCACGCGCTCGGAGCGAGCTCAGTGCCGCTCTGTGACAAAAGAGCAGCGAGAATATCCTTGTCCCCTCCATCCCATGCGAATCGTAAAAACCGAAGGTCATGTGACCTAATGGGGTCTGGGTCCGTTTCGTCGTCTGTGCAATCAGTCTGGTTAGTATCTGATAGAACAGATTTATTGCAGCCAGACTGATGATATACAGGATAGCTTGGTTGATTGTATGCACAGAGACAGACTGAAAAGAGATGATGTTTAATTGTCTGAATAAATATATTATATATTATATTAAAATAAAAAAGTATTAAATAATAATTATTTAAGCTTAAATATAAAGAATAATACTTAGTGTATTAAATTAAAGCTTAATCTATATTAAAGTATTTTAATATTATTAAAATATACTAATCAATAATTATTTATTTTTAAACGTTGCATCTAGCGAGCCAGGCTCGATAGAAACGAAGCTCGCCGGCGTTTCCAGCGAGCTTGGCTGGGAGAGCTGTTTCGCACGCGCTGAGCCAAGCTGTGATGCCCGCGCAAGTAACCAATCGATGGTTCCTTGCATCCATTGAGCCTAGCTCGCGTTGACGCGGGCAAGCAAACAGCCCTTAAAGTGGATTTTGTGATTTGTACCGTTGTGCGGGGTCATTTTGATCTGTCAATCCAGCCAACGCAGACGGTTGCCGCTGGCCGACGGTATTTTTGCAGAGTAGCCCCTTGTGTCAGAGGTTGGCAAACTCCTCCCCCCGCACAACGGTGGCGGTGAGGCTTTCTTTTCTCACAGAGTCCTGGACCTTTGCGTCCACCGAACAGCTGCATCCACGGCCGTGGCCCCCCATCCGATTCGGCCTCCCTATCCGTTTCCGATTGGATGGCGCCTCCCCTGAAACATTTTAGATGCAACAGTTAGCCACTCGCTGCACCCATGTTAGGTCGCTTCAGTGCGTGGTTGGTGCACTGTCATGCACCCTGCTAGTAACATTTCATATTACTTCTAAGCTCCACATGCAAAAGCTTTGGTGGCTAGCACGATCAAACCGTGACTGTGTTAGCTTAAAAAAGAGATGGGGTACATGCCTTGTCAGTGTCACACACCGGTTGCATTATATCAGGTCGGTCATCTGATTGTTCACATCTCCAACAGTCTTGAAACTGCGCAAGATTGCATCTTGCACCGGCAGTGGCCTGCAGAGAGCGACTCCTAGGAATAAATCCAGCAATGGCCGCAACGAACACCAAATACCAAGCACAGCAATCAAGCCGGACGGTGCTCTAACAGTTGGGGAGCTTCGTTGACACCTACACCTACCCGAGAAAGGAATCAAATCAAGGCGCCCCGGTGTCGCCATCGTCACGCTAGCTTGCTTGCTCAGAGGTCAGGCGCAACATTATTGTTTCCAATTCAATTTCTTCAACCACCAAAATTCAGGAGTGGTATCATGCATACGCACGCGTCGCAGGGATGTGGTACAGGGAAACAGAATACTAAAACCCTTCAAATCAATAATGACCCTGCTAACTACGAATCCATTTGTTTTTTCGTCTGATCAACAACATGAGTAGTAGTACTGCTTGACACGAAGGCAGATATGAACACTTCATTATTATAACTTCACCGTTGCGTCGTGACAGCGATTCTGACGGCTAAGTATATATGTATGTATAACTATGTATATATAATATCTTTCTTACAGCTATCCATGCAGTTTCATACGGAACAATTACCAGCGATCATGTACCGGCCGTGATGCATGTTCTACACATATTTTAATTTTGACTCTGTTGGAAAGATAATAAAAGATTAAAAAGTGCTATCTGATTGAGACGATTGAAAAGAACGAAGGCCAATGTGGGTTTACCTGGAAATAGAATTATTTGGCCAAACTTGGCAGATTTGTAGTGATGCATTGGTAGGTAGCTCCAGAAAATGACTTGTGGGCGGTTTGTACATTTTTTTAGATTCCTCCATGTACTGCCTTGTATTCAGCTCCAATGGTTTTTATCTTTCGTACAAATGCTAGCTGTATAGTATTTCTTTTGTTACAAGTATGAACACTACACGTCATTTTACATGTTACGTATCTTTTTATTCAACAAGATACGTATCTTTTAGCGGAGTATATACTTAGCATGTCGACATTGATTTGTATATGGTGGGGATAGATGGATCACTAAGCAATTATACATCATTGGATAACATATATACTACACGTACGATACGTGCACCATAATCTATTCATGGGTTGGATCTTCGGCAACAAAAGACCATGACCGTTTACAAAATCACAAGAGTAGTATAAAAGTACGATATGCAGGTTTGATAAAAATGATATCTAAGTGCAATACGATTATTTGGAGGTTCCTTGAGCCCAATGGGCACAAACTATGAAGCAAAGAAAATTGAAACAAAAAAAAAATGACTGATGAACTCCAGACAGAAAGATCAAATCTCCCTTATTAGATCACTTTACAAGTTCTGAACAATTCAGGATTACTCATATATTGTAAGTCAAACCAATAGAACAAAGATTTAGCTCTACAGCTAATCCTTCCTGGAAAATTAAATCTTACTACCTGCCTAATTTCTAAGAGTAAAGTGCACATCTGCATGTTCTACCCTTTGAATTTAGTATTTGCCAAAATATCAATGACAACCTTTGGATCAAACAAAAGGACCCAACAGCACCCGCACGCACACTAAATGTTGCGATCAAATATTACACAAATCAAGAGTTTGCAAATTGGGCAATAGTTGGTTTACTTTTCAGTCACTTTCAGTGTCGAGATAACATAGTAGCTACAGTATTAGTATCGCTCTTTTCTTCCACTTGTACAAATCAACAAATGTGTCGAGATTCACCACTTGTTCATTGCATTTCACAGTATCACGTTATAATTCTTAGTAATAATATTGGTATCTAACTAATTCTATTTGATATGACCACGAAAATGCAATTGTTGGGACGATTTCGTAGTTCGTACCGTCAAGAACTATTTTATACCAAGCTATAAACAGATTTTCACAATCGCCATTTTTTCTGCCATAGCATCAGTGCCCTCGGTTATTGTTCCGTGACTAGTACTTACAGCTCATACACGAACAGGTTACCGTTAAGCAGGGGAGGAAACCCACCATCAACTGACCATGATGGTGGGGAGCTGCCGGATTGCTGGTTTTGTCCTCAACGCCATGGGCCCGTGGAGTCCTTGTTTAATGGCGAGCTAAACTAACCTAAATCTCATAAAGACTACCCCCAACCCAGCTTACAGCTCAGGACAATAACAACAATTGATTAGTGGAAATGGTGCTGCCCCTCCCTCTCGCGTCGGAGTCCTGATCAGGAGGATGCATGCGTCGACGCATGTCGGCAGTTAATAAATGGGGATTGGCTACCTACCCTTTCCCTGCTCTGATCTCTCCGGGCCCTGCCCTGCATTCAACACAACCAATCAACCGTACGTCCGGTCCACGGTGCCATGTCGCGCGCTGCAGTTCATCCCTGTAGTAGGCGCAGGTTTACAAAATCGCTTAAAATTGATCGTTTTTTGCGGTTTTTAATAAAATCGGTTTGATCTGGGGTTTACCGAATGATTTGTTTTTATTTTAAAAATTTTTTAAAAAATTGAAAAAATTCGAAACATCGAAAAAACCGGTCAGTTAACTGGTGAGTTTTAAATTTTAAAATTTAAAACTGTAAAAACCAGTGAACCGGTCGATTTACTGTAGCAAACCGCTCAAATTTTAAATTTTTAATTTAGAGCGATTTTTGACCCATTTTCGACTAATTTTAGTGGTTTAAACGAAATAGTAAAAGTAGCTCACACAGGCCCCCTGCTCGATCGAACTGCAGTTGAGATGATGCCCGCAGGTCGTGCGATGAAGCATGAAGGTTTGGTCTCACTGTTGGCACTTGGCCACACAGTGCTGTCTGATGAAGTGATGAGTCAACTTCTCATTGTGGCATTGTCCTGTGATCCGTGATTCTTCCTGTCTTCTTTGGAACGCATGAAATAAGAAAAATTCTCGCATTCCAAAGAAGCTTCAATGTTTTGTGCGAGATGACATTCTCTGCAATTTACGCTAGGGTATATTAATGTGCAACATTTACTGTAGAGGATAGTAATCTATTTTCTATAGGAGATACTAACATGCTAAATCATGATGGAGTATTAGTTTTTTCTAAGAAAATGCTAAATCATCATATTAGTTTTTTTTTAACAAAACTTGAATTAGGGACATGTCTATACATCCTCCTTTGAAATGGAGGAATTTTTTTGTTTCCTATTTGTTTACTTTGAAATTAAAATTTTTATAAATTTTTTGTATAATTTTTATGAAAATTCTTACAATTCAAAGAGCCCTACATATGCATTTTTGAATTTATTATGTTGTTGAAGCATCTTTGTTCGGTAATATTCGCAATGTTAAATGCATATATTCCTCACTACGAACACATTTACAAACACACCGTCCATGTGAGTGCCTATAACAGTTTGACATTTGGACACGTTCAAAAATTTAAAATACTAACCATGTAAACCTCGGGTAGGCATTGGCGGTTTGCTTTCGGTGGAAAGTGATAGCGATTCGACCGATGCAAGCTATGCATCGACAGGTACCGTAATAAGGTAAGGTTGGGGAAGATTTGTTTTTCGCCGATCGATGGTAACTTAAAATTTATCTGTTCACTGTGACGCTTAGTGGAAAATATAAGCTCCACCGAGAATCCGACAAACCCGCCGTCGCTGTACATCGGCGTGCGTCGCGCAACGAACAGATGCTAGCTGCGGTAATTCCACACAGTGACAGACACGCCTGTTTTAACAACGCTGTCAAGGAGCTGACAGTGGGTAGTGCTAGCTAGACGTACATGCGTGGGAGCACAGGTCACGGTTGGACCTTCCCGCACATTTCCAAACAGTTGGTTCACACGAGAGGCTGGAGAGTGACAGGCGGTGACATTTTTTAATTATACCCGGCGGACGATGCAAGGCCGCGGTAGCTAGTATCGATCTCATCAGCATGTGTCGCTCTTAGTTAGGAGTACCTCGCCGCGGCAATCCCCAATTGTTAACGGTGGGCGATCGATGGTACTAGTACGTGAGGCGAAGGTACGAGTGGAAGCAGGACCTTATTTACTCCTCCAACCGTTTTGTGGCCGGCGGCGGGTGGTGGATTTCGACTTCGACGGCTGTTATCGTTCCTGCGGCGTCGCCTCGACGTCACGGCCCCTTTTGCCGTCACAGACAACCGAGCGGCAGCAACCGGCGGCGTCACCAATTGCAATTCCTTCGCGGCGACCCAACTCACCAAACCCACCCAACCGGGAAACGCTGCCGCCGCCGATGGCATTCATCGCGGCGAGCGAGCACCGGCCGCCGAGTTGCGCGCGCGGAACCCGTCCAAAACAGCTGCCTGCCGTACCGCCTCGCGTCGCCCTGTGGGGGGGGGGGGGGGGGGCTCCTTCTCGAAAAGGCGCCGCCGCTTACCTAACAAGCCCCATAAACTGGTAAACAAATGGTTTCCGTGTGCTTTGTGTGCCTCACGGACCCAGCTGCTGCCTGCCTTCCACGCTTAGTTACCTCTCCATTACCAGCAGTGGAAAGACTCACTTTTAGCGGGGATAAGAAGCAGCAAGGAAAGCATCTATCACTCGTCGCTTTTTGTTAGCACTAATCACTTTCTCTCGTTTGTGGGTGAGTCGAACAGGAACAGTGTATCTATATACCGGTAGAAAGAGTGCAACTATGACCTGTCTGCGTGTGTTGTAATAAAGGGACGGGGGCAGATTAGAAAAAGCGTGGTCTAACTCACGAGGCGCACTGCTGGATTAGGCGCCAGGTTTAGTGGTTTAGTAAACGTAAGATCTGGCTCAACTGCGCGGTGAACCAGGCTACGTAGTTTCCTGGAAATGGAATTAACAGGGATGAGGCCTAGCAGCTAGTATTATTGTTAACCATGCATGAGATCAGTTCTGTTGTTGACGGTAATTAGAGAGAGACAAAACGGAGCAACAAGAGGGAGGTAGAGAGAGAACAGGCGACGCAAGTCACACAAGGCACTTTTATCCTCTCTCTTCTGCCCACTGCTATTTCACCTACAGGCTAACCAAATATCCAAGTCACCACAGGAAAGAAAGAAAGAAAGAAAAAGATGGTACGGTATGCTCATTTCATTTCGAGACTTCTGAAGTCGAGCATGGCTGTCCTGAGACCGAGGAAGTTGCTGCACTTGCAGTCCGTGCTCTTGGGGAGTCCCAGGCTGCAGCTGAAGCAGAGGCCGGCCTCCCTCTTCACCGGCTTCATGGGCTCGTCCTGGCACGGCGGGCTGATGCAGAGGTCCAGGTTGAGGTCGGGGCACTTGTGCGGTTTCCCCTGGCCCCAGTCGCCGTGGCTCGGCGGCTCGTGGCGGCTGATCGCTGCTGCCACCTTCTGCTCCTCTCGCCGGAACACGGCGCCCTTGTCGTCCCTCGCCGCTTCGAAGGATATGGTGATGTTGGAGGCGTGCTCGTTGATCGGCCGGTGGGTCACCGGGTCGATCCCCCGGCTCAACAGCTTCCTCCTGATGTGCGTGTTCCAGTAGTTCTTGATCTCGTTGTCCGTCCTTCCGGGCAGCCTACCAGCGATCAGGGACCATCTGTTTCAGAGCGATCGACGGATCAGGAAACCGATCAGCAAAGACCGCAGTCGTGCGTTTTCAATAACGATGTACTCCTTAATGTTGTTACAGATGAATATAATGCTGAGAGACATATAATAGTAGTAACGTACTTGTTGCCGACTAGGCTGTGGAGCTTGATGATGAGCTCGTCTTCCTCCTCCGTGAAGTTGCCGCGCTTGAGGTCCGGCCGGAGGTAGTTGATCCACCGCAGGCGGCAGCTCTTGCCGCAGCGGAGCAGGCCGGCGGCCTTGGGCAGCGAGCGCCAGCACCCCTCGCCGTGCGCCTTGATGTAGGCCACGAGGCGGTCGTCCTCTTCCTTGGTCCAGGCGCCCTTGTTGGTGTGCGCCTTCTCGCAGCACGGCGACCTCCCCATGACGATACACGGCCGGTGATGATGCTTTCTTGGTTTCCTTTTGCCGCCGCTTTCTTTCCCTGGGCTCTCGGTGGATTGCGCAGCAGAGCAGGGCAAGGCAGGGCAGGGCAGGGCAGGTTGTTGTTGCTGGTGTTGTTGCGATGCGAGCGAGCGGTGGGTGAAGCGGCGCTGGATTTTATAGGCACTTGACTGGATCGGGAGGTCTCCTAGAGGGCTGAGCTGGTGGGAAAAAGGTTAGGCTGGTCGGCCTCCCTCTTCCCCAGGCCTTATGACCTCACCATGGTTTACCACTCCTACCAGTTTTGTTTTGCCGAAGCAAAGCAAAAGCCGTCGCCGCAACTAGGCCACAGGGCCACGGCCGTGGAACGGAACCTCAGGTAGGTGTGAAGTGAGGTAAGCAAGCGATGCGCGCGCCAACTGTGTGTGGCTGCTCCACTCCATAGCTCATGGTTCCCATCAGGAATTCAGGATGGATGGGTGCCCTACCAATTCAGGATGGATGGGTGCCTACCTCCTCTCGGCGCGCGCGGTTTTAACAGCCAATTAACGAACCGCACCTCCACCACTTCTGATGCAAACCTGTTGGTTATGGGGATGGACTAGGTCTGCCTGGCTCCCACCCCGTGACACCAAACACTGGTGCCCTGCGCAGGGGGTAATTCTCAAGAATTAGAGGGGTCGGTTCGTCATTCGTTCATCCGTGAACCAGATTCAGAACAATTTGATAAGATCAGATCAGATGGAGTCCATGCAGGTAGTTTTTTTCTATCCACAATACGGTTACGTAGATATGAAAATGATCGCTGCTGTACATACTAATTACGACAGAGTAGTAGTTGTATACGAGTCATTCATGTACTTTTAAAAAAGCAGCCTGATCTCACCAGCTCTACTCATCTTGGACACCTCTTTGTTTAACAAGCCCAATGTTTTTGGTGTAACCAGAAACACACACGCTGATAGCCGCATTGAAAGAAAAAAAAGAGGTCAGGGACCAAAACAATAAGTATAGGTCATGGACTTTTTCCTAGTTTATGTTCTTGAATAAATTAGGGTGGTTCAGTTGGCATCTGGCACCGCTTAAATGAATGTTATTGGCCAACCAGGATATTGTTTTTTGATTTAACCTGTCTAGAATTATTATCTTTCCAGAATCATAGTTATTGCCACACTTCGAGCAACCTACTTTCGTGTGGGCAGACGTTTTTATACTCATAAGACATTGGTTAGTTCATCTGTTTAGTCAACCATAAATTAAAAATTCACCAAACGCATTACTCCTGCAGCTGTGCCCGTTGTCTTTCCTTAACAGGGCAGATCATGTGGATATCATATTTATATGGGCAAATCAACATGGCAATAGTTAAACATATCAGTGATCCTCAATAAGACAACAACAATGATCAGGGCCTCGCTCACTTAATTAACATACGTGCATTTGTATTGGTCGTCCAGTAAAAAAAACAAATATTGAATTTATCAGGATGCAGAATTTTCGACGAAAATTGGATCAACTCTGAATTAGTAAAAGAATGCATGCATCACATTGTTTTGGAAGACGGGAAGCAGATGAAATTACTGGTTGCTTGTTAGGAGCAACTTACATATCCATGACAAAATTCAGATGGGCCTATATAAATTTTGTCTACATAATATATTCGTTTTGGGATGGTTACCAGAATATGGACCATAGTTGGTTGGGTGTAAGGAAAGGAAATATCCAAACCATTAGCTTCGGTTGGGACCAGAATGATTGGGACTCCACACTCTGTTATGGTCTTTCAACAAAGTGCATGAAGCTTGCATCTACCAATTTCCCAAGTATGCAATCGTGAATCAGCTACCAAACTACTGCACAACTAATTTGATATCAGTTTTTTTACGATCTGATACAAAACACTTCAAATACATGTGTAAACCATTTCGGTTGTACCCTAATCAAAACCTTCACCAGCAAGGAGTGCAGTCACTGAAGAAAATACATCATCATCGTATCTTTTAGTAGTAGTAGTTAAATGGTAGGCACTAGTTCTAGAAAGCATGAAGTCAGGAAAGAGGAGGGTAGGTAAATGGTTTGTAGCTGAGGTGTGGTGTCGGTATGTGCATTAGTTCTACCTTCCACCTCTTAGCCACACACTTGTGGTGCAAGCCTCCTCGTGCAAGCTGGGCTGTTTCAGGTTAGGGGGAAGGGAAAGAAGGTAAGGAGAAAGGTAGGTCTATGTCGCTCTTTTGCTGCCATCTCTTCAAGGGCAAATTTGCCATCCCAACCACATGGCACGAGCACAACCAGCACTTGTCCATAACTCCCTGCCCCAACTCCCTCTTTGTTCCCCCAGCCTACATGCCCCTTATAGGCCTACATAAAGCTCCAAGCTGCCTGCACCATCATCATTTTCACCCATCAATCTTGCCTCTACCTACCAGTCTCTCATTCTTCCATGCCATTGTCAATTATTGGGTTAGGTGCGGTGTTGGTCTTCAGGACTCCAACCCATATTCATCTTCTGACAATTTCCATTTGCTGACCATGAATTCAATTCTTATCAAGTTCAATATGTTTAGGGGTAATGTAATTATAAGAATAGCAGAATGCGAGAAATGGGTCTGGTGATTCAAATTTATGATTGAAAACTCACTTTTATGTTTTACCAAAGAATCGTCAAATTTGTGATGTTCTAGCTTCCACAAAAAAATTCTTTCAGTCTTCATGTGGACTCTAGGCCACTTAATTAACTAGAAGATTGTCAGCACTAGTATATTTCCTAACAACCAAATACTTTGACTGTCCTCAAATATGCTGAATAGCATAAGGTAAAACAGACGCCTTAGGTCATTCCAAAACAAAACAGAGTTCAAACAGAATGCAGAACACATAGTAAACTCCATGAAATGATGAAAACATGATTTCCTTTTTTTTAATGAACAAACAGGAGAACCATGTATCTTTATAGCAAAAACATTTCTTACTAACTCGACTTTTAATAACCTGTTTTAAAGCTTTTCAAGTTTTAAAATCAAAATATATATTTTCTCAAAAAAAAACTTAATTTCTTCAATGAGGTATTTTTATTTTCAACTGTTGCTATATTGATTAGCAGTATAGATGTGAACAAGAGAAACATGGTGTACAGTATCTAAGTGAACAAGTGCTTACATCCAGCATAATATGATTCTTACCATGTCGTATTTCCTTTTCCAGTGTGTTCCTCACAAAGGTGACATAGAAAGCTTTGATGCGTTTGCTTTAACAGACTGGAGTCAGACAGTTTCTGCAAAGAAAAAAATAATCAAAGTCCCAATGTGCACCTAATTCCATTTCTTAAAAAACTACAAAAGAAAAAAACAATTCTTCCGTATCATGAAATTTTTATCTTACATGGGGATGTAGATCCTGTACCTCCGTAATTATATTTGCTAAGAGCAATTTTACATCTCCAACTTAATACTAACTGTTAGGAACTTGTCTGAAGAAACGACGGAGCACGTCGCCGGCAAGCTTCCTCGGCCAAGACTCACGCGAACACAGAAGACACAAGAATTGGTGTTGCTAAACTTGGCAGCTTTTCCAGATTCTATTCCTTTGCTTATATAGAGAATTACATGGAAAGTAATACAAACAAACTAGGAAACAAAATCAGAGCCAATCAGACTATCAATCACTGATTTAATTATAAAACAGCTACTAGCTCAACTAGGAAAACTTTCAAACCTGGCGCCCCAAGGCTTATCTTGACAATCCCCTCCTAAGCCTTGTGGCGCGCACTATTTCTTTGCATCAGACCGATCTTCTGGCACATCTCTTGAACGTGACCTCGATCTGGCCTCTCTGCACACATTTCCGGATGAAGTGAAATCTTATATCAATATGCTTGCTCCGGTCATGGTGCACTGGGTTCTTGACCAATGATATTGCAGACTTGTTGTCCACATGAATCACTGGTCTGTCGACTGTTGTATCCAGAATTTCTCCAAGCAATCTGGCCAGCCAAACACCTTGACATGCAGCAATGGTTGCAGCTATATATTCTGCTTCACAACTCGATAAAGCCACAACTTTCTGCTTTGCTGAAACCCAACTCACTGGACTGTCACCAAAGAAGAAGATAATTCCAGAAGTGCTCTTCCTGCTATCAATGTCACCAGCTAGATCACTGTCACTAAAACCAACCAACCTTGGCTGCTCCTCCTTCCTGGCATACCAAAGTCCCCAATCACATGTTCCAGCAATATATCTCAAAATATACTTCACTGTTGCAAGGTGCTCTGAGTGTGGCTTCTCCATAAATCTGCTCACATACCCAACAGCAAATGCTAGATCAGGTCTGGTGTGTACCAAATACCTCAAGCTCCCTACTAGGCTTCTGTACTCGGTTGCATCAACACAGGGGTTCTGACTTTCCCTGCTCAACTTCAACTTAGTCTCCATTGAAACCTGACAGGGATTGCAATTGAGCATTCCTGCCTTCTCAAGAATCTTTCTTGCATAATTGCTCTGTGACAAAGCAATTCCCTTTCCACTTTGCTTCACTTCAATTCCCAGATAGTAACTCAGCAGGCCCAAGTCACTCATCTTGAATGTATCATCCACAAGTGACAGTAATTACCAGATCTTCCACATAAACTCCTACCACCAATCTTTCTACTCCACTACCTCGGCAGTAGATAGCATGATCAGATGGACACTTAACAAATCCCAAAGACACCAAGCTTGCATCTAATTTTTGATTCCATGCACGAGGGGCTTGATGTAAACCATAAAGAGATTTGTGGAGTTTGAATACCTTGTGTTCTTCTCCAGCCAGCTCAAAACCAGGGGGCTACTGAACAAACATTTCTTTTTCAAGGTCACCATTCAAGAATGCTGATTTCACATCCATATGATGGACTTCCCATCTTTGGTGAGCTGCCAATGCAAGAAGTGTTCTTACTGTCTCCATGCGTGCCACAGGTGCAAACACCTCATCATAGTCCACCCCCTTCTTTTGTGCATACCCTTTGACAACCAGTCGTGCTTTATGCCGCACCACCTTGTCATTTTCATCCTTCTTTAACTTTGAACACCCATTTCAGCCCAATGGCTCGCCGGTCTTGAGGCAATTTAGTGAGTGTCCAGGTCTGATTTTCCTCAATGGCCTGCAACTCCTCCTTCATGGCCTTCCACCAACGTGCATTTCGTTCTGCTTCAGCCAGAGAAGGTGGTTCTTCTGCACTCACCATGAACAGATGTGCTGCAACATTTCTCACTGCCAGGCCTGGAGGTGAACCAGGGCCTACAATGTCCTCCATTGCTCTAAAACGGACTGGATCACCTTCCTGATAGCTGGAATCCAGACTCTCACTGAACTGAGCTGGTGGAGACACAAACTCAACATCCGGAGTCCTTGCTGCTGCAGTTCTGGATTCTGTATACCAAGACTTTCAGGGTGCAACTCCGGTGTCTCCAACTCCTCTTCTGGCCCTTGCTCATCTCCAATCACCACTGTTTCATACTCAACGGTGAACTCTTCACTTGCAGCAGTAACTTCTTCTCCTCCACTCCTTGACCAGTCCCACTGATGATCATTCTCATCAAACACCACATCACGAGTTATGTGCACTTGTTTTGTGATGGGATCATAGGCCCTGTAGGCCTTTGTGCCTCTCTCATAGCCCACAAATATCATCTTGCGCCCACGGTCCTCAAGCTTCTGTAAATGTGGCTTGGTGTTCCTCACATACACAATGCAACCGAAGGTCTGCAAGTGATGCACTGCTAGCTTCTTTCCATGCCAAGCTTCAAAATAAGTCATCCTCTCAACACCTTTTGTAGGCAGCCGGTTCAGGACATAGACAGCTAGTGTTCACAGCTTCTCTCCAGAACCATCCCGACAAACCTTTCCCTTTCAACATGCTTCTCGCCATGGCTACAACCTGTGCCATTTCGACGTTCTACAACTCCATTCTGCTATGGACTGTAAGGTGCAGTGTGTTGCCGGTGGATACCTTCTGTCATGCAGTATTCAGCAAAATCTGCAGATGTGAATTCTCCCCCTCGGTCAGTGCGAAACCCCTTCAATTTTACTCCAGCTTCTCCTTCAACCCTCAGTTGAATTTTCTTGATAGCAGCCGCTGCACGATCCTTTGATGGGATCGCGGCTACCCACATGTATCTGCTGAAATCATCAACGGAGCAAAAAATATTTGTTACCACTCGGTGTTGCTGGAGTTATCTGTCCACAGAGATCGCAGTGCACCAGCTCCAGAACTCGCTGTGCTCGGAACTGAGCCTTCCCAGGAAAAGAAGTTCGCCTCTGTTTTCTTGCCATGCATGCCTCACACAGCTTCTCCACTTGGCCGATCGGTGGCAGTCCGCGAACAAGCTCCTCTCGGGCCATCTTCCTCAAGGCTGGCATGTTGACATGGCCAAGCCGTGCATGCCAACGCCAGGTCTCCTCTTCTCTATGAACACTGAGGCACATTGATCGTGCTACATTCAGCTTCAGCACGAACAAGCGATTCTCCTGGCGCGGCACTCGAACCAGCAACTGTCCACCAGGCTCACGGATCTGCATCATACCAGAAACTATTTTTACCTCGTAGCCAATTTCATCCAACTGGCTTAGGCTGATGATGTTGGTTGTGAGCCTTGGTATGTAGTAGATGCCGGTGAAAGTCCTTCTCCGGCCATCCTTGCACATGAACGCCACCGTGCCTCGCCCTTCAATCCTTGCCACCGAGTCATCCCCGAAGCGCATGGTGCCGAACACCGCCGTGTCGAGGTCTGCGAACACCGCTCGAGAGCCCGACATATGGTTCGTGGCTCCGGTGTCCGCCACCCACGTCTCTGCTTCTTGCTCCTCTTTGGTGTTGAAGTGCGCCAGCACCTTCTGCTCGTTCAGCATCATCGGCTCTCCTCCGAAATGCCTGTCCTGGCTTGCACTCTGCTGTGTTACTGCCAGGACCATCTGTGGTGGTGGCGCCGCCGGCTCAGCCTGCACCAGCAACAAAGAGGCTTCCTCTTCTTCTTGGACGGTATGGACCTGCTCCCTCTTGGCCTTCGTCCTGCAGTCCTGAGCCCAGTGGCCCTGCTTCCTGCAGTTGCGGCATTCGTCTCGGCTCCTGTCAGGCGCCCCACTGGATGACACGTCTTTCTCGCCTCCAATGCCGCTGCATCCCCGGCCACGGCCTCGCCTGCTGCCACCATTGCTGCTGCGTCCACGGCCACCTCTTCTATCGCCGTTCTCTACGTCCCTCTTCTTCCGGCGTTCATCCCACTCTTCCTCTGTCAGGTACAACTTCCCTTCGTGCACCATCGTGGTGGGTGGCTCGTCGAAAACTTCCTTTGTTGACTTCAACCGTCCCGTAGCGTCGGCCAGAGAGAGAGTGGTCACATCGAGCAGCGTTTCAATCGCCAACACGATTTGTCGGAATCTCTTAAGCACACTCCGGAACAGCTTCTCCACCAGCTTGTCTTCGGGTATCTCTTCGTCGAGCGTTTCCAGGGTCGCCACCATCCCGCTCAACCGAAGAGAGAAGTCTTCAATGGTCTCACCTTCCTGGAACGGCGTAGCCTCGAATTGCCGGCGCAGCTGCTGTGCGCTGGACTTCTTGACACGATCTCCACCGACCCTCATGGTTTTGATCGCTTCCCAGACCTCCTTCGCCGTGTCCTTGTTGGCGATCGCAGAAACCATCTCTGTTGGCACAGCACTGCAGAGGATGTCGCGAGCTTGCATGTCTTCCTGAGTATCCACTCCTCCTTTGTCGACGGCGGTCCAGAGCCCCCGAGCCTTGAGCTTGACCTTCATGAGCAGCGCCCAGTCGGAGTAATTGGTCTTGGTGAGAACGGGGTAGCTAGTCCCGTTCCCCACCTCACGAATTACCCGCTGGATCACCGCACCATCCTTGTTGCCGCTCCCAACGCCCTTTCCTCCACTTGCCATCAACACTCCTCGCTACTCACACCTCGCGCTGATGCCACTTGTTAGGAACTTGCCTGAAGAAACGACGGAGCATGCCAGCAAGCTTCCTCGGCCAAGACTCACGTGAACACAGAAGACACAAGAATTGGTGCTGCTAAACTTGGCAGCTTTTTCAGGTTCTATTCCTTTGCTTATATAGAGAATTACATGGAAAGTAATACAAACAAACTAGGAAACAAAATCAGAGCCAATCAGGCTATCAATCACTGATTTAATTCTAAAACAGCTACTAGCTAAACTAGGAAAACCTTTCAAACCTGGCGCCTCAAGGCTTATCTTGACACTAACCAAACGAAAATGAAATAAGACCAATATATAAATTTATCACCATACAGATGTTGGGTCATGCTGATCCATCAGCAGGCTACTAGCAATCACTCATGATCGCAGCCTGTAAGTGGTCCTCTCTTAACTAACGGATCAGCTCATATAAATTTACAAAATGGGTGTTCAAATAAAAAAAAAGAGATGCACAGTGTATCCTTCAGCTGATGTGCAGTGTATCACGTATGATTAGTTGTTTAACAATGGATTGTCCCAAGAACCGACAAAGGAAACTCGCAATGACAGCAGAAGAATAAACGTAAATGATCAAACATGTAATTGAATAGAAAGCCTACTATTGACCTGACCAACATGATGTGAAACTAGATTATTTTGGTCTAACATATGTCATTATCATATAAAAAAATCCTCTAATCGAATTGTTGTCAGCCAATAATTTGACTACATAACAGCAAGATGGACAGGCAATGAGACATGCTCAGGTTAATGAATGTATTCCTGAATAAACTTCTCATCTCAATGTTCAGCTACAGTCTAGCCATTATAATCTGAATCAAGCCAAGTATAGTAATCTGTTCTAGTTTGGGCTTCCCTAATATTCAGCCCTATGAATGGGAGGTCAATGATGGTCACTTAAACAGCAATCTCAATTCTATATACCTAAGCATAAGGTCTGCATAGAGGCAATTGCAGAACATAATAAAGCAAATCAACAATTGCTAAGCCTTTTTGCTGAAACTCTTGGTTAACCATCCAGAACTGCACATTGCACAGAATCAGTACCTATAAGGCTGCAGCACACATGAAAGCAGCATAGGAAATACATCTCAGATAGAATGAGGGATGTAGATTCACTTGGATTTAAAATGGAACCACTTACAACGCTGTGAACCAAAGTCCTTCATGCTGGTGCCTTTTTCACTGACCTCCTTTTTCTGGGTATGCATGGGAACAAGAACAATCGTTTGAGCCACTGAAAATGCCTGAATGATCACAATACTGTTGTAGCATCTGAAGAGGCATTAATAAATCTGAAATATATGATTTCAGAAATTACCATTTCAACCATATAGTGATACTACGAAAGTGAACCTGGGAATCAGATGTGGTATTAATATGAGTCACAAGAGAGAGAGAAAAAAATGGAACTTTTCTAAAATATAAGGAAAGTGATGTAAAAAGTATACAAACAAAAAACAATTTATTATTTGTTCTTACTATTCAGTACAAATTGCAGCCCTACGGAATCAAATTATAAAACAGCATGACATGCGCCAGGATTTTTTTACAAGACTTTTACTGTTTAGAAATGAGGTACGTAGGTTTATTTAGCATAGATTTAGAAACGTAAGTATGTTAGACTATTCAAAATGACATATTGATGCAAGACAGCCACAATATCTCACTTGCTCAGAACTCTGGTTCAGAGAGATATGACTCTACAACTAACACTGTACCAAACAGCGATGATTTTGTATCTTATACAGTAGGATGATAAATTATTTAATACTGATATATTCGGTCACCAAGGAAATGTCAAACAACATAAAAAAGCATGCTTCCAAAGACAGCCACAATTCATCCGATCTGATAAGTTGGAAACATACAGGTCAGCAGCCTAAGAACTAAATATCTAATGGATCGAGGAATGCAAGCATCAATGGGATTTGAATCTGGACCACTTACAATGCTGTGAAACGGAAGACTCTGTGTCGGTGCCTTTTCAGAAACTCTGTGCACTCAAATTTTGAACTGAAAGCGTCATCCATCCCCTTCGGACCGACGCCCAATTTCATCTGAGGAAACATCCTCTGACACGCACCGTGGATTCGTCTCGACCAGCTAGGACCGCGTAACCATTTCGTCGAACACCATGTTGGCACAGTCCCGACAGCCTCTCCTGCGATAGAGGAAGAACGCCTTCTATGGTACACAACTTCAAGTGCTTAGACCGTGAAGCGCGGCGCACTGGCAGACTGAGCTCGCCCCCTGCCGCGCCGGCGCCAGGCGACGGTTTTCCTCCGCGCAGGAGAGGTGCCAGAGACTCTGACGAGGAGGCCGCCGCTGCTCGAGACATGGACACCCATCTCGCGGAGGACAGATAACATTTTGGGCTAGGCCTACTCGAGCAGTTCGCAGAAGCATCTAAATGGGCCGTAACATCTCGTGTAAGTAAGAGCACTGGGCCTCGACACTTACCATTCCAATCAACGTAACGAGCCCGAGGCCCACGACGTCCCAACGGCTAGTTCCCAAACGGCTATCTCCCCCAACGGTCGGACCTACGAATCGATTCATATATCCACCGCGGAATCCGATGCCAGCCATCCTACTCCTTCGCCGTCATCTGCTCGCTCCGTTCTTCTTGCACTCGACTCGCAAGGGAGGAGGAGTAGTACGGAAGTCCAGGCGCCATGATGCAGCACCAGGAGCCGTGGAACCCAGCTGGCCTGGGGCTCCGGCCGACTAAGTCGGCGCCCTGCTCGCCCATCAAGCCGGCGCCGGCGTCCATGGTCCGTACCCACTCCGACTCCTTCCACGTCGCCCACAAGGTGCCGGTCGGCGACACGCCGTACGTCCGCGCCAAGCGCGTCCAGGTACGTGCGTTTGTCCTGCGGAGGATTTTACTGTCGTGTGCGATTGGATTCGAGTTGATGTTTGATTTGCGACGCGGCTGTGGCGATGAATGCAGTTGGTGGACAAGGACCCGGAGAAGGCCATCGCGCTGTTCTGGGCGGCAATCAACGCCGGCGACCGCGTCGACAGCGCGCTCAAGGACATGGCCATCGTGATGAAGCAGCAGAACCGCGCCGAGGAGGCCATCGAGGCCATCAAATCGCTGCGCAGCCGGTGCTCTGACCAGGCTCAGGAGTCCCTCGACAACATCCTCCTCGACCTCTACAAGGTTCGCCGCATTTGTTCTTTGCCTCGCCCGCATGAATCGAAAATCTTGTGTTGTCTCGCGTTCAGTTCATGCATCTGAAGTGGTACAGTGGTACTGAATTTGGGTGCGTTCTTCTTTATGCAATGCACAGAGATGCGGGCGGTTGGATGACCAGATCTCGCTGCTCAAGCACAAGCTGCAGCTTATCCACCAGGGCGTTGCCTTCAACGGCAAGCGCACCAAGACGGCGAGGTCGCAGGGCCGCAAGTTCCAGGTCACCCTGGAGCAAGAAGCGACCAGGCTCCTTGTAAGTGCGCGCATTTCTTATTCTTGTCAATTAATGATTCAATTCGTCTTCTATTGATCATGTAGATGCCCACATTTCTTGTAGCACCTTGCCTATTGAAGATTCCAATCCATATTCCATTTAGCTCAATTACTTGATACAATCTTGTAGGGCAACCTGGGATGGGCGCTGATGCAGAAAGAGAACTACACGGAGGCGGAAGGGGCGTACCGCCGCGCGCTGCTGATCGGGCCAGATAACAACAAGATGTGCAACCTGGGCATCTGCCTCATGAAGCAGGGCCGTGTGCTCGAGGCCAAGGACGTGCTCAAGCAGGTGCGCCCCGCGGGGGTCGACGGGCTGCGCGGCGCAGACTCGCACCTCAAGGCCTACGAGCGCGCGCAGGAGATGCTGCTGGATCTGGAGGCCAAGCTTGTCGGCCGTCCGAGCGCCGACCAGCTCAACACGAGCTGGCTCTTCGACGCGCTGCTGCTGGGTTCGTCCTCGAGCATCTGGCAGCCGCAGCCGTGCATCGACCACTTGCTGCCTCCCCCGGCCCCAGCACCGCGCGACCACTTCGCCAACGAGAACGCCGGCGTGAGCAAGAAGATGGCGGCGCTGCAGGCGAACATGCTTAATGTGGATGCCCAGCCGTTCTACTCTCTGCGGATGCCACCACTTGCAAAGAAGTCTGAGAACACGCTGCCCCATCAACAGCCGCAGCAGCAGAAACCGGCTCCGGTGCATGACCCCATGGGCAATTTGAAGCGGACACGTTCCAGCACTGCCATGGACAAGGCAGGAACTGTGGACAAGGATCAGTTCACCGACGAGAACAGCGGCAGGAGGAAGTCACTCTCTGCAGAGGACAGGTGGCCGGAGCTGCCGGACCACAGTGCCTTTGATGAAGCCCTTGTTGCTGCAGTTCTTGCCCCTGTCCTCGACGATGAACCGAAAGGCACCGACGAGAACGCCAAGATCGGCAAGCATCTAGCGAGCTACGACACGAGCCCTGCGGTGAAGGAGAAGATCGGCAAGAGGCTGAGGATCTTCCAGGACATCACACAGGCAGTCAACACATTCTGATTCGGTTCAATTTTTCTTCAGTTTCCTACTCACAGCAGGCAGGTTGAGGTTGGTGACACCACGAAGGAGATGGGCTTGTTCTCCCGGAGACTCCTGCCAAGCAACTAAGTTAATCATAGATTCGATTCAACTCGATTTGGATTTTCCAATTTAATTTATAACACAGCCAAATAACAGCTGATTTTTTTTTTCGTTTCCTCAGCTTGACACTTGGCAAGAATGTTGGTTCCTGCATCTTTGCAAGTGGATTCCATCTTGTTCTAATTTTATTTGGTTATAACTTGAATAACAAAGTGTCTTATTTATCCATTCGTTCGAAAACGTGTCTTATAATTTCTGCATTCTTGTATATCTTTTTCACGGCAGAATGCAAATGTTCATCTGATTATTCAATCAATCAAATTGGCTCCAAATAGATGAGTTAGATAAGCTAATCTGACAGTTGAACCAATCAAATTGGCTGAGTTCCACACTCAAATTAGAAATGCTGGGGACGTCCCAAGGATTGATCGAATTACAGTGCTTTCAAAACTAAATTAAAGTGATTAATCGAATTGAAAATGCTATGGCACCTAGAGAAACTCCCAGGGATGGGGCAAGACTGCACGAGGAAGAGAGAATTCTGTAGTTTGGGCGTCTGCGAGGAATGCAGCAGCTCGGTGGCAACGGCGGAGGCGAGGCAACGGGGATCTCCGCTAATTATAAATCATTTTTACTTTTCGAAACAACTTTTTTTTTTCTTTTTAATACAACTTCACTGTGTCTCTCTCCTAATTCCCGTGAGAGTACTAGCTTTTTAGCATGGTTTTCTATCATGACTTGCAGCTTGCTGCCCAGGGGGAAAACAACGCCTTTAGATCGGAGCCCAGATTTTCGATGGGCCAAAGAACACATATGGGCCTACTGTCATGTCCTCCTAATAGACCCTTTTTTTTGCGACTATTCCTAGTCAAACTTAGAACAGCCGTACAACGCATGTTTGTTGTATTGCTACCTTCCTAGACAAGGCAATCCTACTTCGAACACATATTTATGAATCATTTGTGCAAAAGAAAAAACATCCTTCACAATTACTCCATTTAATGTCCGTTGTATTGCCACTTTACTCTGGGCATGCTGCGGCTCGTTCATCTACAATCTCTGCAACTACGTGGTCCGGTAATCAGCAATATTATAATGGGAACTGCGAAATGGAAAGTAAGCTGGGCCCGTTCTCGCCGTCCTCTGGATCGTGCGAGTCTACGCGCTCTCGACAAGGAATGTTTCGACCGCGCTTACGAGTTGCAGTACGATGGCAGTGGTTTCAGTGGCGCTGCCCGGAAAAAACCATGGGACTGGCATGTGAAACTTCCAATTGACGCGACAGACGAAGCTTTGTTTGCAGCGGCAACGACGGTTGAAATCAAGAACGGTCAGACAGCCATTTTTGGAATTCAAGTTGGATTCAAGGCCTCTCGACTGCTGCCATGTTCCCCGCACTGTACACTTTCTTTCCTAAGAAAACGTGATAAAAAAAAACCGTGCTAGAATTCTGAGCCTGACTTTGCCCTGTTGATCACGACAATTAAGGATAAACCTTCCCTCTGGAGCATGGCGGGTACCAAACATCTTTTTTGGTGTCATTGTTGTTCCTAGTTTAGTGAGTACTAAGCAGGATTTTAGCCAGTTTAGCCCATGCTGTGAACAATGTTACAGGTGCTTTGGAAAAGAAAAATATTTCTATCGCATTCACTCCCACGGTCCCATACCAGTCACAAAAACAAGCAAAAATGAGACTACTAGCAGCATTTATAACCTGACTTTTAGAAAAGAAGCAGAAGTAAAAGCCGAGCCACAGAAGCACCTAGTCTTTGCTAATATAAAAGTTTGCAGACGTCGTGTATCTTATTTTTTTTTATATTTTCTATCTGTTAGTTTGGTGTCACGCTATCTCTAAACTATTAATACAAAGTTTGTAGATGTCGTGTATCCCACTTTTTTGTGTGATATTTTCTATCTATTATTTTTTGTGTCATCTTTTTTTAGCCGTTAGTTTGATGTCACACTATCTCTAAACTATCGTGAATTCTTTTACTTCCTCTCTCCGTCTCTCATGAGAAATCTTTATATTGCCGCCACCTCGTCCTTCCCTGTCGCCGCCGCCCCGCCCACGCACTGGCCTCCACCGCCACGCCTTAGGCCTCGCCACCCCACCGCCTCTCCGGCCCACCTCCACACCCAACCCCCGTCGCATCGGCCGCCGTCCCACCCACGCACTGGTCTCCACCGCCACCGCCACCGTGTC
>BCLG01000006.1:469318-479880 GCA_001602295.1 Zoysia matrella | reverse complement strand
GCCGTTAGCCGACAAACACATCTAAACAACAATCGAAAATGAGATGGGGATAGAGAAGAGCGCAGAGGGGGGAGGGCCTCACCAGGATGAGGTCGAAGAGGGTGGCCTGTTCGACTTTGACGAAGTCGGCTTCGAAGTCCTTGAGCTCATCCGCGGAGGTCTTCATTTTCCGGTAAGTTACCTCATCCACGGCGTTGTCGGCCGCGGCGCGGGCCTTGACGTGCATCCTGCAGAAGTCGATGATCATGGCGAGGATCTTGGAGGAGACGTTGGGGACCGGGATGATGTTGTCGGCACAGCCGTCGTCGATCATGTGGTAGATGGGCTGCCACTCCCTGGCCACCGACTCCTCCACCTGGAACGTCTTGCCGTCGAAGGTACGCAGCGCCAGCATCTTCTCCTTCGTGTCCGCCATCGATCCGATCGCCAGGAGGAAGGGGTTGTTGTTGTGGTGGTGGTGGTGGTGTTGGTGCGACGAGGCTTACGTTGCAAAACCCTTTGCGAGAGGCGAGGAGCCGAGGCGAGGCGATCGTGAAGGGGATGGGGGCGGCATTTTATTACCGGCGTTGGCCTTGCGGAAGAGGGGAAGAATCCAGAAACAGTGGATATGGGACGGTTACGCCACCTACTGGGCTAGATCACATTTGGGCCTTTGACGGTTTATAGGCCGGACTTGTAACTGGGACTTCATGGGCCTGCCGCCTAATATCGTTACGACAGGCCTGTGTTTCAAGGTACTCCTATCAAGGTCCACTAGACTGAGTCAAAAAGTTGATATTTTTTTCTTTTTTTTTTAAAAAAAATATCAATGCGACGCGTGGCCTAAGTTTGTGACTCGAGCCAGCGGGTATTTTCCATCGTAATTCTGCCTTAATATACGCGTAGTAATTTTTAGTTTTTACTGCCTCCTGCCACTTAGATTTAGGCTTTTTGACAGACCTCGCAGCTCTTGATTCTCATTCCTCTGTGAAATGATTTGTTGAAATGATTTGTTGCTGAAATTGACTTCTCTGTTATAAACTCTAAGATTTAGAATAGAAAATCACTTCACAGAATCAAGAAAAGCTACTTTTTTATAGCTCTTAACTCTCTTTAGTTTATTTCAGATAATCACTTTACAGAATCAGAACTACTTCTCCTGAAAAATAGAGTTTGACACAGCTTTTTTTATTCTGCCTAAAAATTAAGAGCTGAGAGCTCTTACAAATGGGCTCTAATTTAGTTCAGAACTGAACGCCAAACAGATATCAGAGGGCATATTATGAAGTTTGCAAAATTTGCATTTTACCTTGACATGTCCGTTTGGCTGTGGATTATCTGTATTTACAGTACTCCCTCTCTCCATTTACTTCTCATTTTGGGTTAGGAGCAATAATTAAGGAAGAGAAAAAAAATGGATGTGCTGAAAAGTAGAAGAGAGACATAAAGATAAGAGATATTTTAAAAATAGAGAAGATGTATTGAAAATAAAGATGATAAGTAAATTGGAAAAAAAATGATAACTCTAAAATGACAAGTACTTCTTTCAATTTTAAAATAATGACACTGACTTCTAAATCATTTTTACTAGTGTTCATCTTATTAAAAAAATGTGTAATAAATAGTGTATTTTTTGTTATAATTTGTTTTCATTAATTTTTTGAAATAATATTACACATTTTTTTAAAAAAATAATAAGGCAATTGGCCAGAGAAGTCGGTGTCAGTATTTTAAAAGTGTGTTAGCTACGAGTAAAGTTAGGGAAGCACACCGAAGCTCGTGCGTTTTCGTTTGTTCCGTGCGCGTGCTTGACCGTCTGTAAGCGGAGCGACAACCTTTCCCTCGGTTTGCAGACTTGCAATGAGCAAGATAATCATGTCATGTTCTGGAAGTAGTGCGCAAGCAAGGAGTTGTTAGCAAAATACACTTCGCAATATGTGTGTTAATTTTGATAGAGCTACATTTAAAACCAAAATGATTCAGAATGTGTTGCTTGAAACTTTCAATTTCCATGTTATCTTAAGGAGGCATGAATGCATTTAACAGGCTTATAACAGAGCCTACTGGAGCAATCAATCGAATGAACTGGGCTAGCCATGATTCCGGCAGGAACGCAAGCTGTCTGACTGCAAACATCAACTTTAATCAATCATTTTATTCAAAAAAATATTTTAAATTTAAAAAATTATAAATTATAATTGAAACAATTTGATGATAAAACAAATTAGAACAAAATATTTAAAATTTATCATATTTTTTAATAAAACAAATAATCAAAATTAATATTTATAGTCATTAACGACATCAATTTGAGAACGGATGAGATATTGTTTAACTAGGAAAACATTCGAAGAAAGGGTTATAACTAGAAATGAATACATGATGCATGCCCATTTCGTTGACAGGAGTTTTGAGGGACCAATGCAATTTGCATCTCCGTCCCGCAAAGGTAATCTACACCGGCTCAAATCTTACGAAACTCCCATCTTCGTCTGTAGTCGCAACCCCCAACAGACACAAATCATAACGTACAGATCATTTCAATTTAGCACAAATAAACAATGTCGCAAGATCAGGAATAACCATCATAACAATGTAATCAACTCTCCACAGTAATAGGCATAGAACAAGGAATGCCCTGGCACAAGGCCCAGATTCAGCACAACTTGTTTACTATGTTGCAGCAACCAGATCATCAATGAGGTTAGCAGCATCTTCCACCGTCACAATGGACTGAGCGCTCGATTCCTCCACACTGATCCCAAAAGACTCCTCAAGACCCATAACAATCTCAACCTACAAAACAGATCCACGGGAAGCTTTAGCTTCTCTGAGATTAAGGGGTGAGAATATAAATTGAGATGTCAAGCCCAGTTCAGCAAGAACTTGTTTATTTCAAAGCACATAAGTAACACTATATGTCTGCATTGATTTGAAAAAAAAAATGATCTAATATACTACTAGAAGAAACGAGAACTTCAAGATCTACAGCACAACTTCACAAGTTCAAACATAAGTGGCTAAATGCTATTCTGAAACCCAAGAATCATAGCAAAAACTAATTTAGATTCAAGTTTGATTGTTAAAAACTTAAAACAATATGATCTGCAGGTTGACTTACGGTATCCAATGAATCTGCACCAAGGTCTTGGAACTTTGAGGAGCCACTAACTTCAACATCATCAGCAAGGGCAAGCTGCTTCTTGACAATATCACAAACCTTATCTACTGTCTCCTTTTTAGCCTGGTTACAACCATATAGCATCGATAATAGAGGACCAGATAATTAGCACCAAATCCACACCATGCTTACAGACTTTTGAAAGTTTGCACAGGATATGTTTACATGCTTAAGACATAAACCTAAAAAAAGTAAAAATAATTTTAGTACTCCTACATAATATCTTGCATCAAAGACAAATCAGGGATGTTAAATGCAAGTTATTCAGTTACTTTATTTTTAAGAATTATAATGAAGATTAATTCCTTCAGACATGTAGGCTTATAGCAACAAAATTCAAGCGTATCACTGGGTGAACTATCGTGGCAAATGAAACAAAATCCCATTTGGGTGCCAAGTAAAGAGCAATATGTCAAGATAGAACATGATAGAGGATGAACGCTAAGCAGGAAGCAACACCATGCAACTATTAGTTTATGAGATTGTGGAAAATACAATACTTACGTGACAGCAGACTGAAAATCTTTGCGGCACTGGCTGCAGTGGGAAGGCAACATTGTCCTTCCTTAAACCAGAGAAAGAGACCGAGCTGATGTTGAGTGCCTGTGTCATAACATATGCAATGCTTAAAAGTCATTTATTTCATTATCAATTAACCTGACGCAACGAAATACTGGATCATCGCTACGCTCATCAATAAAACCTATCCATGTATTATTCAGTTGTAGAGAATAAAAGGAACAAATACACCAGATTCAAAAGCTACAACAGTAGCATCCTCTAATGCACATGGCACAGAATAAAGTAGAACTTCATGTACATCAAGACCTAATTCCATTTTTATTTTTTGCTTAATTGACTCCAAAATGCAACTCTCATTTTTCGTCAATACCAAAACGACAAGCACATATTGTTGTTTAGTGTGCAGAAAACTTCAATATGCTTTTCATCTTTCTAGCTCCACCCAAACATGATGCAGATGAGGTGATCCCTCTGACAAACTACAATCAAGAACTGTAGGCTTCACTCCAAACAATGCAGAAGAGAGGATTCACAGCCGTTATGAACAATTCCCTATTAACTTATCCTCCTTGATCAGCACAACATGAATAAACATGTCGCGATTGGCTCTGCTGTTAGCGCGTGTGTAGCGCGGGCAGTGCAATGTTTTGAACTGATGGGCCGACGGGCTGTTCCGGTGGGCTTGGCCCAGCTGTGTGGTGTATAAAGCGCAGGCAAACCGTCCGTTACCCGTAGCTGGCAAATCGAATACCAGCTCATTCCCCAACCGCCTCTTCTTTCTCCTCTGTTTACTCTACCTCTCCGCACGGCGAGCGGTTCGTGACAAAACATTGAGGTGGAGGTGCATATTAATGATTGGCAGTAAGAGGTTCACTGAATCAGTAACCAACACACAGACTCAGACATGTGAGATCATAATATTGTATTTAGAATGACTTGGCTCCCAAATCCACACAATAAAAGTAACAAATCTGGAATTGTATGGATGTCAAACTCCTGATTTTTCACTTAATGTCAAGGCAGGGTACTTTGAATATAAGTTCATACGAATTACACGCCTTTATGCACCACGAACACTGCAATACAAATGCGACGGTCTGAAAAAGAGGGAAGAAACCCGCTAAATCAGGCCCTGCAAGCGCAGATCTATGGATACCGACTTTATCAGCTACGCGATCGCCGAAATGGCCCGTCGAACCAAAACAGCGTCAGGATTGCAAATCGATCCACCAACGACCGCAGCGCGACTGATCGATGCCAAAGCAGTCGTAAACAAACCGAAAAAAAAACACAGAGATCGCACGAGGTGGCCACCAAAACCCGGCCTAGAGTCAAGAGTGTAGAATCCTACTAGGAGAGTCGCTCCCGGCTCAGACGAAGTGACAACAGAGGATCCGACGGGGTACCTTGACGGGCCTCGTGAAGGAGACTGCGGATCCGGCGAAGGCGGCCATGGGAAGCAGCTGACGCGGCGGCAGCGCGAGGAAGGACGGTGCGCGTCGGGAGAAATGAAATGCGAGTGAGTACAGGATGGGTGGGAAGGGTGAGACATGAACGCGGCTGGATCGCACGCAGGCATCGGTCGTATCGAAGGAGGACGGAGCGCACGAGGTCGGCCAGTGAGGCCGTGACGCCAAGGACGAGCGGCATGGCCCACCTGCCAGGTAATGAGGTCGAATGCTAATTGGTACCATTGGCGTTTCTCCCTACAGCAGAGAAAAAGCATGGTACGTTGTTCAGAGAGAGAGAGAAAAAAACGTGGCGATCTATCAAAAAAATTGAAAAATTCAGCCCAAATAAAAGGAGGCAAGTTCGATCCTTGAATTTCTTCATTCCATTTTTGGACCTACCCGCATGTGAATTTCGTAACTTAATAGTCCATGCAGCTGCGACGTAAGAAACCTTCTAGAAGAAACCTCCAGCAGACATCATCAACAACACTAAGAGCCTCTTTGTTAGAGTTTTCAACTTCTAATTCTTTGGCTTCATTTTTAATTCTTCAGTAATTCTATCACTAAAAGTAATTCTATTTGATTTTTTAGATAAATTTTTAAAATCAAGAGAATCACTTCACAAAATAAAAAAAACTATTTTTTTTAGCTTCCAATCTGTTAAGTTTCACAGAATCGAGGCAAGAATCACTTCTTAAAAACCAACGGCAGAGCTTTTCTGATTCTGTCTGAGAATCAGAAGCTGGAAGCTTTGCCGGCCCTAAGACTCCTTTCCTTTATAACACAGAATTTTCATAAAAATCATACAAAAATTTCACAAGATTCAGTTTATTTTTTTTTACAAAAATCATAGGGAGTAGAAAGCATGAATTTTTCGTTCAAGCCTAAGGAAACCTATGGCCTCCTTTGAAACTTAGGATTTTCACAGAATTTTATAGGAATTTCACAAAAATTAATTCAATTTCACAGAAAAAAATATAGAAATCGGAAAATATTCTTTTAAGCCTGTACTTGTGTCCCCTGCAGCCCATCTTGCAGGACACCGTGGCCTCCTTTTTTCCTCTGAACCTGTTTTGAAGCCATTGAGCTCATTTCCGGGTTGCATGTTGGTTACTGGTACATTTCCCCGCGTAGCAATGCACTTGTTTGTAAAGCTGAGCATTCAGCACACTCGTTAGGAGGATTACCACTGTAAAAAATTCCCTTGTGGTTAGGCATATCTAAAATTGTAATACAAGCACAAGTAGATGATTTTATACCACTGTCTAAACTTTCCTCCTTGTCCAGAATACCAACACAAGGATTGTCCTCAGCTATGGACACTTATAACTAACGGTCCAAGCTTACCACTCTAGTGGTTCGGAACACCTGTCCAGACAAATCACAAAAATGGAAGACTCTACTTGAAAAGCCAAACCAAGCCATCACGCTACCCAAAACCCACAAAGAGAAACAAGAACCATCAAACATTAATGCCAGTCAGCATCCATATAAGGAAGAATGGTTTTAGATTAATCCAAGGTAATTGAACTCCTGATGATTTATATTACACATAACAAATGATTTTGGGACCAGGCAAACTAAGCCAGATTTGATGACTGAATGTATTTGGTAGTAAATGTAGCGTTGAAACTAGAACATACAAGCACATACAATATTAGCTGAGGATCTTTGTATGAACTTTTGCAATTTTATGGCTATAATGACATTAGAAAAAGGGTAAAATGATCAAGCTCACCGAGCACTAATCCTCATCATCTTCATCTGAGCTCCCAACATCACTACTATACTCCTCGCTGCTGCTACTCCCGAAGTCAAGCTGAACAGCCTTGACCTGTATCGGCTGCCGTCCTGTTGGCGCCACTGGCCGAGCTGAGATATGTGGTTCTGGTACAGAGGCTTTGGGCTCTTCTGCCTTGACACCAGGTACCAGATCCGGTGGCAGAGTGATTGGATCCCCAGGCTTCCATCCAGGCGGTGGTTTAGGCATATCTTTGAAGAACCCAGGCAGAGTGATCGGCAACGTTGGAGGTTGTGGAGGCTCCTCCCTTGGTGGTGTAGGCTCAAACAGGGGTGCAGTGTCCACGGCAGCGGCGATCCCCTCCTTCGGCTCCAAAAGCTTCTTGGGCACCCCAACATCCAAATCTGCAAACTGATATAACTGCGACATTCGCATCTCATTCTCCTGGGGCGCAGGAGGCAACGCCCCTCGCAGAGGCATTCCAGCACCATGCTCTGGTGGGGCGAATGTCGTGTAACTTATGCGGTGGGCGTAGGCTAGGATGTCATCCAGTTTGAGCCTGGAGTGGAGCGACGCACCAAAGTCGCCTTCCGACACTGGCTCGGGGTCGTCAACTGCAGCGGCGCCGCGCGGCCGCTTGGGGTCGCGGCGGTGGTCGGTGTAGTCGTCGACGAGGCGGTCAAGCACGTGGTGGGCCCTCGCGCTGCTTCTTGGCCAAGGCGAGGAGCGCGGCATCCTTGGCCCGCGAGGCGCACCCGCGCATCTTGCAGGTCCAGGGTCTCCTGCAGCTGGGTGACGGCCTCAAAGAGCTGCGTCTGGAGTGAGTTAAGAAGCGACAGCGCGCCCTTGGTAGAGGAGATCGGGGACGGGAGCGGCGCGGTGCTTGACGCCGAGGGGAGGAAGGTGGGAAACGACCCCCGGTACGCGGTGAACCACGCAGCCCGGTTGGGCGAGAGCTCGAATAGGTTGGAGGCGAGCGAGGAGATCAGGTGGAGAAGCGACTGCGCGCGGGGAAGCGGCGGCAGGAGCTGCGGTTGCGCCTGTGCCGGCGGTCACGTTGCCGTGCGGCGGGGAGGAGGTGGGGTTCGCGGGAGCCGGATTGGGAGGAAGCGATGGAGATGAGGCAGTCAGCCCCAGCCTTGCCGGGATGGCAGGTGCGACTGCATTATCGCGGCGGCGGCGGCCGGCGGTTGTGGACGCAGCAAGCGGAAGCGAGCTCGAGAAGCTCGTGCATGGCAAGATTTGGGGGTGCCGTTCACTCGTTCTCTTGGTGGGCTTCTGGGCCGACATATTTTATGGGCTTGAAGTGTGTATAATTGGGCTTAAAGCTCCATTAGTGTCCGCATAAAAAGCCTTCACCGAGCAATTCGGTGCTTCATCAGCACCATTCTATTGGCGGGAGACGAGCCCCGCGCCGCCGCCACTTCCCGCGCCCATTACACATGGCTGGCGCCTCCTCCTCTCCGGCGAGCCCTCCGCAGGCGGCGGCGGCGGCGTCGATGGAGGAGATGGAAGAGTACCATAACTGGAAGAAGAACACGCCGGTGCTCTACGACCTGGTCATCTCCCACCCGCTCGTGTGGCCGTCGCTCACCGTCCAGTGGCTTCCCTCCGAGTCCTCCGTTCGCAGCCACCGGCTCGTTGTCGGCACCCACACTTCCGATGAGTCTACCAACCATCTCATGCTCTTGGACGCTACTCTCCTGCTCCCGCCGCGCCTCGCCACTGCCGCGGTGGCCTCGGGTGGCGCCGTCCCCGCCCCATCGGTATCTGTCTCCCGCGTGGCACCCCACCGCGGCGAGGTTAACCGCGCTCGGTGCATGCCGCACCAACCTTATACGGTAGCCACCAAGACGTGCGCGGACGAGGTGCACGTGTACCATCTCGGCGACGGCAACGGCAACGAGAAGAGTGGCGCCGATGTCGTGCTCAAGGGGCATGACGCCGAGGGGTACGGGTTGGCTTGGAGCCCTTTCAAAGAGGAGAATCTGCTGAGTGGCTCGTACGTTAAGAAGATTTGCCTGTGGAGTCTTGCCGCTGGGAGTGAAGCTTCAGTTCTGGATGCGCAACAGGTGTTTGAGGTAATGCCCCATTGCCCCCTCTCCCAATTTCTATTTTTTCAGTGCGGTATTCATTAACATAACTGGTCTTTTACTGTTACAATCGTTTTGTAATCCCATATGATGATGACGAGTTATTTTGAGGTGTATGCTGATACCTAGGGCACTCAGTATTTTACCTCTTTTATTTGGCTATATTAAATGGATTTAGAATACTATCTGATTCAGTGGCAGAGGACGTAGAATAATTAAGGTGTAGTGAATTTGACGACTCGTCGTGACTGCCATACATCGGTTTTACTTCGCCACAGGATCATTCCAGTCTTAGGTTTCATACAAGTTTAAAGCATGAATTCCTTGCACATTAATCACGGTATAGACAAAGGTTGGATACATGCCATGTACTCTTATGAACCAGGCATCTTTACGGACCAGAAAACAACAGCCCGCACCCAATCAAGAGAAAACAGTTCATTCTTCCTCTTTTGCTCGCATCCAAGCTCAAAAGTTCCCCAATGGCAGCACAAGGCGGCAACACAGCATATGGGTGATGGTTAGGGGGAACTCGAGGAAAAATCAAGGTACGGTGAGCACCCCACATCGCCACCCGGAGCGCTCCGCTACTGGTCTGATCTATGATGACTCGGAAGTGATGACGATGAAATAGAGTTTAAGTAAAAAAAAGTTAAGCAGGAGCTATGTGCCCTCCCCAACTTGTTTGGGACTAAGAAGCTTTGTAGTAGTAGATTAGCTACATGCAGAGCTTGTTTGTTCGACACTGTTTAAGATTATATTGGTTGGACCGATTGGTAAATTTGCTAGTACGATAAAGTGTTTGCCTTGTGTTCTTCAAATCATTAAAAAAAAGGTTTCAGTGGTGTTACATTTAAAATGCTCATATTTGAACTTCCTTTTTTTATGGAACCAGCAAGACCGATTCCAATTAAAATGCTCATATTTTGACTTCTTTTTTTTTGGATGGAATCAGCAAGAGCTTTGCTGATAATTAGTAAATTAATGAAGGAGTTTCAACATTACAGAATGAAAAAAATAGAGAACCCGATGAAAATCATAAGATAAATTGAATCAATATGTTTGGATTCTCAGAATGGCAAGTGATTCACTGATTCTCTTATGCCCAAAATATCATTTCTTCTCTCAGAGCCAAAACAGGGGTCTGGTATTGACTATCAGCTGAGCAGATAAAGTATTTTCTCTGCTTCTATAGGCTATAGCTGTGTATTCACTTGGGCAATCATAAGGCCCTGTCCATCTGCCCCGGAGCCACATAATACGATAGCTTTCAACGATGTTTACATTTAAGGATTTTTTTCTGTTTTCAGTAAGAATTTGCAATTCACATAGTTTAAGGTAGCTTAGATTCCTTATGAAATCCAAGAACTGTGACCTGAAGGAATTCTTAACAAGATCATGCTTTGCTGCACAAACTTCTGAACTCCAGTCTTCATGCATGATTCTATATGCTTCTGAAGTGAGTTTTATGATTTCCCGTTTTACTTTTTCATGTAAATCAACAATTGGATATCTGTATCATTTTTCATATGTTACAGTTCCATATGAGAAAAGCTAGACAAACTTGCAACAATCATAAAAGAACACTTACAGAC
>BCLG01000006.1:408820-456791 GCA_001602295.1 Zoysia matrella | reverse complement strand
GCCGGTGGCGGTCGAAAGCGGCGCAGTGCCAGGGCGGCATGTTTGGGCTGGTTGGTGTCAACGAGGACGAGGGCATTTCCGTCCAAAAAAAGCGCCATGAGCATTTTGGCGGGTGTGACGAATGACAGTGTGAATTTTAGCATGGATTTACTCTTGACAGGTATTCTGGCAAGTGGCCAATTAAGCGCGGGCATAATTCCAAAAAAACTCCTCACTTAAGGGGTATTTGGTTCATCTAACTATAACATAATCGAATTACAGGGGCATCTAATTACATTAGATTCTGTTTGTTTGACCTTAAATATAATCGGATATTACTGTAATCGGATATACCTCAATACAAAAGTTGATACACCTATATCCCCGCCGCAATCAGATGATTACGTCAGTCTTCCTTCAATATCGGAAGAGGCAGCACCGTGCGGCTATCGTCAAATGTCCATCCATGAAGAGGTCGCGAAGCCTCAGCACCTGCGAAGATGGCCTCCATGGTGGCATCCTCAACAATGAGCGCCTGCTCAACGATGGCGAGGGCCGCGTTGGGGCGGGTTGTGGTGAGGGCTGACCAGGAGCGGATGGCAATGGGTGTGTTGGCGGCCGTGGCAAAGGCTTGCCAGGGCGGATGGCAACGGTCGTGCTAGGGTGAGTGGTGGAGGCAGGGCCACCATGGTGAAGGCTGGCTGTGGGCAGATGGCGGCGGTTGTATGCAGTTGGCCGCAGGCTGATGGGGCTGCCGCTGGGGCAGCTGAGGCTGGAGCCACAATCTGAGGCTCGAGTTCGAGCGCCGGCCACCTTAGAGTGGAGGATGAGGTAGATGGGAGCCAGACTTGGGCATGGAAGCCGTGGCAGGGGAGGGGCGAGGCAGGGGGCAGCAGAGGAGGAAGGAGCCACAGCTGGCGCACAGCTCAGCACCACAGATAGGGCTGGTGATTCCATTGTGTTACAAATATCGAGCCAAACAAAAACTGTTTTAACCCATTCCTTTTGTAATACCAGTGTATTATGAATATCATTACGATTAAGTTACAAAATATGAACCAAACACTACTTCAGTTGCATCTGTAACTTCAACATTCACGTATGAGCCCCACACAGAGAACAGGTCTTATCAGTCAACGGTGTGCAAGTGAATGTCCACTCTAGAGCCGCCAAAATGTGTGCACCTGACCTTTCACTCTACTGTTACAGACTATTACTCCTATAAACAAAAGGGTCTTTGCAAGTTATACTACGACGTCTGCTAACTTGTACAGTACTAGTCATGGGCGACAGCACATGAGCTCACCCGAGTGCCATGGCACCAACGTACAAAGCCAAACTCAATGATTCCTATCAAATTTCTACTCCTACCATATATGCACCTAAAATCAATTATATCCACTACTTTTCTTGCTTAATTAATAAGTTGAAGTGGCAGTCGGGTTCTTGAATCGCTAGCTTCGCCACTGAATTATGCTCCTACCATGTTAGTCTACTGCTCTGTCTCGAGGTTCCTTGCACTATCTATCATTCTATCTTGATAAGGCTTATTCTAGGCTTCTAGCAAAGACTTTGCATCTCAATTATTTCCACACATTTATAACATCCCAGATTTTTAAATTAATCGAAGTGACAAATTGTTCCGAAATTTATTATGTGCAATTCTGAAATTTCCTTTTTAATTTTTCGAGCGCCGAAATAATTTGACCCGCAGACTTTTATTGGGTTAGGATTAATTATTTTGCTCTAATCCCTAATTAACCATCTTTTATAAATACCCTCTTTTCCCTTATCCTTTTCCTCCGATCTTCATTTTCTCTTTCCCCAATCCAGAGAGCAGCGGAAGGAACCGCTCCGGTTTATGCCTCCACGCGCCGCCGCCACCACCCCCCCCAGCCGTTCCGCGTCGAGTTGGTCCCCGTGCGTGACCGCTGGATCCAGCTCCATCCCGTGCCTCCACGCGTCGGCCTCTCCAGCGCCCCGTCGCCGCACCCCGTCATCACGTGATTTCACTGGAGTCCGCATCACCATCCGTCGCCGTCACTGCGCGTCATCGGCCTCTGTCGCCCGACCCCACCTCGGTACCCGACTCCACCATCGTCCGTTGACCCGTCGCCGCGTTGTCAACGCGCCGCCTCCGAGACCACGTCACACGTCTCCATCGCCGTTTCGCCCGACACCGTCCCTGCTCAGTTTCCGTTTTCCACTACTCCGGTCTCCAGTGCGCCGATCTCCGATTTTCGATCTCTGAGTCTCACGTCTCCGATTTCCAGATCTCCGATGAGAAATTCCCCTCTCTCGAATTCTTTTTTCCTCTCCGATGGATGGATAAATTAGTTGCTAATCAATTTGCGGTTAATTATTTTACGATTAGTCTAGTTCCTCGTGGTCTAGATCTTCTACGATTTTTGAGGAACTCCGTTTGGTCTTAAAAGATTTCCAAAATTGTTTCGTTAATTTATCTCGTCGATGTTGTCGTGTTCAATTTTTCAGAGAACGTTTTGCGCACGTTTAGCTTAGTAGTTTAAACTTAGATTTAATTACCGAATTTAATTGTCGCGTACCTAGTGTATGATCTCTGTTCGTATTGTGTTTAGCTGGTGATCTCGAGCTGCTAGGCAAGTCGCGTTATTTGATCACTTTTGTACTCTGTATTTTAAACTGTATGTTTTGTTTGCCACCCTAATTTGCATGTTAACTGTTTTAAAATATGCTAGCAATATTTCTAAGTCGTGCCTATTTATTGTTCCACAAATATGAGCCCTAAAAGAGCTTTAGAGTAATTATTTATTTTTATGCTTAGTCATAGTTAGTCGCATTTATTTTTGTCTCACACCTATCACTATAAAAATAAAATTTATGTTAAATGATTTTGAACTGTGATTCAAATATGTGAGTTTTGTAAATAACTATACATAACTATTTAACATGGGCAGGATAGAGTATGAAGAGCTGAGGTACTTTTGGAAAGTCTCTTTGAGCGTACCTATGGCGGGTACAACGGAAAGATTCGGGTTAGGATCTTTCTGTAAAACTTGTTGGTTGTTGGCGTTGAGGATGGAGAGTGCCTGCCCCGGCAATTAAGGACCGAGTCCTTCGAGCCTTGTACGCTCAGTTGACAACTATGCACACCACGTTACCCTGTATGGGCAGTGGCTTGATCTTGAAGCTTGCCGAGACTGGTTGTTTACCCGTGGGTTGGTGGTGTTGTGTTAGTGTGGTGTAGAGGTATGACTCCCCACATGAGATCGAGATATCCCACCTGATCAGTGGCCACCTGATCAGTGGTAGTCTTTTCACAGCTTCAAGATCCGATTGCATAGGCACTTGGTATTACTCTCTTGAAGGACGGATAACGCCAGTTAAAGCTTGTGGACGGGTCTTGTGTGTCCGTCGGGACTACGACGGTAGTTCCCAATGATACTTCTCGTGGGTCCAGTGCATAAACTCTGCAGAGTTATAGTCAATGCGCATTGTTACGTCTTTTTTGAAAGAACACCTCCTGTGTTGTGCTTCTCGTTGAGTAGTTTTGTTTTTCTTCCTCCTCTCCTATTTCAAAATGTTTTGGACTTCAACCTTTGAGCTGTTTTCGGGTGTGGAGATTACACCGGCATTTAAAATGAACCTTCGTCCGGGATAACGGAGATCCCTGCGGGGCAAGATAATAAAATTTGACGGTTTAAAATAAAACTTTTTTTGCATCTTTAAAATAAAATAAAATGTTTTAAACTTGTATTTAGCACTTGAGCCAGCCTTTACCCTTGAAACCATTTGCATGCAAACATTGTTGATAGGTAATATGCGGTTTGCTGAGTATTCGTACTCACGGCTTTCTAATTTGTTGTTTTTAGAGGATACTCTCAGCTTCGACTTCGACTACGTCTCCGACGGACCGTGAAGTCAGCTCCTGCGCTCAAGCTTGCTTGTGTGGAGGAGGTTCGCTACCGCTGCTATGATGATGCTTCTTGCTGCATTCTTTGGATTTCTCGATAGTGATCTTTTTGCTCTGAGATGTTTTCGCTCTGCGTGCCTATAGATCTTTTTGGAGAATTATATTCTAATAAATTTACATTGACTTGCTATTTTTTATTTTTGTTTTTTGTTTAATGATTCTGTTATAGTTTCTTGATTGATCGCTTGTGATGTCGTGCTTGCCAACCTCCTCAGATTGGCAAGATCTGGAAGATCGGGACTTATCAAAAGGTAAGAAAAACCTGATCGTTACAACATTAGTCCTAATCAGTTTGTCTTTAGGCGCTAGCTAATGGCTCTATGGTCTTTCTTTGAGTAATGCAAAGTAGAGATTGTTGCTCAGATTGCCAACTTACAACTCAACCACTCCAAACTAAGGCCGTATTTGAAACCAGCATAGATTATTATAATCTAAATTATGAAGGTAGTTTATATAATCTAATTTATAAACATAATCTGATAGACGTGTTTGGAGGTCAGATTATAAAAACTACATATCTAGTTTTTTTTTTCTTGACTAATGACCTATTTACCTTTTGTTGTTGAGGAGCGGTGGCAACTTTTATAATAATTAGAGATTTGATAAGGCCAAAATTGTCTTTTATTATGCATAATTATCTTTTAGATACAATGAATTTATTATAATCTGGGTTTTCAGTTTTTATAATCTAAAAAAAACGACGTGTTTGAAACCACTAACGTTAAATAATCTAGATTATAATAATCTGACTGGTTCCAAACACGGCCTAAGTTTTCTAGGAACTCAGAACTGGTCACCTTGTTTTGAAAAATATATTGCACTCACTAGTTTCTAGAGCCTGAGAATTTTCATTTAGTTTAGAAAAAGGATGCCGTTAAAGATAGAGGACTTGATTTAAAAAAATCTTCTACTGCCTTCGTCTCAGTAGAAGTTTATTTTTAGCTTTTGTTGACTGACATTTTAACTAATAATTTTATATGTTTCATTAAATTTAAAAATATAGTATTTATACTTTTAAATTCATCAAAAGAAATGCTTTCATAATATATAATTTATATTCTAAATTAATTAAATTATCAAAATCATTGGTCAAAGTCGTAGTCAACAAAATCTAAAAATAAATTTCTATTGGGGCAGAGGGAGTACTACTTTCTTTGGACCAAATAATACTCTCTCGTTCCAAAATATAAGTATTTTTAAGTTTAGTAACAGTCGAACTTTTATCACTTTGATCATTAATAATATTTTATTATATAAATATTATATTATTCGAATTCATCATGGAATAAACTTTTATAAAAAAAATTATATTAAAAATTATGTATTTTCTAGATAATAATTGTAAATTTTTAAAAAAATTTAACTTTAACTGAAACTAGAAATGTTTATATTTTAGAACAGATATAGTATTTCCTTAAGCATGAGCTCATATCTATGAGTAAGATTCTATTCCTAGATAGTTTGACCACAGAATAAGATCATTATTACCATTATTAGGCATTGCTTCTCTGTTTACTGAACCAATTACGTGGTAATCATAAAGCTCTTCCGAGAGGTTTGGAGCAGGAACAACAGACTGGCGTTAACATGCTGGTCCCATGGAGCGGGGCAGTCAATAAGGAGCGGTTTGCGCTCATCGATGGATCTTGGACAAGAAAATGAGGTAAGCTCTTCCGAGAGGTTTGGAGCAGGAACAACAGACTGGCGTTAACATACTGGTCCCTTGGAGCGGTGCGTTGCATTCAATAAGGAGCGGTTTTCCCTCATCGATGGATCTAGGACAAGAAAATGAGGCTCTGGCCAATCGCAGCCGGAACCTGAGTATCCAATCGGGGGGCCCTGGGTGATCTGGCGCCGCGGTGCCATTTGACCAGTGCGGAGTCTTGCTCGCTCTCCCTCTCTCTCTCTCCCCCCTCGGCCATTGGCTGCCTTGAGCTGCCTCGCACACAGCGGCACTGTGAGCTGAGCTCTGTGGCTCGGCCCCGGGCTACTAAAGTCAGCCAGCGAGCCGAGCACCTCTGTGGCCGTGTGGGGTGCCGCTGCGTGCCCAAAACAAGCAAGGAGAGAGGAGCCCGACCGACCGCGCGCCGTTCGGCGTGATGGCGGCCATGGACATGGACGACGACGAGGACATATGGGCCAACAGCCCAAGCCCCAGCGCGTCCCCGCCGCGGTCCGCCGCCTGCGGCTTCATCTCCACGCAGCTGAGCCTCAACTCCCACCTCCACCTCCTCTCCTCCTCCGCCGCCGACGCGGGCGGCGTGCACGGCGGCTCTCCGACCGACCACTCCGTCGGCGACGGCATCTTCGCTGCGGACGGCGGCTTCCGCCACCAGGCGGGCGTCAGCGGCGGTTTCCGCAATGCGGCGGCGTCGTCCTTCTTCCCCTACGGCGTCGACGCGGTCCCCGCTCCCTACGACTCCGACGCCGCCCGCAGCGCGCTGGAGCACGAGATGTGCCTGGGCCCCGCCGCCGCCGCCTGGGCGGGCAGCGTCGCGGGCTCCGACCGCCGCAAGAAGCGCATGATCAAGAACCGCGAGTCCGCCGCGCGGTCCCGCGCGCGCAAGCAGGCCTACGTCCGCGAGCTGGAGAAGGAGGTGAAGCTCCTGCAGCAGGAGAACCAGAGCCTCCGCGTCAAGTACGAGCAGGTACGCTCGTACGCCACGCGCGATCGAACGAAATCCCGCACAAAATCAGTCCTCAAATCTCGCGCCTTTCTTGACTGATGATGACTGATTGATTCGGCAGCTGAGGGTCTCCGTGGAGGTGCCGGTGCCGACGCCGGTGAAGAAGACGCTGCGGAGGATGCCCTCCGCACCATTCTGAGCCTCTGAGGCAGGAGCAGCTCGCTTTTTGGTGGTATAATTAACAGCGACTAATTAGTGAGAGCAGATTGAAGGAGCAGGTCGCGGAGTAGGAGTACTACTACATTGTAGCTATCTCTGTTGTCGACATGCGCCGTCAGATAGTGGTGCAAACCTCGCACTCGCAGTGCAAGTTGCTCCCATATTTAATTTTCCTCTAAGCCCGAGTATCACGCCCCTAAATCAATCGAGATGTGTACAGTGGCAGCTGCCTTGCCTCCTGCTACTCCTATAGTAATACTCATGTCAATTAAATGAGTAGCTTGTTGCATGGGATTAAGCCGAAAAGATTATTAGCCTGCTTGTACAAATCTGGTGACAACTGCTTCCTAGAACAATGACATTTTGGGGCTGAAAAAAAAATAGGAACCTTCTCCTTGCTCTGTTTTCTGCTCACAGAATAGTTGTTTCGTTATTATAGATTTTTTGGAAGCGTTTCGTTGGTATAGTTGGTGCGTTGTTTGTTGGCCTGTCGATTCCAAACAGCGAGGTGCGGGGCTTGATTTCAGAATAGTAGTTTTTTTTTTTCTCCCAGTTGAATGTAGTTGCACAGGATCTTCTTCGTCTAGACTACCGGCCACGGCCCTGAGCTTGAAGGAGCATATCTTTCGTGGCGATGCTGTATCTGCTGAAACTGGAAGGATCGTGCCGGATATTTACTAAGATTTGCAAGAGCAGTATTGGTGCTTTATATTTTATACAGACGCCTCCTTTCGCGACCCGACTTTGCTGAAGAAAAAGCCTTGGACGGGATCACATTCTCCGGCCATCTTTTTTCCCCTGAAAGGAACGGAAAAGGTCGCGCCGCTGAATCAGCCTATCTGGCTCACGTCTCGTGACGTTGAGCCTTTGACGCTAAGAAACGCAGATCGCGATCTGTTGCTGGATCATACTTCCTCCATTTTTAAATTAATGTCGCCGTTACGAACATAAACTTTATCTATTTGTCTTATTCAAAAAATTATAGTAAATTTTAAATATTTTTTTAATTTACTTTATCATCATAATTATTTGAATCACAATTTTAAATTTTTTAATTTTAAATTAATTTTTTAAATAAGATAAAAAGTCAAAGTTTATGTTTGTACTCAATAATGATATCAATTTGAAAATAGAGGGAAGAATGATCTGGTGGTCCATTCTATAATTTTCCCATGTTTAGAATAGACAGCGTTGCTAAACCAGGACCACCAAGCAGAGCACAGCAGAAGTCTCAGCAGCGTTCCAAGTGACTAGGGTTCCAACTTTTTCTGCTGACCACAGTACTATGTTGTCACATCGCCTTTAGATCATACTCCACCAATGCCCTTTTTTAGCTTTAAGCTTGGAGAAGCTCCAAAATAAAACACGGTAATACTCCCGTCGTTCTTAATTTTTTGTTATCATTGATTTCTAACTTTTAATTATTTATTTTATTTAAAAAAGTATAAATATGTAAATTAGATTCTCGCTTAAGTGCCAAGCACACATGGATACACCCCGCTCCTCAAAGATCACCTTTTCTTGACGGGAGAGAAAAACTTTCTGCTGTGTTGAGAGCTCAAACCCTGTGAAAAATGTCATGCCGTATGGTGGATGAATGCTTTGGTCTATGCCCGGCCAAGGACCCCAATGCCAAAAATTAAGCCAGTAATTTGTACGAGCTAAGCTGGCCAGGACGCAAAAGCCAACTGCTTCCGTCGTGACCATGATCATTTCCAGCAGGCAAGATATCTCGTAAGGGTCCTTTAGATCATAGGAATTTCATAGGATTTTTGAAGGATTGAGTTCCTAAGAAATTTTTTCTGTAATGCTCCTTTGGATCAGGAAAAAGCGAGGGAAAAATTCCATAGAAATCCATTTTTATACCTCAGTTTTATAGGAAATTAGAAAGAGCTACGACCTCTGACGCAAAAAGGGGAATGTCTACGCGCGCCGTTTTGCCGTTTTCACGTCATTTGCCTGCATGGCGGTCGTTTCAGAGAGAAATAAAAACCAACAGTCCTGACAAGCAGCAAAAATAAAAACAGTGAGGCCCTCCATGTCTCTATCTCCGCGCAGTGAGCACCACTTGCTCGTCGCCTTAGCAGGTCATGGCCGTAGCTCCGTGAGGCCTCCCGGACAAGTACGCCGAGGCAGGTCTTCGTGGGCTTCTTCTCCTATCTGTAGGTTATATTTTTTTTTTCTCCACCTCCCAAATCCCAATCCCTATTTAAGAAACGTTTTTCTCAAATCCATGAAGCACGTATGTATGGTATAACGGCTGGTTCAAGTTTCAAACTTAAAAAAAAATATTTCAAACTTTAGAATTTCTTTGCTTTTTCCTATGGTATTGTCAAACAAGCATTCCACCAAATTTCTATGGTTTTAAAATCTATATGATTGGAGAGAACATACATCCCAATTCTTATATTTTTTTCAAATCCTGCGTTTTAAAAATCCTACAATCCAAAAGCCCTAAAACTACACCGGAGATGATGTTTGATGCACCATGTACCTGCGTATATGTTCACCGCTAGAGAAAGGCCTCGCCGTTGCCTCCAAGAGGATAAAGCCGTGGCTAATCGGGCACGGCGCATAAAAACAAAGCGTTTGTTTTCCTTCCAACGTGGTACTGTACTAAACAAGTGTTGCAGCCACTGGTGGTAGTGTAGTAGGAGCACTTGTGTTAAGTACTGTACGAAACAAAATTTAATTGCAGCATCACGTCACTGTTGCAGAAACTTTGGCCTTTTAGATTTTCAAACATTTTTTTATCATTTGTTTTATTAAAAAAAAATTTTAAAAAATACTTATTTTATTTTGAACCGATTCATTATTAGAAGTACTCTAAGCTTAACTTATTTATTTTTATATTTTAAAAAAATTTAATAAAATTAATAGTTAAACGCCAATTTTAAAAAGTCAAAAATGATATTTATTTTGAGAAAAGGAAGTATCAGGAGTATTCAAAGCTGACTGCGTTACTGTGCAAGTACCAAGTGGATGCCCCGAAGCTGGAGTTAGCTTAATAAAAAAACCGAGGAGCTAGCTAGTACATCACTTTTATTGGCTGATAAAGCTAAGCTGGGGAATCTTTGTTTCGCGTAGTGAGGTTGAAGCAATCGGCACTTTAGATCCGTCTGGATCCTGAGGTTGTGCATAAAAAATTGGGACGGGGAATCCAAGCGAGCTTCACCCCCAAGGGACTGGGATACTGTGCATTCTCTAGTGTGGCTGGTTGACAGCAACTAGACTCTGGACGCAAAATGGATGCTTATTGCATGCATGTTGTTTGCTGAACTGAACGGTCAAAATTGTTCGTTGTCTTAGAGCTTTTTTGTTTGAGCTTTTGCTTTTATTATTTTAGAAAAGCTGGTTGATGGCTACCTAAAAACATTAGTCGATGAATTTAAAATATTTTATTTTGTAATATATTTTAGCGTGTCAACACACTTAAAAAAAAAACTTCAAATGTGCTTTTTAATTTTAGTTCATTTCATCAAAAATTTGCTTTTTAACTTTTTAAAAGCAATCTTTTCAAGCGTTCGATCGCAGTCCTCGGCGGCCACCACAAAAAAGCAGAATATTTGACGTGTCGGACGCCGATGCCGCGACGTACGCCCCGCAGCGCGGTATGCTCGTGGCCGCTGCTTGTTTGCTCCTCTCGGCTAGGGGGCTCTAAGCCTCTGATGCCGCGGCGAATTTGGCCGCGCGAGAGCGGGCGCTGCCGCTGATAGGCGGAGGTTGAGAGAGGCCAGAGCAGAGGGATACGCTCGCGCGAGCGTGATCCCAGACTCGGGCCTCGTAACACCAATTGGATTGGCTTATCTTCTATCGCGCCAGGACCAAACCCGAGACACCGCAAACCACCATGACCGGAGCCCGAACCTGCTATCAACAGTGCGGGGCCATGTGGTTCCAAAGGAAACGGTTTCGCTGTCGCACGGCACCATATGATATAGTACTTCTATATAGGAGTAGTATATTGCTAGTAGTACGATGATAGCTCCCGGGGTGGGGATGTTACAGGATACTGCATTTTTTTTCCTTCGGTTTTAAATTATTGATACAGTTGATTTTTTACATCAATTTTGACTATTCGTGTTATTCAAAAAATTTGTTCTAATGTGTAAAATAATTAGTCGTGATTTAAATTCTACTCATGATAAATCAAATAATAACAAAAGGTTACATATTTGAACAATTTTTTTAATAAGACGAATAGTTAAAGTTGATATTAGAAGTTAACGGTATCAATATTTAAACAGCAGAGAATCTGCAACAACGTGCCCCTCCGATGAAAAGATTTAATCATCAAGTGACAGCAGCTGCCCAAACGGGGAGATGGTGCAGCCGCGGAGCGCGAGGTCCCCGTCGTCCATGTCCATGCCACGACTAACAGTGATCTGTGTGTGTGGTTGCCCCGTGGCGGGGTGGCCGGCCGCTGCATTATCGATCAGCAAGCAGCTGTCCGCCCGACCCGAGGCCTCCGGTCTGGCGGCCACGGGAAGGGCGTTGGATTGGTCGTCCGGTCACGACGGGGAGACCAGGAAGTGGGAGGACCCATGAGATCATCACGGGCATTTCTGCTCCTGTGCGACGATGCTACGGGACTGCTGCTCCTACGCAGAGTGCCATCAATCATATAAATGCGCGAGTCGCTTTTGAGTCCTGCCGATGGCGAACTCGCACGCACGTATTGCTGTCTTTGGAGAAAGCTCCAGTTCCGGCAAGGCTGCTCCGTCGGTTGCCCTAATACTATTCTTGTTGCTGACGTAATTCTTCAGTTAAAATTTTGTTGCTGCTCTACACGACCAGCTTATGAAGATCTGAGCCCGGTAAGGTCCTCAAGGACCACCACACAACATAACCAGCTCTTCAGTGGCGCTGTAATCCCACCTGAGCCCATTTTCAGACACGAAGTAACACAAGGATTTTGATCGACAGAAAACGGACAAGTGTCTCAGTTTGAACAGGGTTCAGTAGAGCTTCAAATTGCTTATGTAGGGGCCATTCATGACGAAAAGGCTAAATTCAACATAGAGGCGACTTATGCAATCCAATAGGATCTTGGAGGGGTTCAAATTTATCACGTACTAGGAATCAACCAGAACAATGGCATTGCATCGCACCAGAATCATACTATGAAGAAACGAGCAGAGTACAAAATTATTCCTATTCCACCGCAGCGTCCAGATAATCTCATTTGCAGTAAGCCCAGATGGCCCCTCCCAAGAAAAACAAAGAACAAAGTTGTGTGCAACCAAAACTTGAGGAACAAGGCTGTTATAGGATGATCTTCATTGCAGTAGACGATCGGTTATATCAAAATCACAAAGCCGGAGAAGAAGTTGCGGAGAACAAGGCTTTGCCCGTTGAACAAACAGCCGAAACAGATCAGTCCCGGCCGGTCCGGGCGGCTGGAACCGTGGAGCAGCTCTATCTCCGCGTGCTTTCCGCGTCATTTGTTTCCGGCACAACCAACGGTCCGCCGCGGTTGCCGTGGCAGTCTGGCTGGCAGATACAGGCGCGGTCGAGTTCTGTTCTCGTCGCTGTCCGCTGCCTGTGTCGCGTGACGAGTGACGACGCGCTCGAGTCCGGGTCAACCGGCAAGCGAGAGAGAGGGAGAGCAGGGCATCAAGTCAATCTGCCGACGCTGTCGAGTCCTCGAGTGTGACGTCAAGTCAATCTGCCAACACTGTCGAGTACTCTAGCGTGACATTTTTTTATAAGCGAATTTTTTCAGCATTCTTTGCGGTTAGATGCTATCTGAGAGTCATCGTATGTAACAGATTAACAGTTCAAATTTACTTTGACTTAAACCACGAGTTTTAATTGTAAGAGCCTATTTGTTATAGATTCAATTTTCATCGACTGTGAGATGATGTTAACTTATTTTTCTCCCTTTTTTTTATCATGCCGATATCGCACGCTCGTCGGTTCGTCCGGCCAGCGAGTCATCAACTCATCAGTCATCAGGGCCAAGAATGCATTTGATCCGATCAGTGCGGAGTGACGATGGGGCTTTCATATACGCGGATTTTGGCTGTGCCGCGTCGTCTGATCGCGCGGATCGACGGCCGACCGTGCGGCGTGCAATTCGGGGTTGGGGGGGGGGGGGGGGGGGGGGGGGGGGGGGGGGGGGGGGGGGGGGGGGGGGGGGGGGGGGGGGGGGGGGGGGGGGGGGGGGGGGGGGGGGGGGGGGGGGGGGGCAGGCATGTGGGACCGGAGGCGCAGCGGCACGCGGGCGCGCGGCCGTCGGACGGACGGACGTCTTTTCTTTTTTTTTTTACTCGCCTTTCATTAGCTTTCGCGAGCAAGACTTGTGCTGGTTGACCGGCCCTCCTCCCCCCTCTGCTTTTGGCAATTGGCGTCGAGACCGTCGCTGCCGATCGCGTTGTAGCCCGCGACGCGTGACTGCGAGCACACACGGCCGGTCCGGTCCATGCGCGCGCGTCAGGATCTGCGTCTTCGCATGCGGCGCCGAGCGGTGCGGTGAACGGTGAGCCCATCGTCGAAAGGCGCAGGTCGGTTCCGGCGACGTGGCCCCGGTCAAAAGTTATTACGGACGAGTTCCGCTCGAATGCTCGATTCGATAACGAGATGCCCAGCGGGGCCGCCCGATGCTCGGTCTCGAATCTTCGCGCCTTCCTAGGTAACGCGACGCGATGGGCAGCGGGGAGGTCTGACCAGAACGGCTGAACCGAAGGCCGAAGCCGAAGCGCGATCCTCGTCAGCTCTCTGCCATGGATGCATGGATGCATCTGACATCTCTATCCTTTGCATGGCCGCCGCCACAGCCTGACAGACTGTAGCAACAAACGCTTTCGTCTCGATCAGCTGAACAGCTGACGCCTTCCCTTCCTAAAGCTTCGTGACACTGGGCGGGGGTGGCGGCCGACGGCAGTACTTAATATTCGGTGGGCTATCCTGGGAATAATCTAACCCAGCATCGTCTCGACAGGCCAACGCTTCACCGTTTGCCGATGGACAAGCGGCGCAGGCAAAAGCAAACTTTAACGATTGTGCGCATGCGCATGTGCCTCGAAAGGCTCCCTCTTAGGAATCGATCGTGACGTCCGTCATGGGCATATATTGTCTGTTTTGCCTCCGCTCTTCAAGGAAGAAGGCCAAGGGATTAACTGCCTAGCAGGCCTAGACAGTACTACCTGTATACTACATGCTCCTCTACAATGCTTTGTCGTCGATGGAACTCACAAGATCTTTTTCCTTGGTTAGCAGTACAACGATCTGGAGACTGGAAGCGACTTGTTTACTGAATGAAGTGTTCAACATCAGAGAATCGGACGACTTGAGCAGTGTGTTTCCGTGCAGATCAACCAGAGAATGCGACACGGAACGGTTTAAGCATGAATGATTTCAGTCCTACCGATTGATAACCCTTGCACACCATTTTCATTTCTTTTGGTGCGTGGATATCACAAGCCAGGCCTGCTGGTCTATATATGAAGGGAATTAAGGGGGTCAACAGAAAAAATTGCTATAGTAAATGTGAATATTATGTTTGCTACGGTGACGATTAATCTACTCATATTTCACTGTTCATGTTGATATACTCCCTCCGTCCAAGAGTCCAACGCGTCATGCATGCTCGGAGTGCATGGTTGCACCTGACGCCGAATCAGATTGTTCGCAAAATCCTGTACCAAAACGTATGGTTTGGACCTCGAATCATCCGAAGAATATGTACGAATGTGGTTCGCGTGATTTTACTTTTTGGGCCGTCAGTCGCAACGGTGTGGGTGGGTCGTCAGTCACCCGGCCGCTTCCACAACATGAACACAATCATTGTTGCTTTTTTTTGTGTCAGCTGAGTACCAAATCAGAAACACTAGGGCAATTACTCTCTCTGTCTTAAATTATAGGGCTTTGTTTGTTGAAGATTTTATTTCTATTAGCGCTAGTAAAAACAAACATAATAAATTTTATCTCGGATTCTACTAACTGAATCATACAAAATTCAGAATATCATAATCTACTCTCTCTTAACTTTTATCTAACAGAACACATGATTCTTGGTCCATAATCATATTATATATTTGTTTATTTCAATTTTTATAGCCTATCTTTCTTTACAATCTAGTGTTTCTATAGATTTTTACGATCCAACTAAATTCCGTAATGCCGACAAACAGGCCTTTCGAAACACAATTCACAAACTAAGCCCAGGCTCGGGCCGCCGTCTGTGCAAAACTGATCCACCCCGTGTAACATGGGCCCTGACCTTGAGGAAATTGTCGACCGCTGTTGGTGAGCATTACGGCCCAACAATCCGTTTATTCTTGGCACCGGGTTTTCTGTCGCGGCGGCCGTGTTGTGCTCGACACCGACACGACCGAGCCAGGCACGCGGCGACACGCCCGGCACGCATGTGAGTGCACGCTTGACCGCACGCGACGTGATGGCCCCGTCACGGTGGTGGTGTGCCTTGGCACGCAAGAGCATTTCCGCGGGTGTTTTGGGTGCAGACACAAAGGCTTCTGGTTTTGGTTTTGTCACCTTGTTCCGGCGAAAAAAAAGGCACTAATTATTTGTAAGAAAAAAAGATGCAAGCAGTGGCCCAGGGCCACGCCACCATGTAGTGTAGCTGTGAAAACGAATGAAAAAAATAAACAAAATTGTGAAGGTCGAATCGAATTAAAAGTGAACTAAAATTTTGTAAAAACTGAAATAATTTGTAAAAAAAATCAGCGAATTGACCCCTTTTAACACCCCTAACGCGTAACTCAACCACGGCCACGGCTTTTCGTTGGGTGTTCCTTGGCCTGGAAACCGGGCGGCACCACCAAGGCACCGAACCGCCTACGCGGTAGCCTCCCGTTGGCCGGGCGGTCCATTCACACCAACGGTCAGGTGCGCCCGCACGTCCGCCGCAACACCGCATCCACCCGTGGCTCGCTGCTGGCCCACAAGTCAGCGCAGACGTCTTCGTCGCGGCGGGCCACCAGTACCACCGCGCCACACCTTCGAGCCCGATCCAGACCGGAATGCGTCAGTTTCCTCCCGCTATAAACGCGCCGAGCTCTTGCTCCTCCAAGTCTACGTCTCTCCGACCCGTTTCATTTCCTCGCCCACCCTCTCAAGGGCTCAGACCCGCCCAACGAACACCAAAATTTGGATCGCCTCCTCCGCCGTCCGCACCACCACCTCCCTGACTCTCATTCTCGCCACGGAACCAAAGCAACACGACAAGAGCTCTCCCACCCGCGCTTTGGCACCGGCTTCCTTCGTTCCTACCCCGCAGCCAGCCCGACGGCCATGGCCTCCTCGTCGGCGCCGCCCGCGCACGGCTGGGAGATCAACATCTGGCCCCGGCCCGGGGCGGGGCTCTTCACGGAGGCGGAGCTGGCGGCGGCGGACCAGCTCGTTCAGCTCAGCGGTAGCTTCGGAGGAGACGAGGCGTCAACGTCCTCCTCCTCTTCTTCCTCGCTTCTGTCGACGGTGAACACGGGCCCCGTGGCGTGGGAGGAGGAGGTGGTGGTGGTGGAAGACGGAGAGCTGGACAGGAGGGCGAGGAAGAGGTACCGGCTGCTCTCGGAGCTCTACGCCGCCACGGGCCCGGCGACCGGCGCCTTCCTCAGAGGAGAAACCACAGCCTCCGGCGGAAGGAAAAGGAAGCGGCGCGGCGAGCCGAGCGGGAAGGCGGCGATGGCGAGGTACGGAGATCAGAGCTAGTAGCAAACTAGCAATAGCAACGGGAGGAGATGGTTGGGAGGGAAGGGCTTTTGTGCAATTACTTTGAAATGTAGGGTGGGGGGGAGCGTTTACGCAATCTCTGTGCTTTCGCTTTGTTTTTTTTTCTATTGAGGAAGAAGAGGGGAGCTTGTACAGGAAGTTGGCAGTGCTGCCACGACGTTTTGAATTTCGAATTGATTTGAAAACTGGACTGTGTCCGGCAAGATATTTCATTCTGGTATTCAGATCTCAGGCACTGCTCACGGGACGCTTCTTTTTTCGAGTGTGTGAGCCTGTGAATGGACGAACATCTCTTCCCTCAAATTTTGCTGTCTCCGCTGCCTGCCGGAAAAAATGTCTCCTTGGGATCCTCTTATGCGCCGCCCGAAAATTCGAAACCTTCGCCGGCGGCTTCCTTCGAGAACATTCCAGGCGCACATGGTTCGCTCGCTGGAACCTGAATTGACTTCGCCTGCAAGCATGCGAGTAGATGGACCATGGATGGTATGTACCCGTACGTGTACGTGCTCCCATTTTGAATAGTCCCACTCCTACCAAGCACGGGCATGGAGCTCGTGTTTGCGTCGGTGGTCGGAACGACGACGTTGCAAAACGAGGCCGCTCTGTTCAACTTTGGAAGCCGATTGCAAGCGGAGCTGCCGAGAGATTATAAAACTGACAAGCTGGCAGCTTTGAAGTTTGAATAGGCAACGTCGACGACTCGCTCCTAGCCGTCCTTGATCAAGTCGTACTCGTAGTGTCAATGACTTGAAATCAAGAGTATTTGAATCGGCACGTTCAGAGCTGTTCCCCACTCCCCAGGCTACCGTGTCAATCCTAATGCTCTTGATTCTGGGAGAGGCATGCGTAAACGCATCAAACGCTTGTCATCAGCCGATTAGGAGAGAGAGTTCACTGAGAGATAAAACTGGATCAGGTTTCCTTTGATCATGCACGCAGACAGTCTTGAAGTATTTACAGTAGCTCGTGTAGCTAATAACAAGGCATGATTTTAATCTGGGCATATAGATCCACTGTTTGCATGGCGTAACCTTCACGTTTAGGTGGCGTTTGCTAATTGGGAAATGAGAAATGGGTTTGAGATTGAAAAATAAATGAAAAGTTAAATTGAATGAGGTAGAGAAATAAAGAGTCCGGATCTTCTCCTCCTCTCCTCTCCTTTTTTCAAAGATCCCTTGGGCTCCGTTCGGTTGTTCCCCATTCTAAGTGGATTAGAAGAGAAATAAATCTATTACTCTCTAGATAAGTATTCAATCCCTCTCGTTCCACTCTAATTCACTCTATTTTTTTAGCAACCGAACATAGCCGAGGAGGCGGCTCAGTTATTCTCTGGTTCTATCCCTAGTATTCGAACAACAATGCTACTTTCCTCTCGTATCAGTATCTTGTTCTGTTCTGCGTGTCGACTTATACTCCCGTCGTTGTATCAGCTGCAACTATTCTTGATCTCTTGCCTTCTACTAGTATTCTGCAAGTTGAGAGTTGCTGCCTCTGTGCTGAAATTAACGTGGTACGACAACAATTTCAGTATGGAGTACTGAATTACTGTTGCATGATCGAAGCGATGATTAACTGTCAGTCCTCCAGAAAATGATTATCTTTACAATTACTTGAGTGGACATTAAAAATGTTGATGAACGAATGTGATATATAGTTCTCTTTTTTTATCAGATAATGAATCTGTATGAAGCAAAAAACTACTATCAGTTCACACCAGTTTTTCCCCAGTTCTATTCGGCTCAATGCTTGCACATGTTTTTCAAGCGCCTTTCAGCCTGCAAGTGGTTGCATATACACCCGCAACTGCAAGCCTGCATACAAATTTGAAATGGAAAAAGACACTGACTACTCTGCCTAACGGAAATATGTTTACGACATTTTGTAAAGCAAGGGGACACGGCTGCTAATTAAATTAACCTGCCATGCCATCGAGTTTCTTGGCCTAATAATATCTCCTACTTGCTACTCTCCCGGTTTTAAATTATTGACACTGTTAACTTTTAATATCAAATTTGACTATTGATCTTATTCAAAAAATTTGCTCTAATATGTAACACCATTAGTTTTGATTTAAATTTTGCTAATGATAAATCAAATAATAACAAAATTTTACATATTTAAATTATTTTTTTAATAAAACGAATAGTTAAAATTGATGTTAAAAATCAACCATGTCAATATTTTAAAACCAATGGGAGTAATAAATTTATAGGCTGACTTTTCCCGGCACACAAACGAGGTCACGAAGCACTGGTTCATACAGAAAAGTCATTCACGCGGAGAGATATTCAGGTGCAGGTGGGAGACCACCAGCTTGCTCTCCTGAAATATCATGAATAAAATGGGGAAAAACTCATTGGCCTGGTAGGATGTTCAGCGCAGCAAGTCACATCTCTTGTTGGCTATGGACGCGTTGGAACCAAGGTTTATAAAACCGCTCAAAACCGGTCGGTTTTCACGGTTTTCGATGAAATCGATTCGATCTGGTTTTATCGGACGACCGGTTTTTGTTTTAAAATTTTTTTAAAAAAATTGAAAATTTGAAAAAATCCGGAATACCAAAAACTGGTAAAACCGGTCGGCTAACAGGTAAAACCGGTGGGTTTCAAATTTTGAAATCTGAAACCGTAAAAACCGAAGAAATCGGCCGGCTAACCAGTGAAACCGCCCGGGTAACCGGTGAAACCGATCGGTTTACTGTAGCAGTTTGTTCAAATTTTAATTTTTCGATTTCAAGCGGTTTTTGACCGGCTTTTTTGGTTTTTACAGTTTTCGTTAAACCAGTCTCGATCAGTTTTAACGGTTTAAACGAAATAATAAACCCTGGTTGGAACTCTACAACACGCAGGGATTTTTCCTTAGCGCCGAGGATAACCTACTTTTCGAAACGGCACGGGAGGAACTCACAGAATCCAAAAGGTCGAAGGAAAGCGCATGGGCGATGACAGCGACGGATTTGCCGGCTGCAGTTTATAATAAGCTTGGTGCGAAGGATAAATTAACCTGGTTCCGGCATATACAGATTAACATCTTAGTTAATCTTTGGATTTAACCAATCGTAGGGCAAAGTTTAACAGTAGTGCAATGTTTGTCGATTCTTGCAAGCATGCATTTGCCTGCTGCAGTTTATAAGGTGACAAGGATACATTAAGCTGGTTTTTGTTGTGATTATGAACACCGTTTCAGTACTCTGGAGAAAATAGATCGCAGGAAATAGTGATGTCCATGGTTACTGTCAGTTAATGGTAAGCACAAACCCTGAGATCAACGGGGAAGATGTAAACGTACTACTCTGAAGTTTCCAGCATATACAGACTAACATCTTAATTAATCTTTGCTTTGGATTTAACCAATAGCAGGTCAATGTTTAACTAATCTTGCAAGTGCATTCGCATAGCGGGTGACTTGTGGCTTCTAATAAGAAACATGACATTTGTTATGCATGTGAACTCTTGTGTTCAACAGCATGAATATTTCCAGTCAAATTCCACAGGCTTTAGAGGAACTCCATTCTCATTTTTAGTATATAGCCAAGCAAAACCTTTTCAGTATAAATTTTGTAAAGCTTTTGTAGATCTTGCATTATATAAGCACTTACTAATTTTTATTAAAGAATTCAGGGGAGTTTTTAAACATATTGTTAAGATAGTTAGCAAGACCGAGGTCAAAGGAAGATGATCAAGGGAAACTGAACAGTGAGACCCACAGAAACTGCGTACAGAGATGCTTCCACCGACCAGGCTTAAGTGTTATGTACACACACAACACAGCACAACACACACACACAAAAAGGAGACAAGATCGATGAAGTTAGTTACGTAAGAGTACCACTCATTTCTATGTGACACTCAATCAGAGTTAATTCCTTTTACACCAATTTGACCACCAAGCATATATTTAACTCCTAATGATTAATATTAATCAATATAATAGTTTTTATGAATATGCATAAGCTGCCAATCTCCATGAAGTTGATCTCTCGAACAGTAGCAGAACCTCGTTAGACTATATACATTTATTCTCTGTCATCAAATCATTTTTGACTAGCTTGATGCAACAACTAAATACTTCCTCTCTCCCAAATTCACCCCCGTTGGCCCATACAATAGTGACTTCTTGCCTTTTGCCACTCGGCACTGAATCCGCCTAAGGATGAAAGCTAAAAAGGCAAAGGGGGAAATTAATTGTGAGATTTGTAAGAACAAGAGCTAACCAGAGAAAGGCATTTCGTCGTTGTATGGGCCTCAATTTCAACCATTGTGGATGAATCACACTGAGAATAAGTAGCTTGCCCCCCGGATGAGATGATAGATGAGGCACGAGGATTGTCTGCCGAGCGGCAGCCTCGCTGCCGTTTGGGACCCACTCGCATCGACTCACACGACAGCGACTTCTTGCTTTCTACCGCTCGACACTAGATCCGCCGATACGAGTGCTAAAAAGACGAATGAGGAAAATTAATTGGTAGGTTTGTAAGAACGAGAGGGAGCCAGAGGAAGGTGTTTTGTCATTGTGGGGGCCTCAGCTTCAACCATTGTGTATGAACTACACTAAGAACGAGTAGCTTGCCCCAGGAAGAGACAATAGACGAGGCACGAGGATCGTCCGTCGAGTGGCTGCCTCCCTGCCATGTGGGGCCCACCCACATCGGCCCACACAACCGCGAATTCTTACCTTCTGCCAATCAGCAATGTATCTGCTTACAGATGAGGGCTAAAAAGGCAATGGAGGAAAATTAATGGGAGGTTTGTAAGAACGAGAGCCAGCCAAAGAAAGGCGTTTCATCGTTGTGTGAGCCTCATTTTCAACCATTGTGGATGACACGCTGAGAACGAGTAGCTTGCTCCAAGATGAGACGATAGATGAGGCACGAGGATCATCTACGGAGCGACAACCTCACTGCCATGTGGGACCCACCCCATCGGCCCACACGACAGTGATTTTTTTTGCTTTCTGCCGCTCAATACTGAATCTGCCTACAGACGAGAGCTAAAAAGGCAGGGGAGAAAAATTAATTTGGAGGTTTGTAAGAAGGAGAGCCAGCCGAGGAGGGAGAGGAGGCAAAAAGCTGCGAGGAGTCCGCGGCATCCTTCCGCACCAATCTTCCATGAAAACCCTGCAGCCGCCGGCTATTGAGAGGATGGCGCCGGAACCCGCGGTCGCCTCGCGGCCGCCGGGCTACTTCACGGCGGACGACGTCGAAGTGGCCGACGTGCTCCTCTTCCTTCAAGACAGCAGCACGTCTATGGGGGGCACGGGTGGCGCTCCGATGGCGGGGGACGGGTCTTCCTTGGCCTACGCGGCATCGGGATCCCCCTCCTCCTCGCGTTCGGTGGACGCGCCGGCGGCCCCGGCTCCTGCGCCGGCGCGGCAGCCGGCCTTGCCCCACGGCGTCGGCGCCCGTCGCGATTCCGAGGAGGTAGAGGACGAGCAGGAGGTGCACGGGAGCCCCCGCAGAATCAAGCGCTGGCGCCCGATCGCCGAGATCTACCGCGCCACGCAGCGAATCGAGAGGCACGGCGTCAAGAACAAGGAGTAGACGAGGTAGAACGGGGAGGAGAGAGGAGATGGGCCTGCTTGTTATTATCTCTGATCCCTAGGGGGTAGCTTGGAGTTAACGCGCCGTGCTTGTTCGTGTTTATGCCGGTGCTTGTGGCTGTAACACTCTCAGTAGGAGAGTCATAATCCGGGAGCCCGATCAACTGTAAAAACTTTCCCTTTGCAATAAAGCACCGGGCTTGCTTGCTACTACTACTAGCTTGCAACCATGGCTCGATCAATAATACTTTCTTATTTTGGTTATGTACTTCCTGATCACCTTGATCGAGATCTCGCCTTTGTGAATATATGCCCTGTGGAGCTTTGGAGGATTGGATTGCGTGAGACAGATGAGATTATGAAATCTATGAATGTGTTTAGCTGGTTGTTAGTTTTGTGATCCGCACATATATACATGATTCTCCAGATCAATTTCTCCCATCGAATTGCATGATGCTATTTGTTGATGTGAACAATCAATCAGATCATCGTCTTGGAATTGTTCTGATTGAATGTTGGCTGTGAGTTACACTTCGGTTTCCTAATTATATAAGACATGCATACTGACCAGTAGTCCTAGACTAGTGAGAGGAAATGGTTTGTGTCCAGCAAAAATGAAGGAACACGGAAACATCTAGATGGATCCACGTGTGTTGTCATGTTGATTTCTGATGCGATCATTGGTTTTGTCATGTTGATTCCATTAAGTGATTAAGGAAAGAAGTTGTCCTGCAACAATTGTCTCATTTGGAAACCAACTACCTGATCATTCAGAGTGCAATTTTGCAATAGCTGATGAAATGACACTAGTCAGCAAGAAGCTCAACACTGTTGGACTCCTTCGTGATTCTAGCCTTCTCAGCAGGTTGAGGTGGTTCTCCCGAATAGAGGAGGCCTTGTGGAGTTTCTATCGATGCATGACATGAACTGAGTTTTAGCCTGTAAGTGATCACGGAGAATTCACATCCTCCTCCCATCTTCTGCCTGCTGCATCGGCCGAGCCTCAAATATTCTCGATGTATGCCAGTTAGCATACATAGCAAAACGTAGACCTTCTAGATTCTCGTAAAGCTAATAATCAGTACAAGCAAGTATTAACACAAGCAACCTGAAACAGCTTGGCTCATGGAACCTGTATGATTTGCCCGACCAAGCAGATCATGTGGCCGAACTAAACTTCTTAAGCCAGCTGGTTAATTAATTGGATCCCAACTCAGTGCGGGCTATTTGCTGCACTTTCCGTCAAGCAATCCAGAAATGAGAGAGAAACAATTAGCGCAACAAAATGCACCTATATAAAATGTTTGATTTATCTAACGGTGATTGTCTGAGTGACGTGACTCTATGGCTGAAAATGATATATCGAGAATAAAATCTTAGAGTTAATCAAGATAGTGAATCACTACACAGGCTCACTAGAAGCGTCAGTATTATGTCCCCAGGCAGCAAAGCTGGCGCAGCATGTGGCCACAGTTCTCGTGAGCGAATGGACCAGGTAGGTGTCAGATTCTATTACTACGCCCTTCAGTGTAAAGTGTAGACACTGAAGGCCGTCCAGAGATCATGCATATAACATCGTGCTTTGACATAACAGTAACCATCAGTATCGTATGGATAGCCTACAAGTTTGATTTCTTTTTTAGTTTCTTCGGCATGCACCAGTTGACTACCTGGACTGATATGGCGAAAAATCAAGTCAACTCTACCTAAAACTAACAGAATCTCTTTTTTAGATTCAGAAAAATAAGAGCAAACCATCCATAGGTCCTAGATCTTAGGAGTAGGTTCAGTAGGTTAGGGCATGTGCATTCTTGTTGGTTCTACCACCTAATGAAAAAGCTAAGGAGCTCCTCTGCAGTTAATACCATGCATTACCAGTCACTAACATTCAGTGGAAGGACATTACCGCAGAGGATGTCATCCCATCATTGTTAATATATGCAGCGAAGCACTGCAGGATTAATGATGTTGTAAATAATTCCATTAGTTGCACTAAAATTCACACATAGGTACCTATGCTTTGAAAAGAGTCATTTGCAGCTCGAGTATAGAGGAGGTGCATAGGCGGCCCATGTAAGAAAACAAAGGAACTACTAGCAACACAGGATGGATAACATGCGCGAAGCAGAAGATATAGTAGAATCTTTGAATGAATGAGCTTCTTTATTAGTACCAGACTTGTATCTTGTTGCACATATAAGCAGTACATAATAAGGGGATACATCGTCGATCAGTAGGGAAAGAACAACGTTCGGTTACAGGAAGTCCCATAAAAGTGGCATTCAAACAGTTGTCCCTGAGCCGAAGGACTTCACAATGGCGCTTACTCTTGAGCCAAAGCTTCTTGAGGCGATCTTTTTCCCTGGAACATGGAAGGGGTTTGATACAGCATCTACATATGCAGCATGGAACTTCCTGAAAAACTGAGAAAATAGGGATAGATATGAGCTGGTGTTTCTTTTTATGCCACAGCTGAGCAAGCATAAACAAATCAAATCTCATGTAAATTCAGAAGAACAGACTGGGCATATAATTTCTCACAGAACATTTCATTAGAGCTAGATTGGTAGAACGAATTACTGTATTTTTATACAAACATAGTTGTAATGGTCTCAACTACCTAGTGAAATGATGTATACATGTCCAATGCTTATGTTGTCAGGTTTCATTTTAAACTGGTACAGTTAGATTACAAGCTTACATTTCGGGCGTCCGCATCTTTGACATCGAGATCAGTTGTGACCATGATAAATTTGACCTTTGTGTTTGTTAAGTAACCATACCTGTACACAACAGATCATAATTAATATATTTTACGCAATAAGCAGCATAATACCAAGAATGACAGGATGTGTTTCAGCAGCAATATTCAGCTAGACAAGAAAAATATATTTATGTATAAAATTATAGCAATTTATAGCTAAATTTACAGCTCTCATTGTATTAATTTGAAGGGGAGTCTTGGGGAAGCGGTAAAGCTGTTGCCTTATGATCATGAGGTCATGGGTTCGAGTCTCGAAAACAATCCAAAGCAGGAGCTACGTGCACCTGGCTGCCCTCTTTTTTCATTGTATTAACTTCTTTTTTTTGGCAGAAATTGCTGTGAAGAATTAAAGCACAATAATCTGATAGAGGATTGAGGCATAAGCTGTCAATCAAATTTGGGAATAACTAGTATCACAGAAGAGACTTACACTTTGTAGTTCTCAGTTGGATAAAGAAGACCCAAAAACGTCTCATTCAATGTTGGTGCACTCCTTTTAGGATTGTTTACTGTTAACAGCATGATTGTAGAGAAAAATAAGAAAATATATAGTAGACCAACTGTGTGAATGGACGGAAAAGAAAAATTTACTGTCAGCAGAGTGAATGTAGAGAGAAGACAATATATAATTAAACAAAGTGACATGAGAATAACACTCAAACAGTTGGTGGCTACATTCTAAACTAGACGCCAAAGGATCATACAAAGATTAGTCTGATGGGTTGGAGGCAACATCGACAAACGTTGGTTACAATCATCTAGACCAATATGGCTACACACATGTCCATGTCCTTGCAAAACAGGTTCGATAAAGGTCACTGCTAGTTTTTGTCCTTGTATAGCACATGATTTCAGCATGCTGCAGCATTCCAGTCTGGTTCAACTGCCTAGTCTTACCATTCCTTAACTAATTACAAAAATGGATTTTTGCAATCCAAAACTGGTGACATACCTTCCCATGTCATCTTAGCTCATTCTGTTCTGTGATTCCACTTCTACACCAGAGGATCAAATGGCACAAGAATAACGCACAAAAGATTGATGGTCATACTCTCAATATGCCAAAATACCACATCGGCCAAGCACCAACTATTGTCATCTTGAACCACTAGCCTCAAGGCATGTAAGTTTCTACAAAGCAGATCTCCAAAAGAAAACCACAAGTTTCTGTCCATGTATACTAGTACATGATTTGAATGTGCTTCAATCTGCCAACATCGAGTCTTACCATTAAGTCCATTCCTTCGGCACTTGCATTGGATCAGCTAAACCTAGTGACATGCCTTAAAAAATTGAGCTCTTGCATTGTATCACCACTATACACTGAAGAACCATGCTTATCAAGGTTAATCTGATGACATGGAAACAATATCCACATTGATCGGTTTTAATCGTCTAGAATCATATCTATAAGGGTGTCCAAGTCCTCAAGAAGCAGACAAGCAGGTTTGTCCCCATTGACCACGAGATTTGAATGTGCTAGATCACTCGTCTACTGATAACATTTCCTCTCAGCCCTCGTGAATATATTTTTGATTCAAATAACTGGTGATTCTTCTTGAAAAATTAAGCTTTTTATCACCGTCGGGGAGTCAGATACATAATTCGAACCACATGATTCACAAATAATAATAGGGGAGAGGGAAAAAAATGCAAAGTCAGTAGATACAAGCTAAAGCAGAGTTCATGCTCCTAGATCCGTGTCATTGTGGGTGGGGCAGGGAATCTAGATACCTCGCTCATCAATGACGTCGAGGGAGCAGTGCACGATGTGGTGGAGCTTGAGGGCGTCGTCCGCCTCCGTGAAGCTCTGCAGGTACAGCGGGTTGTTCTGCAGCGCCGTACGAGACGGAAAAGAGATGAAAATTTCAGCCAGAAATCAGCGGCCCCAGCGGAGGGAGAATCGGAGGGATATCATCGGATCAGATCCGCAAGACTCGATTCGACGGCCAAGTGAGCGACCGGTTTCAGACCTGATGCCCGACTACGGCGACGCAGACGATCATGATTCCGCCAGGGAGCGGGGAGAGAGTCAGTCGCCGGAGAGCAGCAGTCGCCGGCCGGCGGCGTGTCCTTCCCCGAGTCTTCAGGCAGCGACGGCAAGACACACAGTGGTTGGGCTGCACCACTCGGTCGGTCGGCCCGTGTGTGTCGAGGAACGGAAGTGCCAATCGGACGCTTTTTTGTTCCCAACCGAAATATCAGATTTTTTTTTTACTCTTTCAACTATTCATTTTTTTTTTCTCGGTTGTTTTGACGGTGGTTTTGCTCACGTAGCAAGTGATGTGACAGAATCCGCTGACAATTTTATTCTAAATTAGAAAATAAATACTTAACGAACTTAAAAAATTATAAATTTTACAGAAATTTAAATCATTTTATAAGAAACAAATTTTGTTTTGTGATACACCGACACAGTGAATTTATACGATCGGACGAGGGATCGTGCGTTTTTGGAATCGAATGGCCTTTTCTACAGCGAGACTCAAAGGTTGACATGATTCGGGCCATCTCGAGGCGTAATATGCTACGTTCAGGGGTGAGAGATCGATCGTATGAACCACAAGAACATGAAGATACAATGCGAAAAGGCTCTGGATAGATCTGAGAGTCCCAAGCTCGCGTGATGGGAGTGGTTTATAGGCGGTGTTTATCACTGTTGCTCTATATGTCTTATGCATTATTTTTCTTGTATGTCCCGATGTCGATGTCGATTGCCCGGGTGTCCCTTATATAGGGGCGAATCTGGGTTGTCTTGACCGAACTATAGTTGGGGTGACCGAACCGTGGTTTAATCATCTTGTCGCCTACGGAAGCGGATGACCCCTTGACAGGTGGGGCCACGGTTCCCAGAGAGTCATGCTCTCTAGCGTTCGGGCCAGACGATCGGCGCCTCGTGTTCGTAGTTCTGTTCACTGAGAGGGAGCAGGGTTGCTTTATTGCTCAGCTTTATCGCCTGGAAGGTTGTTTCTCGTTCGACCGGATAGTTGCGGAATCTTTCGGAATGCTTATCTCCTTCGTGTAACTGCACATTGCCGGGGATTCTGAATCGACGTGTTTGTTGGGCTGATGACTTCTGTGGTCGGTTCGGGCGCTGGTGCACCAAGTGTTCGACGACACCCAAGATCTAAGCACGTCGACGGACCGGGCGTCTCGAGTGCTGGAGATGCTGCCGGGGCTGATCCGCACCGAGTTGCTCGTCGCCCTACGGGATGGAGCATCGTTGACGTTGGCGCACCTGCGGTCCCATTACCCCGACGCTGACGTCGGGCGTATTGCCGAGAGTTTCGCCTTGGAGACGTCGGATGAAGCATCGGCGAAGCTTTTTGAGGACTCCAAGCCTCAGGCGCAGGAGATCATCAGCTGCTTCCTCCGACCGACCTTGATGAAGGAGCGCTTCGGCCGTCTGCCTCCTTTTTAGATGTTTTGTCTTGTATTCTGTAGTGGTACCTGTAAACTTGTTATGTGAAATTTAATGTTTTTGACTCCCTTCTAACATCAAGCGTTTCGCATTGTTCTTTGCGTTCCATTGGGCGTTGGTCAGGCGACTGGGTCGGGTATAGCTCGTAGGGTCGAGTGTCGGACTCGAACCTTAGAGCGTCACCGGCGCCAGGTCGGACCGTTAGCCGCAAGGATTGCTCTGAACGAGAATGCTCATAGTCCGTAAGAGTTATGCCGAGTCACTCGTGCAGCGAGTCACAAGCCGGGGGGTCGACCTCCGAGAAACGAGGTAGGCGTCGAGCCTTAGTTTAATGTTAACGAGGCACAGGGCCTTTGGATCCTTGGGTCAGTCGTTCCGATCCTCGGGTGAGACTCTCATGATAGCCCTCGAGCAGAGGAGTGTAGTCGAGCAGACTGCGCTTCTCTGCCAAAGACATAGTTAGTAGATAAGATATGATCAGGATGCATAGAGATCAAACAACTTTATTATACGTAAAAACAACGCAAGTTTTTAATATTCCAGGCGTGAACAAGCTCGGCGCCGTCCTGTGTCGCCAGTTTGTATGTGCTAGGCTTTAAAACTCGCTTGATTATGTACGGGCCTTCCCATGGAGGAGATAGCTTGTGGTGATCTCGCTTGTCTTGCACTCTCTTGAGCACAAAGTCGCCGACTCTGAGGGTCCGACCCTTGACGCGCCGAGCATGTAGTCGTCGAAGGCTTCGCTGATACTTGGCCAACCGAAGTATGGCCACGTCACGCGCCTCGTCCAGCTGATCCAGGGAGTCTTGCCGCGCCTCTTCCGACCTCTGCTCGTCGTAGGCTCTGAGCCTTGGGGAGTCGTAGTCGAGGTCGGTCGGCAGAACGGCTTCGGCTCCGAATACCATGAAGAAAGGAGTGAATCCTGTGGTTCTGTTGGGGGTAGTTCGCAGGCTCCACAACACGGACGGGAGCTGTTGGGCCCACCGCCCGGCGGACTGCTCGATGCAGTGGTAGATCCGAGACTTCAGCCCTTGAAGTATTATGCCATTGGCTCGTTCCACTTGCCCATTGGTCTTTAGGTGAGCGACAGAGGCGAAGTCGAGCCTGATATGATGCTCTTCACAGAACTCCCGAAAAATGTTTCTGGTGAATTAAGTCCCGTTATCGGTGATGATGGAGTTCGGGACCCCGAATCGAAAGATGATGTCGCGGATGAACTCGACGGCCCGACCCGAACTGATGCAGGGGGTCGGCTTCGCTTCGATCCACTTGGTGAACTTGTCAACCGCGACGAAGAGGTGGGTAAAGCCCTCGGGCGCTTTGCGAAAAGGCCCGAGAACGTCTAGCCCCCAGACCGCAAACGGCCAGGTTATCATGATCGTCTGAAGTTCCTGGGTCGGTAGATGCGTCTGGCGGGCGTAGAACTGGCAGCCTCTGCAGGACCGTACAAGCTTTTTCGCATCCGAGTCTGTTGTAGGCCAGTAAAAGTCTTGACGAAAAACTTTGCCGACGAGAGTCCTCGGGGCAGCATGATGTCCGCATGTTCCCGAGTGAATGCCGTCGAGGAGTCGTAGACCCTTTGTCTGAGGGATGCAGCGTTGGATGACACCACTGGGACTGCGTTTGTAGAGCTCGTTGTCGATGAGAGCGTAGGCTTTCGCCCGACGCACGATTCGTCGGGCCTCGTTGGTGTCGGACGGCAAGGTGCCGTCCTGGAGATACGCGTAAATCTCCAGGGACCAATCAGAGATGATGGCCAAGGTTTCGGGCCCGGAGGTCGGGTCCTGCTCCCCGATCACCGCCTCAGCGTGGGGTCGGTGACGTCGTCCTTGAGCTTGATCGTCGGCTTGGCGAGGACCTCGAGGAAGATATCGTCGGGAACTGGATCTCGTCCCGAGGCCATCCGGGCGAGAGTGTCGGCTGCTTCGTTGTCGCGGCGTGGGATGTGATGAAGCTCGAGCCCGTCGAACTTGTCTTCGAGCTTGCAAACCTCTTGGCAATAAGCCTCCATCTTCGAATCTCGACAGCTTGACACCTTCATGACTTGGTTGACAACGAGTTCGGAACCGCCTTTGACGTAAAGCCGTCGGACTCCGAGCGTGATGGCCATGCGGAGGCCGTGCAGCAGGGCCTCGTATTCTGCGGCGTTGTTGGAGGCTGGGAAATGAATCTGCAAAACGTACCGGAATTTATCTCCTTTGGGGAGATGAGAACGACGCCAGCCCCCGAGCCCTTGAGTCGGCATGACCCATCGAAGAACATGGTCCAGTGCTCGAGGTTAATGGAGTCCGATGGTTCTTGCGCCTCGATCCACTCGGCGATGAAGTCGGTGAGGGTCTGGGATTTGATGGCTTGCCGAGGTACGTAGGTAATGTCGTGGCCCATGAGCTCCATCGCCCATGTGGCGATGCGCCCAACCACATCCTTCCCGTTGATGATTTCCCCGATGGGGGAAGCTTGTCACCACTCGGATAGAGTGGCTGTCGAAGTAGTGGCGAAGCTTACGGCTCGTGATGAGGATTGCATAATGTAGCTTCTCCACTTGGGTATATCGGGTCTTAGCGTCGATGAGAACTTCGCTGATGAAGTAGACGGGTCGCTGGACCTTCAAGGTCCGACCCTCCTCTGACCGCTCAACGATCAATGCCGTGCTGACGACCTTAGCGGTGGCGGAGATGTAGAGTAGTAACGGCTCGTCGGAGGTTGGTGAAGTTAGGACTGGCGGGGAAGACAGCATGGTCTTCAATCGTTTGAAGGCCTCCTGGGCTTCGGGGGTCCAGGAGAAGCGGTCGGACTTACGGAGGAGTCGGTAGAAAGGCATAGCCTTCTCACCTAGTCTGGAGATGAAGCGGCTGAGAGCCGCCAGGCATCCAGTGAGCTTCTGGACACCCTTGATGTTGTTGATGGGCCCGAGGTTACGGATGGCAACGATCTTTTCAGGATTGACTTCGATGCCACGCTCGAAGATGACGAATCCAAAGAGCTTGCCGGTGGGGACACCGAAAACATACTTCTCGGGATTGAGCTTGATGCGGAACCGCCGGAGGTTGACGAAGGTTTCTCCCAGGTCTTTGATGAGGTCGGACACCTACCGAGTCTTGATGACGATGTCGTCGACGTAGACCTTCAAGTTGCGTCCCAGCTGACTGTAGAGGCATTTCTGCATACAGCGCTTGTACGTGGCGCCGACATTGTTGAGGCCGAAAGGCATGGTAAAGTAGCAGAACGAGCCGAAGAGTGTGATGAATGATGTGGCCGATTGGTCGGAGTCTCGTATGGATATTTGATGGTACCCGGAGTACGCATCGAGGAAGCTGAGGGTTTCGCACCTGCTCTATGCGCGGCAAAGGAAACGAATCCTTTGAGCATGCTTTGTTGAGACTCGTGTAATCAACACACATCCAACATTTTCTATTTTTCTTTTTGACCATTACAGGATTGGCCAACCACTATGGGTGGTAGACCTCTTTGAGGAACTTGGCATCAAGCAGCTTGGTGATTTCTTCTCCGATGGCGCGGCGCTTCTCGTCGTCGAAGCGTCAAAGTCGTTGCTTCACCAGTCGGGAGCCGGGAGCGATATGCAGAGAGTGCTCGGCGACCTCCTTCGGGATGCCTGCCATATCGGATGGTGCCCAGGCGAAGACGTCCCGATTCCGGCGGAGGAAGTCGACGAGCGCGCTTTCCTATGTGTCAGAGAGCTCAGTCCCGATTCTAGCTTTCTTGGAGGTGTCGGAGTTGTCGAGGGTCGTCGGCGGGCTCGAACGAAGTGGAGGAGGCAGGCTTGGAGTCGAGCGTTGCAGTGAACACCTGAGATTGGCGTATCTCCTCTAGCTGGGCCCTCCCCGTGAGGGTGACAGCCAGCTCGTAGCTCTCCTTCTCGCATGCGAGAGCGTGTTTGAAGCGAGAGGCCACAGTGATGACGCCTTTGGGCCTCGGCATCTTGAGGTTGAGGTAGACGTAGTTGGGGATCGCCATGAACTTGGCGTAGGCGGGTCGGCCAAGGATGGCGTGGTATACTCCGGAGAATCGACCACCTCGAAGATGAGCTTCTCCGTTCTGAAGTTGTCGCGGTCGCCAAAGGGGACCGGCAACGTGATCCGACCCAGGGGGACGACGCTTCCCCCTAGGATGACGTCATGAAACGGAACGTTGCTCGAGAGGAGGTCGGACCTCGAGAACTTCATGTCCTTAAACGTGTCGATGTAGAGGATGTTGAGGGCGCTACCTCCATCCATGAAGACCTTGGACAGTCTGGTGGTGTCGATTATCGGATCGAGCATTAAAGGTAGGCGCTCGGGTTGAGGAACATGATCGGGGTGATTGGACCTGTCGAAGGTGATCGGGGCATCCGACCACTTAAGATACGAAGGGATGGCGGGAGCGGTCACGTTGACCTCTCACCACGTTTGCTTCTCATAGCGGCGCGACTCGTAGGCCACCGACCCGCCAATGATCGTCAGACAGTCTTCTGCCTCGGGGAAAGTACTGTCGGGGATACCCTCCTCTTCCTTCGTCGAAGAGTCGGACTTCTTCTGTTGAGGACGAGCGTCAGAGCGTAAGTACTCTTTGAAGAAGGACTTCATGAGGTTGCAGCCCCGTAGAGTGTGCGTCACGGAAGTCGCATGGTAGGTGCAGATCTTTTCGAGCATCTTTTTGAAGTGGTTGTCGTGGTTGGCCGGCTTCTTTGGAGGTCGAGGCGGTTGGTCGGCGACGCCGACGAACTCTTCATCTTGCCAGCGATTCTTCTGTTTCTTGTTGTTCGACCCGCTCCCATCCCGGCGGTCGGGTCGCCGTTCGAGGCGATCATCTTTCTTTCGGTCGGCCTTGGACCTCTTCTTGTCCTTGGCCTTTCCCGGTTGAAGTTGGCTTGAACAGCCTCCTCCCCGGTGGCGAATGTGGTGGCGATGTCGAGAAGGATGCGCGATGTCCGAGGGTTTTACACCCTAGCTTGTGGACGAGCGCCTTAGATGTCGTGTCGCAGGTGAAGGCGTCGCTGACGTCGGGTAGCTCCTTTTGCTTGCGCGAAAATCGCTGAATGTAGTCTCGGAGAGACTCGCCGGGCTTCTGCTTGCAGTTCTTCAGATCCCAGGAGTTACCCGGGCGGGTATAAGTCCCCTGAAAATTGCCGACGAAGGCATGACGAAGGTCGGCCCAGTCGTGGATGCTATCCTTCGGAAGATGTTCGAGCCACCCTCTGGCCGAGTCGGATAGGAAAAGTGGCAGGTACTGGATGGCGAAGAGGTCGTCCGCGCCACCGGCTCGGCACGCGAGGCGATACAGTGGGCGAGATTTGTCTCGCCTGTGTACCGGATGATGTTGGTTGGAGCGCGGAACTTGTCGGAGAAGCCGGGTCTTCGGATGCGGGCCTCGAATGCTCGGGGTCCGATGTCGTCGGGGCTGAGCCTCCGAGCGTCGTCGTAGCTGTGCCGTCGAGGACGTCGCTTCAGGGATCAGTCGCGGCCAGAGTTGGTGTAGCGGTCACATCTGGCCTGCTTCCGTGCTTCAATAGTGTGACGGGCGTCACGATGCTCTCCCAGGCGGCGGCGTATGTTGCCGGCCACGGGGTCGGGCTTTCTCGTCTCAGCCCGTCCACGGTGATGACCGGGAGTAGGGCTTCGACGGTTGGCACTCGGCCGATAGGAACTATGTGCCTCAGAATCCTGACGAAGAGATAGCTTAGGTGGTTGCAAAGCACCATCAAGGTAGACGTGGAGACGATCGTAAGTCTCCTTGAGGATGGGGTTGCCGGGTGTGGGAGATTCGTAAAGGACACAGGCCGCCGCCGCCAGATTCTCGTATGGCGTCTCAAAGGCAAGTGTGCCACCGTACATGATCTGTTGATAAGCAGTGCGGGCTCGGGCTTGGGCACCACCACTAGTCATGGTGGCGCCCTTACCCTTCTGGTCGCCCCCGGTCGCAAGTTTGCGTCGGAGTGCGTCCTCGACCACAGTAAGAGCGTGAAGGTGGGGAGATGGATCGTCATGTGCTGCCTTGCTGGGGGTTTCGTCCTCTGCGGCTTTGGCGGGCAACATGAAGCACTCACGGGAAGGATCGTGACCCAAAACGCCGTGACGCGAAGAACGAAGAAGGCGGCGTCGAGGCGAGCGACGTTTAGATGAACGTCGTTTTCGCAAGATCTGAAGGTGAAGTTCGCCGCTGTTGTCGGCGACGAAATCCAGGCTTCCAAAGCGGAAAGCCTGGCCAGCAACGAAAGTGGGAATGCTCCACGATCAACCATCACGAGCGATGGCAACCGCAAAATCCCCAAAGAACAGTCGGGAGATGGAAGAATCTCCGACTAGAGCAAAAACCGAAGCCATCAAAACAACGAAAGAAAATGCACCGAAAGCCCCTACCTGGCGCGCCAACTGTCGGTGTTTCATACACTGGCACAGTGAATTTATACCATCGGACGGGGGATCATGCGTTTTCGGAATTGAATGGCCTAGTCTACAGGCGAGACTCAAAGGTCAACCTGGTTCGGGCTGTCTCGAGGCGTAATACCCTACGTCCAGAGGCGAGAGATCGACCGTATGAACCTCAAAAACATGAAGATACAATGCGAAAGGGCTCCGGATGGATCCGAGAGTCCCAAGCTCGCGTGATGAGGGTGGTTTACAGGCGGTGTTTATCACTATTGCTATATGTGTCTTATGCCTTTTTTTTGTATGTCTCGATGTCGATGTCGATTGCCCGGGTGTCCCTTACATAAGGGCGAACCTGGGTTGTCTTGATCGAACCATAGTTGGGGTGACCGGACCGTGGTTTAAGCATCTTGCCGCCTACGAACGTGGATGACCTCTTGACAGGTGGGGCCACGGTTAACAGAGAGTTGTGCACTTTGGCGTTCGGGCCAGACAATCGGCTCCTCCCGTTCGTATTACTGTTCACTGAGAGGGAATATGGTTGCTTTATTGCTCAGCTTTATCGCCTGGAGGGTTGTTTCTCGTTCGACCAGGTAGTTGCGGAATCTTCCGAAATGCTTATCTCCTTCGTGTAACTGCACATTGCCGAGGATTCTGAATCGGCGTGTTTGTTGGGCTGAGGACTGCTTCCCAGTGGTCGGCGGGCGAGTCCCGACCGCTAGGATCCCGATAGCTCGGGTCCCGACCCCTGGGGGTCGGAACGATTACTCCTCTGTCTCTGGGTCTTGACGTGGCTTCCCGACCGCTGAGGCCGGGCCGCCTTTGCGAAATCTATAGTGGGCCGTTGGGTCGCGGACTGTAGGTGGGCTGCGTTGTATAAGTTGATCCGTAGGTACTCGGGATATACTATCCCGACAGTGACCTATTTCAAATTTGAAACACATTTTATTTTAAAAATTTATAAAAGAAATAACAGTAAAAAATAATATGTCTTTCGAATTTTGTATAAATAGATCTGTTTCGAATTTAGAGATGAGTCCAAAACAAAAGTTATTCCTCATAAAGATACTTTCAAAGTATCCGAGCTCGAAAAGTCATGTTTTTAAGCAAAACAATAAGCTGCTGCTGAGTCGACGTTCCATTATAACTTTTTTTTGAATTTTGTAGAGATAAATATATTTGAAATTTAGAGATAAGTCCAAAACAAAAGTTAATCCTCATGAAGAGTTCTATCATCCTTCAAATTTTCAAATTCATCCGAGTTCAAAAAGTCATGTTTTTGAAGCAAAACAGTAGGCTGCTGCTGAGTCGCCGTTCTATTATAATTTTTTTTCGAATTTTGTAAAAGTAAATATATTTCGAATTTGGAGATAAGTTCAAAACAAAAGTTGTTCCTCATAAATAGCTCTATCATCCTTTAAAGTTTTAAATTTATTCGAGTTCATGAAGTCTTATTTTTGAGGTAAATAGGAGGCACCTGCTTAAAAATATGACTTCACGAATTCGGATGAATTTACAAACTCGGATGAATTTAAAATTTTGAAGAATGATAGATCTATTCATAAGAAACAACTTTTGTTTTGGACTCATCTCCAAATTCGAAATATATTTATTTATACAAAATTTGGAATACAAATTTATAACAGTACGTGACTCAGCAGCAGCCCGCTGTTTTGCCTTAAAAACATGACTTTTCGAGCTCGGATGAATTTGAAACTTTGAAAGGTGATAGATCTCTTCACGAGAAACAACTTTTCTTTTGCACTATCTCTAAATTCGAAATAGATTTATTTATACAAAATTCGGAAGGCATATTATTTTTTATAGTTATTTTTTTCTAAATTTTTAAAATAAAATGTGTTTCGAATTTGAAATTGGTCCCCGAACAAAATTTGTTCCTTGTAAAATTATTTAAATTTCTGCAAATTTTATAATTTTTTGAGATCATTACTTAAATAAAATCAGACCAAATCGAGTTTCTACATCAGCGAATTCTGTCATATCACCTTGCTACATTAGCGCCACGTCACTCTACCATGTGAACAAAACCGTCACATCACTTTGCCACATCGGACAAAATCGCCGTCAAAACCATCGAAGAACGAAAAACAAACGGGTTGAATAATTAAAAGAGTCAAAATATCTGATATTTTGATTAGAAGAGAAAAAGCGAATAAGCGAGATAGGCGATAGTTAAGAGAGTGAAACAGTACTTATTCCCAGAAGAACTATTCTTGACTTCGGCCCGCACGGCCGCACGCATCTCGACCTAGTAGCTTTTTTTAATTAATAAATTATTTTTGTTAGTTTAAAACGCTGGACTTTTTAAGGATAAAATATTAATCCTAAACTATTTTGATTTCAATTTACCTCCACAAAATGTGATTTTAGTTTAGTTTATCCTTAATACAATTTTTTCTCTATATAAAAGTAATTTTAAGAGATGATAGAGCGTAGCATAACACATGTTAAAAAATTATGTTACCAATTTCTTTATCATCCAACGAAATTCAGGACAAGAAAGTGCATAAGAAAACCGAGGAGATACACGTCTGATAATCACATCGAGAGTGTAGTTCACACCGAGGGACGAGGGAGGGAGAGAAGCGAAGCGAAAAAAGAGAGACTTTTTTATTTGGTTTAGAAAAAAGTCAAAGCTTTCCTTTTTAACTTTTTTATTTGAACTTTCTTTGGTTTAAAATTTATTTTTATTTTTTATTTAGACATTCCGTCACTTTTGGTCTTTAAAAGTGCTAAGTGAGTCACAAAATAATTATTTTACCTTTAGTTTTGTATTTGTTTCATTTTGAACATTATTTTTTTATGGTTTAATAATATGATAATTGTAAATTTTGCTATGCTTCTATACACATAAGTTTTAAATATTTTTTATAATTATCATATTATCAAATAATGAAAAAAATAATACTCAAAATAAATAAATATAACACTCAGATATAAAATCGCTAACGAAAGAACCAAATAAAAAAAATCAAAAATAGATTTTAAAATTATATAGAAAAATTCAAATCGAAAAGACCTAAAAAAAACCGTGACTTTTTAGAATCAAATAAAGAATTATCAAAACTTATCCATCCCCCGGCTTCCAGTGGGTCAGTGTCCAGGTTCCTCGGTACACCGCCGCCACCTCTCCAGTTCCTGTCCCTCCGTCAGTCCCCATCGTTGCCACGGCCTCTCTCCGGTCGGGCGCAAACGACGTTCCAGAAGCCACCACGCTCTCCTCTTCGCCGCGTCGCACCGCGCCACTGCTGCCGCTCTGATTCTCCATCGCAAGCCATGGCTTTCGCTTCTCCCCGCGCCGCCCTCTCGCGTCTGCGCGAGCTCCCTGCCGGAGCGAACCTTGCTTTCGCCGGCCAAGAAGAGAATCAGGCTTGCCGGGGCGCGCCGCCGAGGAACTGGCCACGGAAATAATAACGCCTTCTTTTATTTCCTCGCCGCGGTCACTGACTCGCCGTAATGACGGGGCTGTTTGGTTTATGTTCAATGTGAGCCTTACCAAAATTTGTTCGTGGGCGAGACCAAAACATTGATAAAATAATTTTGTTTAGATCATTACTTTACCAAAATTTTCAAACCACGTTTAAATTGCAAACATATCAAAATTTATCAAATCTATTTAGTATGAGATGTGAGACTTATATGTAATAAAAATATTTGATTGCGAAATACTGTCAAATAGGATCTCAATTTATAGAATAAATCGTAATAAGTTTAGTGGTGAAAACAGATTAATGATCCGATAAATAGTTTCAACTTAAATCTCGTAAATTGTGCAACCACTAAAAAAAGTGACACGTCACCCGGAGCAATTTTGCCAGCGCCGTTGGAAGCGCGGACGAGCCAATTCTTCGCCCAGGTCGATGCCGGCGTTGGCTGGGAAATTGTACTAACGTGACCAAATTTTATTTGGCACTTCAAAAATTGGTGAAAAAACAAACAGTGATCAAATTTTAAAGGCTTATCAAAATTTGGAAAGGTAAATAAAAATAACAATCCAAATATCCCCGATGCTTCTTTCAGCACACTCTTCCCGTTCAACGCTCGAGACCTTGAGTAGTTGAGTGCAGATAGGAGTACGACCACCTTGCTATCAGGTGCCGCGTTTCTCCGTGCAAAACGTGTGTGGAAATGCCAGAATAATAGGGATCATTTTGAATGCATGCGCTCGCCAGAATGGAAGACTGGAAGTGGTGTGGCGTGGTGTGGTGGAAAGACGAACCCCGAAGAAGAGGATCAAAATCCTATGCAGCACTGCCCGTAGCAGTCCTTTTAAATCCGGGTCCTGCGTGGAGTTGCATTTTTCTGAGTGTTCTTGTTTATTGCATGTCCAATGAAGCAGAAATGGGCTTGCCTAGTCCCAAACAGCTTGCTATGGTCCTCATGTTTGCATTTTCTCTGCATGGCACAACACCCATACATTTTTTATTGGGGTTATAATTTTCTTTCATTTTTTCATAGATACAATCTAGATGCGCATCCAGTTTTGGTTCCGTTTTACTTTTCATTTTTCTAAGATATAGCCTAGAAAAGAGCATCCATTTTTATTAAGGTTTGCCTGGTGCTGTGAATTTTTATATCAATTAAGCTAAAGATGCTTCTAATGTTTCCCGGTTTGTTTGGATAACTAGTGAGAGTTGAGATGAATGCATCTGGAAGTGCTTTGGCTGTTGATGCTTTATCACAAGTTAAACATGTGCTGCTTCCCATTACTGAACGCAATCCTTACCTCTCTGAAGGCACAAGACAGGTGCATCTTTTGCCTTAAAATTCTTCAACAGGGTACTAGTGCTTTTAGCCAATTTCTATAGGATTATGCAAATTTATAGGCATGGCATATAATCACTACAGAACTTTGTTCTGTCATTTAACCAAAATGCAATTATGCAAATAAAAGTAAACTGGCCATATAGTCTCCTTCAAAAATATGTGCAATTTCAACTCTTGATTGTATTTTCAGCAAATGAGTTGCTACTTTTTCTGATTTGAACCACTTTTTTAGCACTAAATGCTTGAGTTCTTTTGGTCAATTAGCACACCGTTTGATCCAAGCCATTGCCTGTAAAGAATAACAGCAAGCAAAAATTCTTAGTTGCCCACTCATTTTTCTCCTTCAGGTAGTTCTCGTTGTTATGATCTTCCTCTGTATACACCTTAGTGCACCATGGACGAATCATGTAATGATTGTAATCCAACCTACGAGGAACTGCGTTCTTTTTCATTAAAAAATAAGAAAGAGACAACCAAATTTGAGTTGGAGAGGATTTGAGTGTAGGTTGTAAGGGGTTGTACCCATACTTCCACCCTCAAAGGTGGCTTACACAGTAAACTTTGTATGGTACATCAGGCTGCAGCAACAACCGCCTCGCTAGCAAAAAAGTATGGAGCAAACATCACTGTAGTTGGTATGATCTTCATCTTGAAACTTGGCATCCCTCTGCTCTTTCTAAGTCATTGGAGCATATACCTGACATGTTCTGAATATGTTTCTCAATGAAGTTATTGATGATAAACCAAAAGAGACACTCCCAGAGCATGATACTCAAATGTCGAGCATCAGATGGCATCTCTCAGAAGGTTATACTCGACATTTAAGTCACTGACTCAATTCTTTATGTACTAATTTTTGCTGCAACCTTGATGTACCTGATCATACAAATGTGGATTTTCGGAGTTTGGACTAAACGTCTTGGAGAAGCGGGGAAACCAACAGCCATCATTGGAGAAGTTGCTGACGAGTTGGAGTTAGACTTGGTTGTCCTAAGCATGGAGGCAATCCACTCGAAGCATGTTGATGGGAATTTGCTCGCTGAATTCATCCCGTGCCCTGTTCTACTGCTCCCGCTCTAGCATGCATATTGAATCTATTTGGCTCATTTCTGATGTAGAATCAAACAGGCTGTTTCTCTTTGAATATGTATTCCATGCTTATTGTCTGATATGATGCAATAGTTTCAGCTGAGGTTGGTATTCTTTTGCTGTGGTTCCGCTAGACTTGATCGTGTGAATATTGCGAAGAAAATGGGATTTACTATTGTAATTTCTTGCAATGTATAAGGTTAAAAGATTTTAAAAGATCATTACTGCAACAATTTTTTGCATTGGAGATGACACAAACACAACTAGATCAGAAAAAATTATATACTCTACTTTGTGTACTCAGCCACCAGATGGATAAATAGATCACAGATCCATATATCTTCAGATATGGTAAACATACAATGATGAATGTAAACTCGACAGCCTACAGAAGGTTGCACATTGCAACAGCGAACAGCATTTCATTTGTAATGTAAAAAAAAAAATGAAAGAATGCTCTGCTCTAAACCTTTACGAGCACAACACTACAGTTAGTTTACGACATCTACTACAGAGAAGGAAGTACTGTAAAGACGCTACCCTACAAACTAGTCAAATATCAAAACCTCGCTGCAGTTTGTCAGAGAATGTCAGCTTAAACAAAGTATAATGTTAACTGAAACAACACGGATGATACATCTTCATATTTGGAGCAGGCATCTTCGTAACTAGTAACAAATAGCTTATGCACGAGCCACAGCAGGATACATCACGCCATTTGTGTTGCCACCACGTCCTCTGCCTCTGGCTGGGCCCCTCCCTCGGCCACGACCTAATTTCAATTCCATCAGATTAATGAAGGTACCACTGTGTAAACATACTATTAAACAACCAAGGCAGGTTGCCCACCTCGGGTCGGAGCAGAAATTGGAGCATCATCGTAATAGCCTCCATCTTGCTGGAAGTCAGGCTGACCACCATATCCTCCTCTCCTGCCACGGCCCCTGAAACCACGGCCTCTTCCATGAGTGTAACCATTGCCCAAATACTCTGGTGCGTGTTCATCCTCCCAGCCACCATCAGCATAGTCATTGTACCCATTTCCTAAAACTTATGATGTCAGCAACAATGTCATATCCAACATTGTTTTGGCATGAATTGATTTACTCAACAGCAATCAGTCTCACCACGTCCACCTCTTCCCCTTCCCCGGACCCGTCCACGACCTCTCCCTCCACGACCCCTCCCTTGGCCAGCAGGGGAATGTGAATCTGCAGGTTCAGATACAAGGCATTAAGAAGCCATGCAGAAAATTTTAAATGTTAAGAAGTAACCAAAGTGAATCATACCTTCATCATTTTCATAATCAACCAAAGGCTTCACCTCTTCAGCAGGCAAAGGAGATTGATATCTGCACAAAATTAATTCAACATATGAGAAACTGGATGTAGATTGCTACTTTGCTCATTTATGTAGTGATGTCATATATATCAGGCTGCTCACATTGTATAAAAAGACAGGAATAGTAAAGGCAGCCCCAGAGGTACAGATGCACATACCCAACCGAGGACGTGTCCGGCTCCTTCTTTGAAAGTGTTATAGTGATCATAGAGACATGCCTTGTTGTCTCAAGCCTGCAGAAGTTCAGATATTCGCAACAAATTACAAAATCAATATGCAGATACAGATCCATTCTATAATAATAGAAGTCACTTACGGAAGCAGGCCTTCCTCCAACGGCTCCCATGTATCTGTAATATCAGTAGATCCAGTTGTAGTATTTTGATGGAGACCAACAATTCTCCTCTGCACAACAATGTAACAACCAATTAGAATGAAGTCCCAGTGATGTCACAGGTAATATTGTGGAAGCAATGGGACCATTTGAATCACCTTGATCAATTCAGCAATCATGACGGTTTTGTTGATAGCCCTCCCCATGCCCTTGAACACAACTTTATCCAAACCTTTGTCCTTAATGGAAGCAATATAATATGTTGCAAAAAATCAGTCAAGCAAGAACATTTTAGAAAGAAAACAAAATTTGACCATACAAATGTATTGTGGATACTAACGTTGCAGAAAGTGGACAAACTAACACATTTTTATAGCTAAACCATTCAGCATCTTTCTCAAAGAAGAAAGGAGAAACATAGTAGCCACTATTATCTGCCTATCTGATAATTTTTTTTAAAAAAAAGAAAGGAAAAAGGCTTAAGGCAACCATGCACAATTTATAGGATACATGCCTTGTGCAAATAACCAAAATGGAGCAACAGATAAGTGATGGTATGGACACCATCTGCTGATAGAAAAATTGACACAATATGTCAAAATCACAACAATTAAAGTGTGTGAGTGATTGCAAACAGATGACAAAGACTGCTACTTATGAGAGTTTAAAACCTTAATTACTGGACACAATCTCTTATCCTTTTTTTAGTTCGCACATCGCATAAGAAACAAAGCAACAATTGTTTTTCTGTTTTCCTAAACAGGATTAAACTGGTGCACACACCGTGCTACCGCTACAAGAAGGTTAGCTGCATTTGCCTAAACGATCATGAAGCCCAACTTATAACTTATCAGCCATGTACTCCAATTAGTTACCCGTTTATCCCTCAATATTGGCTAAACGGAGGTTGACCACCAGTTTAGCATTTACAGCTATGAAAAACACTGTGTTTGCCACCAACATCTCATTGAATGCAACGATAATAAAGCTTTGTTGACAATTCTTCAGGAGTAGACATCAAGAACATGATTCAAAACTAGACAACTATTGATCCAATTTGAAGCTACTCCCTCCGTCCCGATTTATAAGTCGTTTTGGAGTTCGACACAACGGGAATTAAGGTGAGATGTGCTAAAAACGAGAAGGAGAGAGATAGAGATAAAGAAGTATTGGGAAGAGAGAAAGTGTATTGGGAAGTGAGAATGACTTATAATTTAGGAAAAGTTGTTGAGTCCAGAATGACTTATAATTTAGAACGGAGGGAGTACTACATTATGGATGGGTTTGGAATCTTTGGATGCCAGTACGACGACATCAAAAAAGAAAGCATATGTTACTTAGAGCCCTCACAAAAGATTTGTTGGCAATCAAGGTACACTCACGGTCCAACTACCAAATACATCATTAAAACTAGGCAGTATAGCCTGCTTGTATCTCCAGATTACATTCGAAAAGCCAAGCTTTATTGCATATGTCACCAACTCGTACGGCCCAATCATTCGGTTTACTTTTTAAGCACTTCGCTAAACGGCTAAACGATACTAATAAATCCCTGTCCGCGCCACCAACGCACTACAACTTGTACGAAACTTTGTAGCACTAAGATGAGAATTCAAACACCGGAACAGCATTGAGACCCCACTATACTGCAAGCGTGCCGCGGTACCTGGAGCAAGGTAGTGGCGTAGGTGATGTAGTTGCGCATCCTCCCCTGCATGGTGATGCGGATCTCATTCTCCTTAATGGGAGCCTCCTCCCGCGGCTTCTCCACCCTCTGGTACCTGTCCATCCTTCTCTGGTCTTCACTTGGCTGCAACGGCGAGACAATGCCTTAGATTCGAGATGGGTCAGCGGCGTGTTTGTGCAGCGGCACGCGCAGTTGCGGCAAATTGGCGCGGAAGCGGTTACCTGCGCGGCGCCGGCGGTTGGGCGGTCGGGTCCGGGCGCGGCGGTTGCTCCTGACGTCAATGCGTACGGTGGCGAGGCAACGGCCGAACGGGTCCGAAGAGGAAAGCTTTATCTGGCCGTCACCGTTCTAGGCCTCTGGCCGGGACCGGGTCGACTGCCGCGCGCGCGTCTAGGGTTTTGGCGGGTCCAGTTACGGAACTGCCCCTGCAGGTTGCGGGGATTCGTTTTGGGTGGATGTTGAGGCTTGAGGGAGGAGCTATTCGGGCTCCGTGGGCCTTTATTTCCGTGGACTTCGATTTGAGCCCAGTGGGCATCACTATCTGGAATTCGATCCAATAATTTCGCTCAGGAAGATACGAGCGAATGCAAAAGCGATAAGGTTTTTGACAAGGACAACGAATCCACTATAAATCCGTATATATTACAAATGGAGAAAAATCTACAGCAGCAAATAAATTAGTGGACAAAAAAACAAACATCAACAAGGATAGGCCGTTATCAATTCACTCATTTTATCAAGTCAATATACCTGGATGTTATCTATATATTTACATCCACCTCAACGCAAAACCCTGGGTGGAACACATTATTGCAAGATATATGAACATGTAAAAATCGAACAAAAATAACCTATGACGCTGACTCCTCCCGTGTTCTATCCTGTAATTCCTAGTGCAAACTATGGACACAGGCCCAAGAATGTGGTCCTCTATGTAAATCAATACTTGGTAATGGAGTTTTAACTAAAAATCTGAATCCTATCATGTGGAACTAAGCTGATCAGATAATCATGGCGAACAGCAGAGCAGCGGCAATGAACACATTTGTGCTGAAACACCCTTGCTGTGAATAACTCGCAGAAGGTTCCAATACATTGACTTGGGTGCCATTTGGTGCAGCACCCTTTGCAGCTTCAGGGGTGTAACTGTTCGGTCCCAGTGCAGGTTTAGGAGGAACAGAAGGATTTGGGTTCACTGGAAGCTTGCTTGAACTGTCCTCATTGTAACCTGGTAGCAACAACAATATCTAAGGGGACATCATTGCAGTTTCGAGAACTGAGAAACAATCAAGATAGATATGTAGCTTACAATCAAAATTTTTCCAGCCCAAGACCATCCTCTCTCGATCGAACACAATCTTCAGTCCAGACATAAAATTTTCTACATAAAGCGACCAGCTAGGGTAATATTATTGATGTAGGTTATCAATACAATCTACGATGACAAGTATATAAGGAGAAATAATGTAGTAATTCATAATGTGAGTTTAGGGTAGTAGCACATCATGAATGTAGCAGGCATGATTTTTCGCAGTAATAGTAAAAGCAGCATCTGCCAGTATTTGAGTACATGAGGTCTTAGCATAAACAAGTACGGTATTAGTATGCAGATCGTACGCATGCAGAGTCCAGCAATTAACAGTAACACGAATAATTTAAGTCTATAGTTTATTCAAAGCGAAGCAGTGTGGTTACAGAATTTATTTAGGATCAAACATATTCAAATTGAAATGAAAGGTTTAACTGTTTAGAGTGTGAAGAAGATTACCCCCTATTAAGTTAACACCCTCACTCTTCATAATGGCCAAGCAGTATCCAATTGGGTTCTGTTACAGAAAAGAGCAGTAGATGTAAAATTGCCAAACTCAATTAGAAATAAGAAATAAATAGGGCACAATGCCAGTTTTATCTTACAGCTGCAGTGTCTGTTATGGTTATTATTGGATCATTGACAGGAAATATGCTTCCACCTTTTGTTGTGAGACTTATGTTTGGAGAAGTGGCAGGCCCCTTTGCGCTGGAACATGCAGCAACATACCAATCAGGTTTAGATGGACAGGCAGCAGTATGTGAAAATGCAAATGTATCAAGGTCTAATCTAAATGAAATTACCTCACAGTGTAGCAGTATTCAAATGGTAGGGAAGAATCAAGTTGGCTTGGTTTATCTTGGACTTGTGAATTGAACTGGAAAAAATGAACAGATATAAGAACAGAACCATTGTGAAACATGAAATGCTGAAAAATCACTCATAACATAATGGGACAAGGTACTTACACTGTTTGTGATTTCAGTGTACATTGGATCGGATAGAGCCGTAAAAGAAGTCCCAGTGTCAACAATAGCATTGAACTTGGTGCTCATCGATTTACTTCCCACCATAGCTCCAGTTATAGTTATGTTATAAAATGGACTGCAAAAATAAGATATAGCAAAATTAGTTTGATGAACTACTACTCATTTCTGAAATATGTGCAGCAAGACCCAGGAACATACTTGTGTTTGTAGATATTTAATGGAGTTTCCTGCTGGTCCGAGCTTACCATGTCCCCGAAATTGATTCTACCATGACCATCTTCTCCAAAGCACATGGAGAAAGAATTGACAGCAATGCCTTTACTTGCAAGCAAACTAGGAACTGATCTGCTGTCCATACCAAGCCCAAGCAGACCATTTGGCGCAGCACTGCCCAGGAATGAACCCGTCTGGATCTGTCCGCAACTGCAAAATTTAAATGAGATTCAGCATGCGGAGATCAACAAAGGAAGACAGTATATCGTAAAGTGCATACCCGAAAGTTATTGGGACTGTAACGATTTTGGGCTGTGCTGTCTCAGTTATCATGTACAAGACATCCTCAACTAATACACCAGACGATGATGTGTTATCAGACAAGTATTCGATGCTGTAGGGGCAACTGTTACTTGCTGATTGGCAGGCACTCTGGAGATCGCAAAAATTGCTACTGCATGGGACCTTTCGGCTAGTACTTGATTTCTGAGGGCTGTACACATCGAAATTAAAATCCTGTTCCAAATGTTCGTACACAATGAGGCGATTAGTTGCAGAACAGAAATAATACTAGGCACAAAAACTGAGACATGTCTCATTTGGTGACAGTTCAATTTTCTGGAGCTGAAAGGATGACCATTTGATTTTAGAACAAGATTGTACAGATCTACTCTCTCCGTCCCATATTATAGGGCGTTTTAGCGAGGGGCACGGGAATTAAGGAAAGTGAAAAAAGGTGAGATGCGCTGAAAACGAGGAGGAAAGAGATAGAGATAGAAAAGTATTGGAAAGAGAGAAAGTGTATTAGGAAGTGAGAATGACTTATAATTTGAGAAAAGTTGTTGAGTCTAGAATGACTTATAATTTGAGACGGAGGGAGTAGGAGATTAGGACCAAAGGATTGGCTTTTCTTTAATCCCGACAAGTTTCCAGCTCAAGCTGTCAAGCTTCTGGAAGATTTCTACGACTAACATGACACATGCTGTGTTTGATGCTTTATATAACTTTGGTCTTCTCAAAATATGCTCGCATCATCACGCAGTAATTATCAAAAGAAATTCTAACATAGTGTTAGGCTATTTGGGGAAAAAACTAAGGATATCAACTTTTCTTCATCTTTGGATAAGAAGTACTCCTAATCCGATATCCAAGCTGTAACCACCAAAATTCCGTAAGAATCATCTAAATAGAACAACTGCTCAGCTCCAATCATATACCAAACATAAGCCAAAGAAGGAGAAGGAGAAGGAGATGGGGAAGCAGTACCCCATAGCTGGGTGAGGTGAGGGGGGCGCACTTGACGCAGTCGCAGGGCACCCAGAAGAGGTCGCTTCCGGTGTCGAGCGCCACCAGGAAGGTCACGTTCGGCGTCCCCAGCGCCACCACCGCGTAATGCAAGCTGCAATACAACCAACACCAACCACCGCGCACGCTTTAGCCCAAAGTAAGCGACAGAGAAGGAACAGCTAAACAGCGAACCCCGCAATGATTCGACTTCGACCCCTCTCCACCACGAATCGACGCGAAGCCACCAGAAGAACGCGGCAGCAGCAGAAGGAAAGGCCGGATAGACAGACTCACAATCCGAAGTCGTTGAGCCGGTACGTGTCGTTGCCGTCGGCGAAGGCCAGCTCCCCTCCCGCTCCCGCCCCGGCGGACG
>BCLG01000006.1:369137-396998 GCA_001602295.1 Zoysia matrella | reverse complement strand
GTCTTCGTCGCGCGCCACACCGCGCCGGCGCCGATCCTCATAACGCTGCCCACACCGACCGCCTCGCCCCCGGGCTCACCCAAGCCGGAACCGGCGCAGCCGCTCCCCTCGTCCGCCACGCCGCCGCCGGCGCAGGAGGCGCCGGCGACCGGCATCTCCGCGGAGGATGGGGACAGCGGCGTACAGACGCCGGAGATGGAATTCCCCTACTACTACGCACCCCCGCCGGTGACCCCGCCGCCGCCACCGCCCCCGGCGGCGTCTGCCGTCGGTGGGTGGGACTTCTTTAACCCGTTCTACGGGACGGAGGAGGTACCCGCGACCATCAGCGACGAGGAGATGCGCGCGATGAGGGAGCACGAGGGCATCCCCTACCTGGAGGATGCGGAGGAGGAAGAGGCAGAGGCAGAGCAGGGGGCGAAGGAGCCGGAGGCGAAGCTCCCAACGGCAGAGGCCTCGCTCGGAGTAGCCAAGCAGGAAGAGTCCAAAGATGTGGGCGAGACGGTGGGGAATAATGGCGGCCTGGAGGTGGCCGTGGCGCAGCCAGGACGCGAGCTTCTCGCGGCGCTCAAAGAGGTGGAGCAGCTCTTCTCGCGCGCCGCTGAGGCCGGCAAGGAGGTGTCCAGCATGCTTGAGGCCGCTACACGCGTCCCCGAGCTGAAAGGTCCAGCCTTTACTCGCTCCATTACTTTTCCTTCCCGCGATTTCTGATCTTGTGGAAAATTTCTCGATCTATGCTGCAAATGTAGTACGGGCATGGCCAGACGGCCCAGACGGCCAGACCCCTTTTTATGTTCGCGGCAAGATTTGGATGTAAAAGCTATCCAAGAAGACTTATTCTATTTAACTTAGGATTGATATCTTTTTTATACTCAGTACTACCTAGTCAGGAGTGGAGATTATACTGTTCTTATTTTAGGACCGCATGTGCTTCTGGAGATTAGACAGAGCACATGTCTTTAAAAAGTACCTATAAATATTCCTGGCTGACGGAATAACTGCACACTGTCAATTTGTTATCATCCTTTCTTCTCAGGAGTCATTTCCTAGTCCTTTTTGGATAGGGCTCCCTTGATGTCACTTTGTTTGCGTTCGATTGCAAAGTTACCCTTTTCGGCAGCAAAAGGATAGTCTGCTGCTTGATGATGAACTCATGAATCTGTACTGTTGAGTGAAGTTAAAACAATGTACTAACAGCTTTATGATAAAACAATGTAACAACTTTATGTTTTATCTTGTGGCCACTAGCCAGCAATTCATGGACTAGTTGTGATCATCGTTTGATTGTAGATTCTGTATGCCTTTGATTAATCATGTTAACAATATTTATCGTGGTGCAGAAAATCCATCAAAAATTATCCATGCCATCACATGGCATCGGTCTCCATCATCAGTATCCTCGTCCTACAGGAGTGAACTGGGTGCAAGCTTGAACAGTTTATCATGGACTGACAAAAGTGAAACTGAGAGTGATATATTTGAAGACTATGGTGGGATGAAGTCTGGAAGTCACTCACAGACTTTAGGGAGACTGTATGCTTGGGAGAAAAAGCTTTATGAAGAAGTCAAGGTGGGTCTCTCAGTCTCCAAGAGGTTTCGATGTTTGCATATGTTGAAGCCATTAATTATATGATTTGTTGCATATCTGCAATAGCAGTGCTAATTTCTGAAATAAAACAAAGAAAATGTTGTAATATTGTTGAAATTCACTAGCTATAAACTTTGCGAAAGGCTTGGCTACTGTTTGTTTTATGCCGTAGCCACCTTGTCGTCTGTGTTTTTAGCCAACAAACAAAACACAGCTTTGGTAGCTGCAGTCTAGGCATAGTACTATTGGTTGTGTGATGTGCCTGCCCTTTTATGAATTTTTTAGTCGTGCTGAAATGAAATCAATATGCTAAATTTTCTCTGTATTGGCCAGTTTGTGTTGCATTTCTTGTCTAACCATTGAGCAGTCATTCCAGGCCTAACGTGCTAATCCGTTTTCTTGTGTGCATATATGTTGAATGATTTGGTTCGATCATGTGCAGGCTATAGATCAAATCCGGCAAACGTATGAGAAGAAATGTGCCCAGTTGAGGAACCAAGATGCCAAAGGTTCAGATCTGCGATGTGCTGAAAAAACTAGGTCAACAGTTAGAGACTTGTATACAAGAATCTGGGTTTCTCTACGAGCAGCAGAATCAATATCTGATAGAATACAAAAATTAAGAAATGAGGAATTGCAACCGCAACTTGTTGAGCTGTTACAGGGGTAAGCTGATATTCTATTTACATATAGGATTCAGTAGTTTTCATTTCAATCAATACTGATGCATTGGCAGTTCCTTTTCAGCTTAACAAAATCTTGGAAAATAATGGTCGACTCACATGAAACCCAGAGACAGATAATGTTTGAGGTGAATTCGTTCACCTGTCCTGCCTATGGTAAATTCTGTAACGATGCCCAGCGTCATGCAACTCTCAAGTTGGAGGCTGAACTGAGGAATTGGAGATCCTGCTTTATGGGCTATGTCAATGCTCAGAAAGCATATATTGAAGCTCTTGATGGCTGGTTGTCAAAGTTCATTCTGACTGATACCATCCGGTACTCCAGAGGGATTTCATCCATCGCGCCTAATAGAGCTCGTGCACCAACTTTAGTTTTGATGTGCCATGACTGGTACACTACATTGTCGAAATTTCCAAACAAGCGGGTGTCTTTCACCATGAGAAATTTTGTCAGGAGTGTGAGAGTGCTATGGCTGAAACAAGGAGAAGAGCAGCAGCAGAAAAGAAAGGTGGACAGCCTTGCAAAGGAGATGGATAAAAAGCTAACTGCTTACAAGCGAGCAGAGAACAAGGTCATTGAGACCAAACTTCCAGATTTTAAGCCTGAGGTAGATGTCAAGGAGCGCATGGATCACCTTTCCGAGAAGAAGGAGCTTATCAACACACTAAGGAGGAGGGTCGAGTCAGAGAAGGTGAAGCATCACGCTTGCATGCAGGACACACATGATGTTACTCTCAACGGGTTCAAGATCGGCCTTGCAAGTATATTCGAATCGCTGGTGGAGTTCTCAAAGGATTCAGTGAAACTTTATGAAGACCTTCTAGCTCAGGCTGGCATCAAAGATTCAGAGAAACCTACTGAAAAGGGGCTGGGCGTTGAGGGACCATATTCACAAATTACTATAGATGCCACCTGAATGATGATATGCTCCATCTTGGGAGCTAGTAGTAGCTAGTTGCATTGCCCGAGTTTTGGGCCCCTAGAATATTTTGTCTGATTTTAGCTTGTAGATTACTATGTTGGCTGTTGGTTGTAGGGTTATTCTTGCGGGCACCTACCTGCTTGTAATTATTCTTTTAGCTTGATATCAGGAATGATTCACTCTATTGCTCCTGTTGTTTCCTTGTCGTACATCGTCTACCCTATCACACCAAGAATCTGAATACCATAGTACTCCCTACTCAAGAAACGGGAGCATGGGACAGGTTAATTCCATATCGATTATATTAACTGATGACAAAATTTAAGGTTGCGTACAAGATGCTCGCGTGAATCTGAAGATCCAAAACATGCTCAGTTTGCTGTGTTTCACAGAAACGGCATTTTGCTTAGTACTACTGCGCTGTAAGCCAGTAACGGTCGTCAGTTCAGCTCCTATGGAAGTCTTGAAATGGGACGCAGAGGAACACCGGCGTCGATCGTGCGCCGGCACAAGGGGCAGGATGCGTGCCGGAGCAGCCAGCCGTCGATACACGGCAGGTGGAACGTGTGGCGGCACACCGGCAGGCTCCTCGCGGTCTCGCCGGCTTCAAACTCCTGCGGAAACAACAGTCCGTAGTCACTCAATTTCCCAAAACAAGCTATGGAAGAAAACTGCGGTCTGCCTGCTAGGCGCTAGCAGTGCGGGCGCCGGGCACTCACCTGGAGGCAAACCGAGCAGGCGACGTGCTCGCCGTCGGCATCCGCGTCACCGCTCTCGGCGAACCTCACCACGGGGAGCGCGTCGATGGCCGCCCTCGGCATGCCACTGTTGCCGCCGGTCTCGAAGATGTCAGAGCCGTCGCCTCGCCCGACAGGCGACTCAACGGCGCTCATCTGCAGCAGCAGCGCACGCGATCGCATCGCGGTAGTAACACACGGAACGAATGAAACACGAGTGGGAGTGGACGTTGATTGTCTTGAACACGTGAGGCGAGGTACACCGTACACGTACCTGGCTCTCGACCGCGCTGAGCACGGCGGGGTCCACCTTCTCGCGCACGAGGCGGCCAGTCAGCAGGCTCCAGATGACGTCGAGCTGAGGAACAAACAAAGGGAACCGGACTCAAGTCAGCCACGGCAAGCGAATAAGCATTGGCCGGAGACCGGCGATCGAATTCGCCTTTGAATTGGCTAGCTGATGAGAAATGACGGTGCAAGAATGAACCGACCACGTAGACGACGCTCCAGATGGCCGGATGCTCGTCGGAGCGCCATATCGCGAGCGAGGAGTCCACGACCTCCATGGAAACGAGCGCGCCCGTGATGCCGCCGACGCCCGTCCCGCGCACCACGCCGGTCTCCGTCGCCAGACCGATCAGCCCGCCGGTGATCGCGCCGAGGAGCGTCCCCACTGCCACGATCCTCACCGATCAATCAAAAGCTTGTACTACATATAGCACGGAGAAAAGCTCCGCGATCGAGCTCCGACTAACCTGCCGCGAAGACGCAGGTGACGAGGCCGCGTGCGAGGCACTCCGCTGCCCGGGCGGCCAGGGAGCCCGCGCCGCGTGCCGCGTCCTGCGCGGCGGAGGAAACGGTGCCCGGAGCTCCACGCAGCGGGGAGCCGGTGCGCGCCGCGTACCCGTCCATGCCTGCTAGCTAGCCGCGCGCTCGTCGGGAACCGGAACCGGAATCGATGCGGTGAGAATTTAAAGACCGCTGCCGGATTCTATAACGGAGCAGGTTGCAGAGTTAGGTCGGACAATCGACACGGGCGTGGACGTGGCGTGCGCGTGGATCTTTGACTCGGACGCAGCCGGCGCGTGCAGCGAGGTCAGCCGCGCACCAACTGCTGCTGCGGGGCCACGGTGTGGGCTACCGTTAAATATCTGCACGCAGCGGCAGAGCTCATCTCTTCTCTGTGGACGTGAGAATTCTGGATCGAATCCCAGATGCAGAAGAAACTGAACCAGCAGGTGATGTTAACGGGAAACCACCACGCTGCCGATGGATGGAAAGGGTTGCTCAGCCGGTGGGAAGAAACTGAACCAGCAGGTGAGGTTAACGGGAAACCACCACGCTGCCGATGGATGGAAAGGGTTGCTCAGCCGGTGGTTGGAGCTCACGACAATGGCTAGCTTCTCCGTCGCCCTTTTGACGTCGGCTAAAGCTTCACGTCACCTGAAAGCAGGCAGGCCTTTATGCCCGTATCCTTGACTATTAGGGGCAAACTTGTGCGCTGCGATGTCCGATCTCTGTGGGCTGCTGCTGGTGCCTACTGGGGAGCGGTGACGAAACTGAATCGTCATCGGAAAGACGTCCGTGGCCAACGAAATCGGCCGCGTTTGGTGTTCCAGTACACCGGGATAGCCGTGCTGGTGTCGGGAAATTTCTGGACCGGACTTGGAGACGAAGGAATCAGGTGGGCGTGCGATACTAGTCAGGGCAAGGGCAACGAGTCGTTTTCGGTGATCAGGGCAACGTTTTCGTCCAGTGGGCTCGGCGGTAAGGTCTAGTACTAGTACATTGTTGGATACAAACCGCAGATGGTTATGGCGCGCGTGCTGACTTGGTTTTTCTCAGATTTTTTCTGGGAACTCTCGCCTCCACACAGATGTGCCGCATTAGCAGTGTGACGTTTTTGTCCCACACAGTCAAGATGATTTTGTATTCCTTTCAGCTACGTGCCGTGTTTAATGGTTTAGATTGTAAATTTAACTTACATATTAAGAGTGTGTGTGAGTGAGTGCACGCATATTAAGAGTGTGTGTGAGTGAGTGCGTGGAGTTAATATATAAATTCAAATAAATCACTGTCTTTGGTGACGGAGCCGATTCAGTGAGCACAAGAGATCGCCGAGTCCGACGGATAGGGCCAGCTGTGGTCAAGGTGACGTTCTCGGCCTGGCGGCCACCAGCCGCGCGCCGGTGCTTGGGCATTTATGGGCGGACCTTTGCTGTGTTCCTTCTCTTTTCTTTCGATCCTGTTTTTTCTGCTTTTTTAAAACTCAGCTTATCTGGTAAATAAATTTTTTTGATAACCTGCTATTTAATAAGCCGAATGTTTAGTAATTCTTAACAAAGTACTATCCTTTAAAATGAGATTAAAATGAGAGGTCCCACTAAAGGGCTAAATACAGCGAGGACCTTCTACCAACAGAAACATTTGTCTGTCTTCTCCCAGACTCCAACACATGTCCTCCCCTCCCAACGAGCTCACCGACTCCGATCGAAAAAATAAGAGCTCACCGACAGCTCCATCTCTCCAGCGAGGATTCAGATCTCAATTGATGTTATAAATCCAAACAAGCTATAGTAATCTGAATTAAGTTCATTTTACACCTTAGATATCAAATAAATGGCTAAGATATATTAGTAAAGTACAAGAGAAAATAAAAGATTTTACCTGTAGCACAATTTAGAATTCTTGTAACAGTGTATTAATGCCCAAGGCATTGTTTCCTCTCTCGTGCCAGTTTCGCAAAACCGCTCAAACCGGGCTGGTTTTCGCGAAAACCGTTCAAAACGCTCCGGTCCAGTTTGAGCGCTAGACGGATTTTTGTTTTATTTTTTTTAAAATTTTGAAAATATGACAAAATTTTTAAAAAAATATGTAAAAAAACTAGGTAAAAAATAGAACATTTTGGTGAAATCTGTTTTTAAAAATTTGAAGATTTAGTTGCAGAAAAAATTCAAAGAAGAATGAGCGGACAAAATAAAAGGGAGTCTTATCCGGAGTCACGGGACCAAAAGCAACACTCGCAGCTCCCTTTTCTTTGTCTGTGAGCTCACGTCGCCAGAGCTGCTTTCTCCTCGCTGTCCGTTGCCCCTTCGCGAGAAACCGGTCGCAAGGTCGAGCTAGCAGCCCGATACTGCCGACTAGCCGAGCGGTACGGGTGTCGCAACCGCTGAGCGGCGAGCCGGTTCGGATGCGCGGCTAGCCGAGCGGATAGCGCGGCAAACCACTCTTTCGGGGAAAGCTGTCCCCAACGGCTAACCGACCCGATCTGTTGGCTAACCGCTCGGATCTGTCGGCTAACCGTTGGATTTGTTCGATAAGCCGTCTGGTTACAAGGTTTTTCGAGAACTTCAAAGTTAGTTGAAGATCGCTGAATTTTTTTCATGGAAATATTTGTGATGTAGGTCAAGATTTAGCACATAGTTAGTTGATTCATTGTATAATGTATGCAGTAATGACAGATCAATCTGATTTAGTTTAGGAGCAAGAAGAGAACGTGTATCTCGGATTCTGTTATAAATATTGCAAGAGCGTGAAGAGAGGGGTGGTGCCATATGATTCAAGCAACATTTAGCACATCGTGTAACCAGCGTAATTGGACGTCCTTATGTTCCCACCGACGTGTGAAACTATTTTCCCTAGAAGCTTGATAAAACCACCAAGCGCAGAAAGGACCGAGCTAGACATGCACTCAGATAACAGCAGGTTGTAGGTGAAGGAAATGTTAATGAGGAGGAAGATGAGGAGCTCCAGGTTGCCATAAGGCAATCTAGAAAAGGAGAAGGAATTCTGACAGCGTCAGCGTTCGTATGGTGGTCAGTTCGAGAGTGCCGCTGGTGGTTTATCGCAAGGTGGTGCTAGTTCCTCGCAAAGACAATGATAGGGGAGGCAGCATTACTACGTCACCTACTATTTTACGACAGACAATGATATATCATACAGCTAAAGTAATGGCTACTACAATTATCCGTGCGATAATCATAGCACACAACCTCTCACCACATGAGTCTACCAATGGTAAAATTCAAAATTTTATAACATGTTATGTTCATAATGAGAGACAACTATCGTTTGGACGGGACAATCATAGAATAAATTTAAAGCGGAGTTGTTAGCTACTAGAGGATTTCAAATTCTGTGAAGTGAAAGTGCGACAATGCGTATTATGACGGAAATACAATCCCAAGGTAAAGTATGCTTCTTAGGTTGCTATGTATAGACTATGGATTTTATGTATGGATTTCTTATGTTTTGATTGGATATGATGTCTTATTATTTGTGGATGAAGTATGTTGTGTATGTTGATATTCAAAGAAATTAGAATAGGTCATGTCGAATTTTTCAGCATTTTTTTATCCTTTTTTTTTACTTTTCACTAATTTCTCGATTTTCAGAAAAATCGGCCGGTTTACCTTAAAAACCGACCGGTTTTCCTCTAAAACTGTTCGGTTTTCGTTCACGACAGTTTTCAGTAAAACCGTCCGCTGGCTAGCTGTTTTCGTTTCGCCGAAACCTTCCCTGAAAATTGAAATGACCGTAAACCGAACAGTTTTATCGGTTTTCGCGGTTTTTGTTAAACCGCCCGCGGCTGGTTTTAGCGCGTCAAACGATAAGTGAAACCTTGGTACCAAGTGCTACAGGCATTTGGACCCCAAATCCAAAGCATCCCCTACTGTATCTCTTCTTTCTCCTCCTCACTTCTTTTCTCCTAGCAGCTAGAAGCTCACTGCACCTTTTCTCTGAGCCTCCCTCACAGGCTCATCGGCTCCTCACGACGTGATAGAAGCAGGTGTCACCTTTCCAAAATTTGGGGATGTGAACCTTTTTCACTGATATAAGGTAAAATTTTTAATTATTTAAATGATTTTAATTAGTTATTTATTTGTTTTGAATTTTAAATATATTTAAAATTTTTTGAAAGTAAAGTTTTAATGTTTTGTTTAATAAAATGATTTTGGTATTGTTTTAAAGCAATGTCTATTTTTTTTAAAAAGGGATGTTTTTCTCAAAATGTTGATTCTCGAAAAGGTGTCTTGAAAACATGATTTTATTTGACAACTTTCAAATAAAGTAGAAGACTCTATCTCAAAATCTTTTAAACAATTGTTCTACTATTTTGGAAATAATTTGATAAAAGAAATTATAATCAAAGATAGAAATAGAAAAAAAATAAAGGAAATAAACACAACGAAAGAAAAGTTGTTTTCCCGAATTTTGGATTCTAGAAAAAGATGTCTTAAAATATGTTTTTATTTGAAATGGTTTAAATAAAGTAAAATGGATTTATATCAAAATCTATTAAACGAATTCTCTCATTTCAAAGTTTTGAAATAATATGACAAAGAATTAATTAATAAACAAAAAGAAAGGAAACAAGAAAAAGAATAAAAACAAACCTCCCTGGGCCGAATTTCTCCCTCCCAAGCCCAGTCGGCCACACCCTCACTTTTTCCCAATCCGGCCCACCTTGCCGAGCCGCCCTCCCCTCTCGTGTTTCTCTCACTGATGCGCGGGCCCCGCTGGTCATCTTCAACCTCCGGCCGAAATCCTGTGGTACAAACGCCGCCGCCCCTATCTTCGCCAACCGAGCCCCGAATCTTTCGGGATTTCACCCCTAGCCGCGCACAACCTCGTCCCCGACTCGTCTGCCCCGTTCCCCAATAAAACTTGAGCCTCCTCGCCCGCTCTCTCCTCCCCAACCCGAGCTTCCTCCCCTCACCGTCGCGCCGCCTCCTGAGGTCGCCCATGCCCTTGCAGACAGCGTGCCGACGTCGCCTGAGCCACGCCTCGCGTGCCTCGACCTTTACCGTCGCCCGCCGTGGCCCGTACAGCCCGCGTGCCGCCGATGAAGCCCTCCCGTCAAGCCTCGCCGTTTGACCCCTTCTCGGGCCATCTCCGACTTCAAGAAGCCCCATGGTAAGCACCCCCACGCGCTCCTATTCGATTCGAGCCCCTCCTCGTGAAGAACCGCGCACCGAAGCGCCGCCCCGGCCAACTCCAGCGAGGAGCCGCCACGGCGCCACCGCGCCGGCCCTAGCGGAGCCGGCCACCCAACCGCGACCCCCCTTGAGCCGTCAGATCTCATCTGTGCGGCCCAGATGAGATATGATTAACCTTTAAGTAATATTAAATCAGATCCATCCGATACAAAATCGAGGGCCGAGATTAATTCGCGGATTTCCCATATGAAAATAAACCGAATTCACTTTATTGCATCAGCATGACATCATGCTGATGTCATATACATTTTTAATATTAAATTAATGTAGGAAATCAGATTTAATTGTTTTATTAAAACGATATTAATTTAAATAATAATAGTAATAATAATAATAAAAATTTAATTCGAATAATAACTATAACAATTATTTGAAAGCCCCTATAAGTTACTTAAATTACAAATCAATCCCTACCATGTTACAACTATACATTTTAGCCCTTGTTAATGATAATATTAATGCATATAATAATAATAATGCAAATAATAAAATTAATCAAAATAATTGTAGTAATAATATATATCCTAATAATATTATTAATAATCTTATGGAGGTTAATTAACAATATTGCTGGTAATAATAATTATAATAATCTAATAATAATATAATTATACTACTACTACTAATAATATTATTAATACTAATATAATTCAAATAATATTTAATAAATATAAGAATAGTAATTAATAACATTAAAATAAGAATATTATTTAATATATCAAGTATAATTATTATTTTATAAATTTAGCAAACTATAAATAATCAGTTTAGAACCCTAAGTTTTATAAATTAAAATATGTCACTGTTTTAAAGTAATAATCGCACCTATGCCCTTAAAACTTTATTTTAATTATGATTTAGTCCCAAAAATTTTAAAAATATTATAACTTTTAAACCGTAACTCCGATTTCAGTGATTCTTGCGCCAAAACGATCGTAGCAACATAACCTATGCATTCATAACATTATCCTATTATTTCTCTTCTGTTGTATGTATAGTTGTGATTGAAATGTATTTCTTTATTTGTCGTGCTTGCGCTAAGACAATTTCGCTTCGGATCCGCAGTACGAGGACTTCAAGAATCAGAACTTCAATATTATTGAGCAACAATAATATGACAACGGCAAGTGTTCTTGACCATCTTGTGGCTATTTTACAAAATATGTAGACTCCATGCTTGTGTCAAATTGAATGCGCACCTATGATTAAGGTTTGTATCTAGTCTTTCCTTATTACGCTTTGTCGCCCCTAGTTTACTTCTCTGTTGGATAGATTGCATGCTTAGCTCTGCTGTTGTCAGGATGGGTGGCTGTTAAACTTGATTTATTATTATATTATTATACTTGCTTCATTAGGATTAATGGGTTATGTAATAGCAACCTAGAGATTAGTGATTTGGGGTGATATGGTTGGTATAGGATTGTGTGCTGGGTTATCAGTACTGTCCCTTGGTATGTTATTTTCCCAAATTTAAGGACCGGCTTGTGGAGCGACCACCCATGTGCAATCGTACAACCACGAGCCAAGTACGGGTGTGGCCTGGCGTAGTAAGTGGTGGAGATTAGTTCTGTGCATGCCAGCTGGTGAAGCGGAGAAAATGAGTTACGTCAGGAACCGCCTAGAGCGAGATGTGTGGGGAAGGGATGGTTACTCTCCAGAATCATTTGGCACAAGAGGGGGCCTTTCCCTGATTATGATTAGTGCCTGATTAGTTAAAATCTTAGTGGGCACGTATAAGCTGGAGGAAGCCATGCAAAAGCTTTGAAGTGATCTCCTGGCCTTTGCACCAAAAGAAGTGTTCGAGTGCTAGGCCAGCATGAGCGAAATAGAGATTCTTTAGTCCACCCGGAAACAGGGGATGAAATCACTTCTCGTGGAGAATGTGTAAAACAATCGTGCTTACTGTCATGAGCATTGTATGAACCCACACATGATTAGTGGGATTGGGTATGGTTTGGTGATGTTGGTGATCACCGTGGGAGACTGTGGTTGGTGCTTATGTTGGTGCTCCAGCCGGGTAGCTGTAGGCATATTTATAGATGTTCGGTGTCTATCACTTAGTAATTGAAAGTGCATCTACACCCTAAGTGGGTTTTGGTGAATTGAATGACAACATGATTAAAGGACTAACATTATTTGTTGAGTTGATGAGCAGGTTGTTAGTCCTAAAAGAGTATTGAAATATCTCGATTCATGATGACTGTCATATCCCTTTCAATCAAGAATACATTGATCCCAAGTCAAAATAAGCAAAGACAAGTAAAAAAAGAGGTCAAGACTTATGATGAATCAAATTAAAGATCTCTACGTGAAGCGACTTGACTTGCAAAGATAGAAGTTGATGTCAAGGAAGCCAAGAGAGGTTGTGCTAAGCAAAAATAAGATCAAGAGTTATGATGGATTATATTTAAGATCTTAACCAAAAGGCCCTTGGTTTGTGAAGTTGACATCAAAGAATTCAAGAAGCATTCATTGAAGATACAATGCAACATTTGACTCAAGTTAGTGAGAAGGTGAAGGATTAACTTGACGGTGTTGTGATGGACTGGGACAGGGAGAAGGGCAAGAAGGAGTCTTGGCGCCGAAGAACTTTAGTACCGGAGAAGGACAAGTTGAGTTGAATCATGATGGACCTTTCAGGCTACAAGGAGTCATATTTTGCTAAGTGTCGATATTCTATTGAAAAAGAAGAAAAGAAGTATCTTGGAAGCATTTAGTGGATATTGATCACATGGATTGAAAGTTTCCAAGATTACTAGCTCAAGAAGGAGTTGCTTAAGGAAAGCACATGTTGTTCACCCACAAGAAGCAATTTTATGAAGAAGTGGCAAGATTCAAGAAGTGAAGATCAAGTGTTGCTTATAGCTTTTATTTAATTCTTGAGTATAGGAATGCCGCTCTATCAAGGGGGTGCAACATGGATTAAAACATAATCTCAGTGCTCATGAAAACCCAAATGAGAGGAGAGAAACACAATGGCTATACGCTTTCACAAGTTTTGCTGAAACAGAAAGAACCGAAAGTTCTGATTTCCCAAACTGGAAGTTCTGGTTTTGACAGTTTCTAGCAAAATTGGCTAAGTCTTCACCGGAGTGTCCGGTACTTGACCGAAGTGTCCGAGAAGCCCTCTCTGGAGTCGAGGTTCCTAACCATCGGAGTGTCCGGCACTTTGTCAGAGGTCCCAAACCGGAAGTTCCGGTTTGGTGATCCGGAAGTTTTGGTTTTCCCAGAGTTGTGTCTAACGGCTAGTGATCGTTAGTAACCGAAAGTTCCGGTTTTCCCAGTTTCAACCCAACGGCTAGTTTTTGAGGGAGTGGTATAAATACTTCCTCTCTCTCCTTAGTGGTTGGTGCTGGTGTTGCCCACGACCTAAACTGAGCCAAAGCATTCTAGAGCTCTCCCCAACCCCTCTTTGTGAGGCTTGTGTGATTTGTGAGAAATCCAAGTGTTGGGTTGAGAGAGATTGTATTTGAGAGCACAATTGAGCACTCCCATCTATTGAGCACTTGAGCAAGTTGCAAATCCGTGAGCATTTGTTACTCTTAGAGGTGAAGCCTCCTAGATGGCTAGGCGTCGCCCGGTGAGACACCAAGCTTGTGGTGTGCCACGGGAAAGTTTGTGAAGGCCCGCTTCGCCTCTGCAAGGGAAGAAGCAAGATAGTGATTCGAGGGAAGTGGTTGAAAGAGATTTGGCTTAGAGTTGGCCTTGTGAGCAGCTCAAGCTTTCTCAACGGAGACGTAGACGACTTGGGTGCAAGTCGTTGAACTTCGGTGAAACAATTTCTCGTGTTCTTGCTTTACTTTGCATTTCTTGTTTCATTTATTTGTGCTTGTGACTAACCCGTGATTCTCTGTGAATCAAGTAGCTCTCTTGTCCCTTATACTCTTTTAGGAGTGATTTGCAAGTTTCTCGGGAGAATTCTCAAAGTTTAGATTTAATTCTCTGCCCCGAGAAAACCGGAAGTTCTGGTATTGCAAACCGGAAGTTCCAGTTTCTGTATTTGTTCAACCGGAAGTTCCGGTTTGGAAAACTGGAAGTTCCGAATTAATTTTCGCTGCAAGTTTGTGTTAATTTTCAGGAACGCCTATTCACCCCCCCTCTAGGCGACATCTAAATCCTTTCAATTGGTATCGGAGCGAGGACTCACATCCAAGCTTAATCGCCGTGAGAAAAGATGTCAATGGGAGGTGATCTTGAAGAAATAGTGTTAAACTCTTGCAATTACAAATTATGGTGTTCATATATACTTGATGTATTTAGAGCTTTCAATCCTATGTTGCTAAACATTGTGGATGCAAGTATTCTTCTCGTTGATTTTGACCGTGATGACTTAAGAAACTTAACCCAAGAGGAAGTAGTACTCTCTCAACGCAATGCTCAGGCCATGTGTGCTATAAATAGTTCTTTGAGTACAGATATTGAGGATATGCTTATCAAGGAGCACGGTTACATTGAAGATGCTCACCTTCTTTGGGCGGCTCTAAACGAAGCCTATGGTGAAAAGGATGATTGTAAGGCTTAACTCTCAAATGATGAAGATATCAATGCCTCAATCTCAAAAAGCTCCTATGAAGAAGCTAAAGTGGAACACACGCAGGATCAAGAAGTTGTGGATTTTCCGGCCATTCTGCAAAAACCGAAAGGTCCGGTTTGTGGAACCGAAAGTTTCGGTTTGTGAAACCGATCAGTAAGTCTTCATTTAACTCTCAATTTGAAGATTGTTGTCGTTTCAGGCCAAGCGAAGAGTCCACATCACCAAGGAGTATGTCTTCAAATGATGAAGACTCCTTTTGCCTCATGACAATAAGTAACTCTAAACTTATTGTCAATAATGATAATTTGAGGAAGGTGTCAAGTGTATCTTTGGTTGAAAATCTTGATAATAAATATGCTTGTGCTTCTAAGTCTAATTCTTATGTAGCACACCTAGAGAAAGCAAATCAAGAGCTCAAAGCTCAACTAGAAGAGCATAGCAATAAGCATGTTATTTTGCAAAATGATCATAATGAGCTCTTGTGCTCTTATTAAAATATTGTGGAATCACATATTACCTTTGAATGTTGCTCATGAGGTTATGTTAACTACAGTAACATCCTATCAACCCATAGTGCACAAATGTGCTTGCTTTCAAAGTTCTTTTGATTTATCTTGTGCTAACAATTGTTGCTCTCAAGTAAAGCCATCATGTGATGAGCAAATTATTGTAGAAACTTGTGATGACTTCATTGCAAGTAAAAATGATGCTCTCAAGAGAGAAATAGAGAAGCTCAAGAGGGATGTTGGTTCTTTGAAGAGAAGAGACCATGTGCAACCATCTTAAGATAACCGTGATAATATGGTGAAGAAGCTTGAGAAGGGATCAACCGCCACATGTATCAGAAATTACAGCAAGAACCAACACAAGTATTACATCAAGGACAATAAACAAACACATAAGATGAAAACCAATATCAAGTGCTCAAGTTGTTCTCAAGAGGGACACAATGTATCAAAATGTCCTATGAAGAAAAATGACCAAGCAACTCTCTCTAGAAGACAAAGAAGATTATCTCAGAGGAGGTGCTTTGGATGCAAAGAAAAAGGACACAAGATTGTCTCGTGCCCTAAAGGAATCAGGATGGAGGAAAACTGCAAAAATCGAAAGTTCTGGTTTATCAAACCGGAAGTTCCGATTTCAGCAAAAAAGCTGCAGCCTTCAGCAAAATTGAATAAAGGCTTCTCCAATGCTTTCAAGAGATACATGGGCATCACAGAAAAGAAGAAGAAGCAAGAAGCAAGAAACATTGTCTACAAGAAAATACAAGCATAGAATTTGCTACACTTGTAGAAACAAAGGACACATCGGTAAGGATTGTCCTATGGCCTTTGCTTCAAATTCTAAGTTGACTAGTTCATCATTTATGAAGGCCAACAATGACACTTGTGCGGTGAAGGTGATTAGTTCACCCATTGCTAGTACAAGGTCAATTTGAAAGCCAAAAATTTGTGGAACTAACTCTCAAGGACCCAACAAGATTTGGGTACCAAAATATACTTAGATTTTGTCTACAGGCCTTAGGAGTGCAATGATGTCAAGCCTTGGCTAGTTCAATACACTTTCATGTATTTGGCCTAGCTTGAAGTCCTATGGTGCAACAACTACATCTATTGCATTCCGAATCAAAATTCCAACATGACGAAGGAAATTTACACACATCTATGTGATTGTGAGTATTTCTCCTGGCATGCATTCAATAATAAATATATTTATTCTTGCCTTGACTAAGATATAGAATAAATTCCTCTATTATATCAATTTATTATTTTGCATATGACAAATTATTCAAAAATTTGATGCCACTTTAAGGGAGAATATATTCTATCTCTTAAGTCAAATGGAACTAATGTGTTTTCTTGAGTGATTTTAGAAACAAATTAGTTTCAATTATGGAGAACTTGTTTCTCATGGAATTAGTGCCCCAAGCTGAGTCTTGTAAAAATAAGTAAACCTTCTAACTCAGTCTTTTTGGTTTTATTTCGATATTTCCGTTGTCTGCCAAAACCGGAAGTTCCGGTTTGACAAACCGAAGGTTCCGGTTTGGGCAAAAAACTTATTACTAACCTTTTGAGGCTATTTGTCTTAGTGACTCATTAATGGATATTACAATATTCTTCTAGCTTGATCAAAAGTATAAACTATCATCATTGAAAGTGCATAGATGAAATGGCAAATATGGTATTTTGTCCAATTTGAATTGATCAACATCAAGCTACAAAACTCCTATTTTTTCCATTAATGAAGATTCTAATATCTAAGAAGCAAAGGTATGTTCTAGTAATCTTTTTACCTATCCTTTGCATATAGAACTCATGCATAGGGGTTTGACTTGGTATGTGTGGCTTAGGCCATTCCATACTCTTTGTGGCATAGGATAGATTTTTAAAAATAAAAAATAAAAAAACTCTTTATTGCCTCTGTGTTTTTTATCAAAAATATTTGAATCTTTTGATCTTTGTGATCATGTTGGTCTACTTGTGATTATTGTTCTCATTGGTTAATTGTTGGCTAATTACATGTGGAGAAACGCTCTCAAGTCCATTAGTCCATCCATCTCCTTCAATAGCTCAAATATCCTTCAAATCCTTCAAATCATCTGAAGAAATTGTTTTCATCGCAAATCAATCGAGTTTCCTCAGTTTCGGCATTTTTTCAACTTCCTGCAAAAACCGAAAGTTCTGGTTTGGCAAACCGGAAGTTTCGGTTTCTGCGTTTTTAACCCAACCAGCCAGGATTCACCCCCTTCATTCTTTTCACTCCTCTCTCTCCTCAAGAGCAGCCCCAACACCCAATTCTCCACTCCCTTGACGATCTCAACTTCCAACCGGTGAAAACTTCGGTTTTGGGGTGGAATCAACTCTCCCAAGTTCGGAGATTCTGATTTGTCCTCCGGTTTCACCTCTCCCTCATCAAAAAGCATCATGTTAGATAGTGGTGGTGAAAGAAGGATCAAGGCCAGACATGAAGGAGAATTTGGTGAAGGATCTCAAGCGTCGCTACAATATTCGAGAAGAGGCAAAAGGATCGCTAGAAGATCAACTTCTCAAAGGGCTGATATCTATGTGGAGACTAACTCTAGTGATGATGATGAGGAAGAAGAGTATGTGCCTCCGGTTGCTCCTAGGACGAGCCATAGGCAAGGTGGCTCTAGGATTGAAGCGGGAGGATCTGGGACTGCTCATGTGCCTGAACCGGAAGAATTTGATGTTGATAAGATCACTGCTCAAAGAGGGATAGCATTTGGAGAGCTAAGGTTGCATGCCCCTATCCACCCGGGATGGAGGAACCGGGTGAGCTACAAAGGGAAGACTGATTTGGTAAGAGAGTTGAGGATCAAGAATCCTAGAGAAAATCAAAGGGCAGCCTCGGATTACAGATTTCACACATGGTTCCAACAAGATTACTATGAGTCTATGATCCTTTCCAAGAATCACCCCGTGGCCAAAGCTCAATGGATTGACTTCACATACATGGCAAGCAAGAAAGATGACATCTTCAACGATGTCATTAGAGCATGTAAAGCAAAGAATGTGAGAGGGATCATGAGTTTTCAAAAGGATTGGAATAATGAAGTGATTGCTCAATTCTATGCCACTCTCTATGTTGAGGAAAATGGGGTGAGGAAGATGCATTGGATGACCGAAGGGCAATGGTATGAGGTGACATATGATCAATTTGCCCGTCTCTTTGGCTTTGGGAGGTTGGAAGGAAATAGAGTGAAGTTGCATTATGCAAACCCTCTCCCAAACAACCGCATGAGGTTCATGTATGGAGGGAATGAGAGGAATCTTGGCACCACGACCCATTTGCTTCCCTTCTACACATACTTGAACCGGATGATTAAGAAGACCATTGCTCCTAGAGAAGGTGATGCGAACAACATCTCAAATTATTCCAAGAACCTTCTCGATGCTCTAGCTTCTAGTGGTGTCCCCTTTTCGGTGTTTGACTTCATTTGAGAGGAAATCAAGTCTATATCAAGAAGCCCTCTCAAGAGTTGTGGCTATGCTCCCTATATTATGCACATGATTGAGAGAGTCACCGGTGGCCAATTTGTGTGTGATGAGACTCACCACTCTCTGAAGATGAAGCCAACTTTGAAGAATCCTCCTGTGGACAGCAGTGATGTGGGGACTTCTCAACCCCTCTCCTCCAAGAGGTGCTGGAGAAAGAGGACAGCAAGGTAGCAAGCCCACCTCTCCAATTAAGAAATTCTTTGGGATGATATTTGGTCTTTGCCGGTCTCGATATGATGTGGATGTAAAGGCTCGTGAGGAGAGGATAGCAAGAAGAAAAAATTCTAGGGCTGTCAAGTTGCTTTGCCAAGAGAAAGGTATTCCTCGATCTCCCATTGAACCAATAGAAGAACCCGAGTTGGAGACATTTGAAGAAAGAATGGCAATGTATGAGGCGCATAATCCCTATCAATAGTGGTACGGAAGGACCCCTTTTGGTGCTTGATGACAAAGGGGGAGAGAAATGAAGCAGAAAAGTTGATTAAAGCTGAAGCCTTCCACATTTTGAGCTATCTGCATCAGTTCTGGAATGTTTGAAAAACCGGAAGTTCCGGTTTTCCCAGACAGAACAGACTTCTCTGTTTCGTCTTTTCATCTCGTGGACTTGAGAAAAAATTGTAATGTGTGGAACATTGTGTGATTTAGTTTAATTTAAAGTTGTAAGAACCTCTCTTTTGCTTAATGTGTGATGCATATTTGATTTGGTGTATTGTTGCTTTACTATGTGAAGTCTGAAAAAACAAGTTTCGGTTTGGAAAACCGAAAGTTCCGGTTTCCCAGGCAACGCATATGCCTTTCTTTTGATTCATTTGTTATGATTATCTCTTGTCATATGCATCACGAAATACATGTCCACACACATTTTAGTGCACTCCATGGATTCTAACATATAGGGGGAGCTTCCATATTTTTTTCACTAAAAATGCAAATGGCATTTTAGGCCAAAATTGAATTCAATTCAATCTGCACATTTTTAGGGGGAGCAAAGCCTATTTGATTAGAACTAAAATCTGAGCTTATTGAGTATCTTTTGTAAGCTTTAATCAAGGTTGTCATCAATCACCAAAAAGGGGGAGATTGAAAGTGCATCTACACCCTTATTGTGTTTTGGTGAATTGAATGACAACATGATTAAAAGACTAACATTATTTGTTGAGTTGATGAGCAGGTTGTTAATCCTAAAAGAGTATTGAAATATCTCGAATCATGATGACAGTCATATCCCTTTCAATCAAGAATACATTGATCCCAAGTCAAAAGAAGAAAAGACAAGCAAAAAGAGAGATCAAGACTTATGATGAATCAAATTAAAGATCTCTACATGAAGCTACTTAACTTGTAAAGATTGAAGTTGATGTCAAGGAAGCCAAGAGAGGTTGTGCTAAGCAAAAATGAGATCAAGAGTTATGATGAATTATATTTAAGATCTTAACCAAAAGGCCTTTGGTTTGTGAAGTTGACATCAAAGAATTCAAGAAGCATTCATTGAAGATACAAGGCAACATTTGACTCAAGTTAGTGAGAAGGTGAAGGATTAACTTGACGGTGTCGTGATGGACCGGGAAAGGGAGAAGGGCAAGAAGGAGTCTTGGCGCCGAAGAACCTTAGTACCGGAGAAGGACAAGTTGAGTTGAATCATGATGGACCTTTCAAGCTACAAAGAGTCATATTTTGCTAAGTGTCGATATTCTATTGAAAAAGAAGAAAAGAAGTATCTTGGAAGCATTTAGTGGATATTAATCACATGGATTGAAAGTTTCCAAGATTACTAGCTCAAAAAAGAGTTGCTTAAGGAAAGCACATGTTGTTCACCCTCAAGAAGCAATTTTATGAAGAAGTGGCAAGATTCAAGAAGTGAAGATCAAGTGTTGCTTATAGCTTTTATTTAATTCTTGAGTATAGGAATGCTGCTCTATCAAGGGGGGTGCAACATGGATTAAAACATAATCTCAGTGCTCATGGAAACCTAAGTGAGAGGAGAGAAACACAATGGCCATACACTTTCACAAGTTTTGCTGAAACAGAAAGAATCGGAAGTTCTGATTTTGACAGTTTCTAGCAAAATTGCCTAAGTCTTCACCGGAGTGTCCGGTACTTGACCGAAGTGTCCGAGAAGCCCTCTCTGGAGTCAAGGTTCCTAACCATCAGTGTCTGGCACTTTGCCGAAGGTCCCAAACCGGAAGTCCCGGTTTGGTGAACCGGAAGTTTTGGTTTTCCCTGAGTTGTGTCTAACGGCTAGTGACCGTTAGTAACCGGAAGTTCCGGTTTTCCTAGTTTCAGCCCAACGGCTAGTTTTTGAGAGAGTGGTATAAATACCTCCTCTCTCCCCTTAGTGGCTGCTGCTGGTGTTGCCCACGAGCTAAACTGAGCCAAAGCATTCTAGAGCTCTCCCCAACCGCTCTTTGTGAGGTTTGTGTGATTTGTGAGAAATCCAAGTGTTGGGTTGAGAGAGATTGCATTTGAGAGCACAATCGAGCACTCCCATCCATTGAGCACTTGAGCAAGTTGCAAATCCGTGAGCATTTGTTACTCTTGGAGGTGAAGCCTCCTAGACGGCTAGGCGTCGCCCGGTGAGACACCAAGCTTGTGGTGTGCCACGAAAAAGTTTGTTAAGGTCCGCTTCGCCTCCGCAAGGGAAGAAGCAAGATAGTGATTCGAGAGAAGTGGTTGAAAGAGACCCGGCTTGGAGTTGGCCTTGTGAGCAGCTCAAGCTTCCTCAACGGAGACGTAGACGACTTGGGAGCAAGTCGTTGAAATTCGGTGAAACAATTCCTCGTGTCATTGCTTTACTTTGCATTTCTTGTTTCATTTATTTGTGCTTGTGACTAACCCTTGATTCTTTGTGAGTCATGTAGCTATCTTGTCCCTTATACTCTTTTAGGAGTGATTTGCAAGTTTCTCGGGAGAATTGTCAAAGTTCAAGTTTAATTCTCTTCCCCGAGAAACCGGAACTTCCCGTATTGCAAACCGAAAGTTTCGGTTTCTGTATTTGTTCCTGCCTATTTTAACTGTCGAGGCAAAACCAGAAGTTTCGGTTTGGAAAACTTGAAGTTCCGATTTTTACAGTTTTAATTTTCGCTGCAAGTTTGTGTTAATTTTCAGGAACGCCTATTCACCCCCCCTCTAGGCGACATCTAAATCCTTTCATGTTTATTGCCACGTGTCATCTTTTTTCACATTTGCTATACATCTCGTACTCAACCTTGCCTTTATAAATGTTGCTCAGTAGAAAAAGAAGTATGAGAGAATATTGAAGACGCAGAAGGTGAAGTCTAGACATGCTGTCTCTCCGGTCAACTGCCTGTGGAAGCTGCGCTGTGCTTAGTCTACTTTTTCGCTGCATTCGGTAATCGCTGCTTTTCTTTTTATTCGAGATATTATTTTGATTTACCATTAATGAAGTCACTTTATATGTGAAACTTGATTCCTGGACACACATAAAGAGTCACTTTGTTTTAGCCTTAAAACCGAGTGTGGCAGCAGCGAGGTGGGGTTTGGAGTATGGGGTGGCACATGGTGTTGGGGCTGGGAAGCAGGCACCGGGGCCAGGACCAGGTGGCGTGCAGGGAGCCCAACAACGAAGACAGCGAGGGAGGAGCGAAGGGCACGAAAGAGAATAGCCATAGCTTATCTTCACCGCCAGGTCGAGCCTGCTTGCCAAAATATCGAGTCTCAGGTGTGTTCTCGCTTCTCTCCCACGCGACTTCTCTAGTAAGCAAAATATTAAGGGAAGCATTTGGGTGGGATTTCCACTTATTTCCATCAATAATTCAGTTATAAGCGGTGTCGAGATCATGTACCTCGGGTACCTACGGCCTCGGAATAAATACGAAAGCCTAGCCACGAGCCACAGCCCGCGGACTGAGTAATAGGCTACAAAGGACTTCATCACATCAAGCCCCGAAGAGTCACATCGATCCCCGACTGTTGGGATCGCCCGAGTACCTCGTCTAACCCCCCGACGGTCAGATCTGTCTGAAGAGCCAACCTAACCACCCGAGGGTCAGGGTCGGATGACAGCAAAACTTGAGCAAGCAATAGTCAGAGAACCACCTTACGAGTCCGACCCCAAGGGTCGGCCACCGCCTCTACGCTCAACCCCCGACAGGCACAGAGATTCCTAACACTGTACAACAGGTGGTAAAGCGGCTTGGCAAGTGGTAAAGCAAATTTTGTCCCTCAGCGTTGGACAAAGGACAATCGAAGGACAGCAGCAAGATGATCCGGCGCCAGAGGGCGCCAGAGAATAAACTTTGAGATGCGCGCGGTCCCACCCGTCAGGAGGTCGCACGATTTTGTAGGCTTCAAGCCTTGTAACCCCAATCCGACCCCTATATAAGAGAGCACCGGAGGCTTTTGGTGACAGGACACGAGTTAACGCAAAATACACACACCACATACACGTTCTAGAGTTTTTGCTCGCGCAGGGACTCTGCTGCCATTGTAACCCCTTTTTGAGGTTATGCGATCCACTCTCTCTCCCGAACGTAAGCTATTACACCTTCGTGGTGGCCCGAACCAGGTCAAAATCTCTGAGTCTTTTGTAGTCTAGACCAGCTCGACAAGAAGAGCGCACGAATCCCTCTCTATATACGTAAATTTTACTGTGCTGGTGGGCGAAACACCGACAAGCGGATTCAAAAAAAGCCCTATAAGAGGTCCCAAGTAGGGATAACAATTTGGGTCTCAGATTCGAGTACTCATCGGATTTTGCACTCGGTGGGTGCGGGTGTGGGGGCGATACCTGCAGGTTGGCTCCGAACTCGACCCGAATAATTTCGGGTGCGGATGCAAGTTTTTCTTCGCGCCCCTGGATGCCCCGTCGGGCCACGAGAACACAGCCCAATTTTATTTTAGCCTACCATTCCAACTCACTACCGGTTCTCTTCCATATAAAAGGATCGACTCCCAGGCAGTAACCCTACCTTGATCAATTTCATCTCCAAGCTCAGCCACCGTTGGCGTCTGGGTTCTACCCCGCTGCCGCGGCTAGTGCATCGCCCACCGCCAGGCCTCTGCACCACGCGCCATCAAGCCTGAGCCACCGCCGGCTGCCCTCTGCGTCGTGCGCCACCGCTAACTGGCCTCTGTGGCCCACACCGCCCTCCGTTGGGCCTCTGCGCCACGCACCACCACCATATATGATGTCCTCTTCCATTCGGTCCTCCTCACGTGGTTCCTGGCCACATCTCCCGGCAGCTCGGCTGACCTGACACTCACCCGACACCCAACAGGTTCAGATGCGGATTTTACTTTGGAGAATTTGTCTTTAGCACACCGTCTATTGGTCGTTTTGTCCAGGTCACGCTACCCGTCTTAATTTTATCTTGAAAACACCGTAAAATTGTATTTTTTTTTGTTTGTATCACATTGTGTTAATTATTTAAACTTTTTTAGCAGTCAAAATTAGAGAGAAAGAGAAGAAAAGTTGTGAGTGCCCTTTTAACTTGAGATATGCATCATCTGGTATAATCACCATCTTAATTCTTATTATCTAGTGTTTGTTTTATCTTGTTAGATATGCATAGTTGATCGGGTGTGAGGAGGTACATAATAAATATTTAGATTGATATGAATATAGTAAGGGATCAAAACAAAGAGAAGTGCTCAGGTATAAGAGCATTAACGTATTTTCCTCTTATATCTCTCATTACGCCTGCTAAAAAAATTTAAGTATCGAACGTAGTGTGCTACATAAAAAAAAACTGTTTGGATGTTTTTAGACAAAATCAAACAGGCAGTGTGGTATCAAACAAACAGCATAATTACAATGTTCTGTAGACAAATTCCTCTTTTATTTTTTATCCATAGGTGTGAGAACGCACCCATCACATTGTGTATCAGGTGGATTTTTGCTTTACCCCGACTCGAATTTGATCTGTTACCATCCCTAGTCCCAAGTGATTACTGTTCCGTGGCAACCTATCACCTTGTCATACTTGCTCTGAAAGAGGCTTAACAAACTACCAATACTAACAGAGCAGTCGCTTTCACATCTTTCCCGTCCTTTTACCCCCTGTAATTCGGCAGGCGCACCCAGGAAGCCTGTACCGGTTGCACCAGTTTGGTGGTACACACGCTGGCAAACTGGCAGTCAACACATCTGTCTTCTGGGTAAAACCCGTCACCCTGAACATATGTCGGTCACAGGCGAGGCCAAGCGACTCACTGGACAACCGTTGGGCTGCCCGGATCCGCCGCATCGCCGTGGAGATAAGAGCTTACGAAGCATCGAGCGCGCGCGGCGCGGCGCGCCGAGAGCGGCCAAGACTCGGCTGATGTTGGTCAAAACTGTGTCGCCTTCGTACTTGTCGGTGTTCTGACCGCCGGCACAGCAAATATACGATCGTGGGAGATGGTATGCTTTCGGATCCGATATAGCCTAATCTGAGGTAGACTCAAGGGGATTTTTGCCTGGTTCGGGCCACCCGAACAGTGTAATACCCTACGTTCAGGGAGCGGATTATCTCAGGGATAATGTTACAAGACGGGAACCTCTCTTCGCGGGAGGACCCAGAACGTGGGAGAATGGAGGGTGCTTGCTCGGAATGGTGCAAGGATTCCCGGGTTCTGATGGGGGCTCAAGTTTGTCTTTCGTGTGTTTGTGGCTGTTGCTTGTGGTGGTGTTCGACCGTTGTCTCTATCGTTCCCCGAGCCTCCCTTTATATAGGAGGGGCCCTAGGGTTACAGGCAATAGGCCCTACGCGATCCTGCCGTCTCACCGACAGGTGGGCCCTTCCGTCGTTGTCGACATCATTTCGTTTCGTCCATGCATGGTCATGACCCGTCGCGTCGGACACAGCGGCGGGTACCGTGATGCTCGTCCGGCGCTACTGCGCCGGCTACAGTGCTGTCCCGTCGTGTCTGGCAGCCGTCGCAGCTTTCTGCTGGAGTGTCGCCGTGGTGAATCTCGTCCTGTCTTGTCGGGACGGATGGCAGCTGGTCACCAGGGTAAATGTACCATAACGCGGTACCTACCTTCTGGGGGTCGCTCCCGGGGGTCGATCTTCGGAGCCCGGGGTCTTCGCGCCCCTGCGCGGCCAAGACATGGCCGCCGTAGGTCGTCGCTGAGGGGTCGGAGCCCGTGCCATCCGACCCTTGACTTTCTCCCGTTGGAGTGCGATCTGTTGGGTACCCGGGGTACGTGATCCCGACAGTAGCCCCCGAGCCTGATGCCGCTCGATGTCTCTGATTGAGGCGGCGTCGAGCTGGTCGTTCCGAAAGTTTGTCGCGTTCCTACGGGTGCGCATGAGCGCGCGCGTAGGGCGTAGCCCCCGAGCCCTCGAGCGACCTAAAGGGTCGGTCGTGGGCTAAATCGTTAAGCGGACCACCTTTTGTTGGCGGTTGATCGTATCGAAACCGCTCCGCCGGGTCGTCACCCGGTCCTAGAACGACCCGGGGAATCGGCCAGGCATCGTGCCGATGGCTAAGGTCGAACCGAGGTCGATTCCGGTCCTTACGCTCGGTAGGGCGTCTGGAGGGCTGGCTTCGAGGCGCTGTCCATGGTCGGCGTCGTGCTTAGACCGAGGTCATGATCAGCGTCCGATTGTTTGAATTGGCCCGGTGGCCTCGACTGTCGATCAGTCGATCGCAAGAGGTTTCGTTCTGCGTGCACGCATCGTTCTGACCTTAGAGGTCGGGCCGAGGTCGTTCTCGGTCTTTCGTTCAGTGAGATGCCTAGATCGGACCGGTTCGATGCAGTTCCTGCCCATGATCAGTGTCGCGCCTAGGCTTGGCCGTGATCAGCGCCTGAACGTATGGTTTGGCCCGGCGGCCTTGGCTGTCGGTCAGCCAAACGTGGGGGGTTTCATTCGGTCGCCTCCCCTTATTTGGACCCGCCGTTGCAGTTACGGGGATCGGACGGCTCCCGTGCCTCCACGCGGAGGGCAATCGGGCCGTCCAGGAATTTGAACCGTCGGTCGATCCAGGCGGTTGGCTCGAACTCCATCGGACGGTATCGTGGGCGCGACGGTTCGCACGCCCGCGTCATGTCGCCTGCCGGACGTGCTCTGACAACCGTCTTGTCGGAGTAATTGTTACCGTTCCGTCTGCGGCGGAGACGGCAAGGTTCAGGCCCGCTCGTCGGCGGCTTGTGGGCAAACCACTGGGGTGCGTCTTGGGGCGCGACCCCTCGACCGAGCAGTTACTCTCCGGCCGATCATGGGAGGCGCTGTAACTGCCCGCGTCCTTTAAAAGGAGGAGCGCGGTAACTTTGGGCTTTCAACCGGCTTCCTTGCTTTGTCTCTGTGCTCTGCGCGAGAGATCGTTGGCTCCGCTCTTCATCGCAGTGTCGCTAGGTCCGGCGATCGCCGTAGTTCGCGCTTCCGTTGCTGCCCTCTGAAAAAATGTCTGAGTGGGAGGCTTCGTGCGTTGATGATGCTCTGTTCGAGAGGTGGACCACCGTTGGGATGATCCCGCCGAAGAAGTCGGCGGGCTGGGTGGCTGGTTATGGCCATGCCGTGCCAGCGCCGCCGCCAGGGAAGGTCGTCAGCTTCCTGGCGTACCACGAGCGCGGGCTGGGGCTGCCCGTCTCCAGCTTCTTCCGCGGGGTCCTCAACCAGTACGGCGCCCGGCTCCACCAGCTAGCGCCGAACGGGGTTCTCCATGCCGCCGTTTTTGTCACGCTTTGCGAAGTGTATCTGGGGATCCGGCCGAGCCTCCTGCTGTGGAGGTACTTCTTCCTCGCCAGTCTCCAGACGTCGAAGGAGACGGGGGTCGGCAAGCGCGTCGGCGGTGTGAGCATCATGCTTCGGGCTCGGGAGTCCCAGGAATACATTGAGGTTGACCTGAAGACCTCGCTGAAGGGCTGGCGGGGGTCGTGGTTCTATATCGACAACGCCGACTCTCAGCTCCCGGCCTTCGAAGATGCGGTGCTCCGAGCGACGGGGTCCTGGAAGTCGAAGCTCTCGGCGGCCGAGGTCGAGACGATCCGAGCTCACCTGGAGGCCATTCGACGCCTCCGAGAGCAAGGACTGACCGGGACGATGGTCTTCGGCGTCGCCATGCGCCGACGGATCATGCAGCTGCGCCGTCGGGTGCACAGCATCGGGGAGTACGAGGGGCCGGACGACGCGATCTGCGAAGTCCGCGGCCGGCCTCTCTCCGACAAGGGGGTCCTGGCCCGGACCTCAGCCGTCTTCAAGGACGCCGAGAACGGCCTTAATCGGGGGCCGCGTCCACTCGACAGGGATCATCGCCAGCTGGTAAGCGTAGGCTTTTTGTTTCGGTCGTGGTATGTTGTCGGAGGCTGACTTTGGTGTCGTTCAGGGTCCGCCGGTCGCCGTGATCGCCAGCGGGGTCGGGACCAGTTCCGCTGCGTTGCCGACTCCGCTGAGGGCCGAGCCCAACCCCACGACGGCGCCGAAGCCGAGGAGGACC
>BCLG01000006.1:338898-358134 GCA_001602295.1 Zoysia matrella | reverse complement strand
GCCGCCGCCAGAGCTCCCAAGCAGAAACTCGCGAAAAGAGTGGGAGAGAAAATAGCAAATGAATTAGGGTTAGGGTTGGGAGAGAACCCCACACTTTTTATACCCTCCGAAAAATGAGCGCATCCGTCCGATCTCGATCCAACGGTCCAGATCGCGCGACCGCTAAATGGGCCAGATTTGGCCCAAGAGGGAGAGTGAAATTTCAGCCCAAGCCCAGGTTGGCTTGTCCGAATTGCAATAGGCCAATGGGCCAGGCCGAATTTTCAATTTCGGCACAAAAGAAAAAGTTTTTTCATTTCTTTTTCAGAGGCATTTTAAATGATTAATTAGGTAATTTTTTACCTAATTAAATCTGTTAAAATTTGAACCAACGGGATAATTTTGACAGAACAGAAAAATAAAATAAATGCTTCTGAAAATTAAAGAAATTTTGTTTTCCGCTGCGTACTTAAAGAAATTATTTTCATTATTAAATTCGAACCAATGGGAGAATTTAATTTTGGAAAAATAGTAATAAATTTCAGATTATTATGATATTGTTATTTTCTGACCAACGTTGATAATAACAGTATTATAATTTTTGTAATTGACATTTTATGCATTATTTCTATTTCTGCCCAACGGTGATGTAGATTTAATGTATAATATAAAATTGCGTGTCATATTTTTGACCAACGTTGAAAATAAGACATATAATTTTACTGTTTTTATGTTCTCACTTTATTTGATTTATTTACAGGCGGATACAACTTAATGAGTTGTATCAAAGAGATTTCCACTCTCAAATGTGACAACTATAGAGAGTGGAAGAAAAAGATAGACCTAGCGTTTATCTTAGCTGAGGTGGACTGGGTCCTGACCACAGCATGTCCCACTGAGCCTGAGGAGCCGGTGAGGAAAGAAAAAGAGACTGATGCTGCTTGGCAGAATAGACAGAGGGATTTTGCTCCCTTAAAGATGTCCTATGCCCTTGAGCATAGGAAATGGACCACAGCCAACAAGAAATGTATGGCTGTGATAAAGAACACGATTGAGCCTGCAATTGTGGGTTCAATCGCGGAGTGTGACACCGTCACAGAGTACCTTGAAGAATAAAGAGTCAGTTTACTGGCTCTTCAAAGACATACGCCACACAAGTCATTAAACAACTTGTGAATGAAAAGTACTATGGTGGTAACGGTGGCATTAGAGATCACATACTGAGAATGAGCAACATGGCATCGAAGCTCAAACCAATGGATCTGGGTCTCAAGGATGCACTCTTTATCCATCTGATTTTTACTTCTTTGCCAAAAGAGTTTGACATGTTTATTGTCAACTACAATATGCAACCCGAGTCTTGGGACTTGGAAAAGTGCATAGCAATGTGTGTGCAAGAGGAGGATAGAATTAAAGCTTCACATGGTGGTTCTATCAACTATGTGAAGGATAACAAAAGAAAGAACTTTAACAGCAATTCCTCAAAGAACAAGGGAAAAGCCCCTGTCCATCAGCCTCAACAGAATAAATTTGTAGTGGACAAAGATCAATGCCTTCACTGCAAGAAGACGGGACACTACAAGAAGGATTGTCCCTCATATTTAAAGATGATCATGGCAAAGAAAGTTGAGAACATTATTACCTTTATAAATGAATTTATATATGTGCAATATTCGAAATCTACTTGGTGGATTGACTCTGGAGCAACTGTTCATGTTGCTAATTCATTGCAGGGATTCCGTTCGACGAGGACTACGCAAAGAAGAGAAAAATGCATTAAAGTTGCAAATGGAGTCCAAGCTAAAGTTGAAGCCGTTGGCGATCTTTTATTAGAGCTAGCTAATGGCTTTATTCTTATACTTAGAGATGTCCTCTATGTACCCTCTCTACAGAGGAATTTGATTAGTGTTTCATGTTTGGATAATGATGGCTATAATTATCATTTTGGAAATGGCAAGTGTGAAATAATGTTTAATAAAAAATGTGTTGGTCTTGCCATCTTACAAAATGAGCTTTATTTGCTATCACTACGTGATGATGTGAATGTCGTATGCTATAATGATAAGGTTGCGTGCGAGATAAACGAATCCTCGTCCATGAATGAAAATAGAAAACGAAAAAGAACTCTAGATGAGTCGTCGAAATTATGGCACTGTCTTTTAGGCCATATTTCGAGGGGAAGAATAGAAAGACTAGTTAAAAATGATATTCTTCCTCCACTAGAGTTCTCAGACTTAAAACAATGTCGAGATTGCATTAAAGAAAAATATGTAAAGAAAATTAAAAAAGATGCAAAAAGAAGCACAGGAGTTCTACAAATTATTCACACGGATATTTGTGGTCCTTTTTCTGTGAAGAGTATAGATGGTTATGACTCGTTCATAACATTCACGGATGATTACTCCCGATATAGATATATTTATCCAATCAAAGAAAGAAATGAAGCCTTGAATAAATTTAAGATATTTAAGGCTGAAGTTGAAAACCAACACGATTTAAAGATAAAGATAATCCGATCTGATCGTGGGGGGGGAGTACTACGGTCGGCATGCCCCGTATGGACAAGTTCCTGTACCTTTTGCAAGGTTTCTACAGAAAAATGGAATAGTAGCCCAGTATTCTACACCGGGCGAACCTCAGCAAAATGGAGTAGCTGAAAGACGTAACCGTACCTTGATGGATATGGTGCGAAGTATGATGAGCTATTCTACACTGCGATTGAGCTTGTGGATGGAGGCGTTAAAAATCGCCATTCATATTCTCAACAGAGTACCCAGTAAATCGGTGCCGAAAACACCGTATGAGTTGTGGACAGGTAGAGTTCCCTTGTTAAACCACTTACGAGTGTGGGGGAGCCCAGCTGAGGCTAAAGTATTTAACCCAAACATTGGGAAGCTTGATCCCAAAACAGTAAGTTGCCATTTTATTAGTTACCCAGAAAAGTCAAAAGGTTATCGTTTCTACTGTCCAGACAGACATACAAAGTTTGTAGAAACGAGACACGATGTGTTCTTATAGGATGAGATAATGAGAGGGAGCATGGTAGCTCGAGAGATTGACCTTGAAGAGAAGTGGGCGTATGCGTCCACTCTAATGATTCAAGAGCCATTCTTTACACTACCTGCTGTCGCTGCACCGACAGTACGAGATACTGTGGTGCAAGCACCTGTTATTGTTTCTCCTATGACAACAATGAATGAGAATGAGGAACCTGTTCCTCAGAATCCAATAGAACGCATTGCCACAGATGAGGGGGAGCAACAACAGCCTCAAACAGAAAATGTACAGAATGAAGAGGCCCCGAGGAGGTCTCAAAGAGTAAGAAGATCAGCTATTTCTGATGACTATGAAGTTTATCAGACAGAAGAATTTCAAATAAAGGATGATCCCACCTCATTTGAAGAAGCCATGAGAAGCGAAAACTCTTCAAAATAGCTTGAAGCCATGGAGAAAGAAATGAAGTCCATGAAGGCTAATAAAGTCTGGGACTTAGAAGTAATTCCTAAAGAAGCCAAAACAGTAAGCTGTAAATGGGTCTACAAGACAAGACAAAACTCGACTCCCAAAGGAACGTAGAAAGATATAAAGCACGACTCGTGGCAAAAAGCTTTACTCAAAGAGAAGGGATTGATTACAATGAGACTTTTTCTCCGGTCTCATGTAAAGATTCTTTCAGAATCATAATGGCGCTAGTGGCTCATTATGATTTAGAGTTATATCAGATGGATGTAAAGACAGCATTCTTAAATGAGGATTTGGAGGAAAATGTTTACATGGCACAGCCAAAAGGTTTTGTCATGGAAGGAAATGAAAAACTGGGATGCCGTCTAAAGAAATCGATTTATGGGTTAAAGCAAGCTTCAAGACAATGGTACTTGAAGTTTGACAGCACGATAAAGAAATTTGGGTTTAAAGAAAATATAGAGGACAACTGTGTTTATTCGAAGTTTAAAGATGGGAAGTTTATCTTCCTAATCCTGTATGTGGATGATATCCTACTAGCTAGTAGTGACGTCAGTCTGTTACTGGAGACAAAGAAGATTTTGTCCTCTAACTTTGATATGAAAGATCTTGGTGAAGCTTCATTCGTTCTAGGAATCGAAATTCACTGAGATAGAAATAAAGGGGTATTAGGACTGTCACAAAAAGCATACATAGAGAAAGTATTAAAGAAATATGGTATGCATAAATGTAGTCTATCACCTGCACCTATAATCAAGGGCGACAGATATGGGGATTTTCAATGCCTCAGGAACCAATATGAGATCGATCAAATGAAAGCGGTTTCATATACTTCAGCTGTCGGAAGCTTACAGTATGCTCAAGTATGTACACGCCCTGACTTAGCATTTGTTACCGGGTTACTTGGCAGATTCTAGAGCAATCCTAAAATAGAGCATTGGAAATTGATAAAGAAAGTCTTGCGCTATTTGCAAGGAACAAAAGGCCTCATGATGACATACAGAAAATCAGATTCACTCCATATAGTGGGGTATACAGATTCTGATTATGCGAGAGATGATAGAAAGTCTACATCCGGATATGTGTTTACTCTCGCTGGAGGAGCTATTTCGTGGAAAAGCTCAAAGCAAACCGTCACTACATCGTCCACAATGTATGCCGAGTTTGTAGCATATTATGAGGCAACGGGGCAGGTGAACTGGCTTAAGAAGTTCATACCCGGTTTAAAAGTGGTTGACGACATCTATAGACCACTTAAATTGTACTGCGATAACGAACCCGCAGTAACGTATGCACACAACAATAAGTCAAGTGGTGCTGCCAAACACATTGACATAAAGTACTATGTTGTGAAAGATAAAGTTCGGGATCAAATCATAAGTCTTGAGCATATAAACACCGCAAAGATACTAGCGGATCCGCTTACGAAAGGCTTACCACCCAAAGTATTTATTGAACATGTTGCCGGCATGGGTTTAAGGGAAAGCCTATGATTTCTGAACTAAAAGATGGCCCAAAATGTATAGTAACTATTTCAGAACAGAAAAATGTATTGTAGCTGTTAAGTCTATCGACGATTGACCGTGACGATGAGGCAGTTCTATGCATTAATCTGTAACGGAACGAGTGAAGTTAAAAAGCAATAAAGATAAAAGTATAAAGTGAGATCAAGAGAGAGAATGTTAGAAATTGATCTCCACCCGTTTTGGCCCAACGGCCTTAATGGGCCCTTGACCTAATCGCGCCCTGATCGGGGGCGCCCAGCTCATTATGGCTGATGGGCCCCTGTCGCTAGCGCCACAATAAATAGAGGTGGGGGATCGGCCGGAACTCATGACCTAAGTTCGTCCGTACCGCCGCACCCCACCGACATCCCTAAACCCAATCTGTGAGGGGGCGCTGTGCCGACGGAAAGCACCACCGCCGTCACCGCCACGACGACCGTCGTCACCGGGAGATCGACGACATCGCCGTGACTTCTACGCCACTGCCCTCTTCACCGACCGACGCTGCCCTAGCGCAGAGAACAGCACCGACAAAGGGCAGATGACCAGATCGTCTTCTTCAACTCCGGCGACCGGATCCGAAGGTATTGACCACCTCCGAACAACAGATTTATTACCGATACAGAAACTCTCGTATCTACACTCTTAGACCCAGAGAAAAGATTACTACAGTAACCTCCTTCTCGTTCACGGAGTACAACAAACTTCGCTTGCACAGCACGGTCCTCTCGTTGCTCAGGAATCGCCGCGCCGTCGCCGGCCAAAACGGCGCTCGGCGGCATGTAATACACACAAATGTTACGCGGCGGCCACGATCTAGCTAGCTAACTAGTTAGCCGCTTACATTGTTCGCGGCGGCGGCCATCTCGACCTTCCGCCACCGCTCGTCCCTGACGGCGGCCGCCGCCTCGGCCTCGGACCGCCGCGAGTCTAGGTCGTCGACGCAGCGCTCGTACAGGTCCGGCGCCACCCGCTGCAGCAGGGCCTTCACGCTGGCCGTCACCTGCTGCACGCACTTGCTCCAGTGCTGCTCCAGGTTGCTCTCCACGCTGGCCACGAACGCCGGCAGGATCGCCTCCATCACGCACGGCGACGCAGACGCCAGCTCCAGGAACCGCTCGTTGTTCCACACGTACAGCGCCCTCTCGGCCACCTGAAACAACATGAGTTCGTTGGGTTATTGCTGTTGCAAAATTCACCTGATGCAATGAAGTGGCAGCAGAGTTCATGAGTTTGTAACTTTTAGTACTACAATTCTTCAATTCATGGACAGAATTATGATGGCAGCTAAGAAAGGAGGAAAGAACTTTCCAAGACTGGATTACACGACACGAAACGTGCGATGGATAGGGTGATATCATCGCTATTCGCTATACTTTCTAAAGCGACTTTACTGAATTCCGATTGGTTACATTGGTGGAGTATATTCAGATGCAGAGCAGAGCGCTTCTCCATATCGGTCAGAAAACGGTCACAACGTTTTCTTCATCAAGACTCAGGGAATGGGCACGACTGACATTCTTTTAAGGTTTATAAAATTTCACATAAATCAGTTTAATTTTATAAAAAAAACGCAGAAAACAGAAAAAAAAAAGTCGCATTCCAAAAAGGAGGCCTAACAGTTTATTAATGTTTTCTGCAGGATCCAAATACGTATCGAAATAGTAAAAAAAATGAGGAATGTTTCGTTTTGAAAATTGAGCAACACGAATGGCGTAAAGTCGACAAACCTAAGTGAGGACGTGAGGTCACTTTATAAAGTAACTTTATCGACGAACCGCTATTCAGTGGCAGGACACTTTTATCACCCGCATGGACCCAACGATGCATGATGGGGCAGTGGTGGATCGCTGAATCTGAATCTCAACCATAACCAAGGAAAGTGGCATGCCTAACGGTATGTTCAGTGACCACATTTCCAGAAATTCATAGTTCCACTGAATGATTAAAATTGAACAAAAACAATAGTAATAGATTATTATATTTCTATTGATGAAAAGCATAGAGAAAATTAAACTAGTATTGGTAGCAGAAGGCAGAGCAAACCTGAGAGCTGCAGCTACTGACGCATCGTGCAATCCGGGAGCAGAGGGGCACGGCGAGCTTCGCGAACTGTTTCGGCTCGAGGAGTTCGAGGATCTCCTCGAGCTCCTCGATGAGCAGCACCTCCTTCTGGCAGTTGGTGACCGGCCAGTGGCGCAGGATCCCCCTGACGACGGCGTCTGCGAGCTCCGGCTCCTTGTGTACGAACTGGAGCACGCAGTACGCGAGCTGGCGGTGGTAGGTGTGCACCCACCGCGTCCGGTGCAGCGGCAGCAGCACGCGCGCCAGGAACGCGCGGTGCTCCTCCTTGAGCGGCACGGCGAAGCCGTTGATGATGCTGCCGCAGATCTCCAGCAGCTCGGCGACGCCGCAGTGGCGCTCGGCGGGGGCCGTCTCGTGGACGAACCGCAGGAACGCGGCGCTCATGGACCGGCGCATGAAGGCGCGCTCGCAGGTGAGCTTCGAGTAGAGCTGGTGGTACGCGGTCTTGAGTCGGTCCCGCTCCCTCGGGTCCTCGGACGCGAACAGCGCGAGAAGGTTCGAGAGGAACGCGCGGTCGACGTGGTTCCGCAGCGTCCGCGCGTCGGCGGCCGTGACCACGGCGAGGAGGATGTCGTACACCACCTGCAGGTGCGGCCACGCCGGGGACAGCACCATCACCGCCGCGTCCTCGTCCGCGCCGTCGGGCGGCAGCGAGGGGCACGCCGAAGGGGGCAACGTCCGGAACAGGTTGGCGCCGACCATCTTAACGAGCGCCACCATCACACGGTGGTCCAGCGGGTGCTGCTTCCCGCCGCTAGACTTGACGGCCGCGAGCACCTCCCCGAGCCGCTCGCCCTTGGCGTCCCGCTCCTCGACGCACTCGCCGTAGACGAACGTGAACAGGCGGCTGCACGAGGCGATCTTGTCGATGAGGCTATCCGCCTCGGGCTCCGGCTCCGGCGGCGGGAGCTTGGCCGTTCCCGGCAACAGGCCGTCCGGCTTCTCGAGCTCGAACAGGAACCTCAGCGTGGTTGACTTCCTCGCCCTCGGCGCCACGTCGGCGCCCATGGCTACTACCTCGCTCCTACTCCCAACGCGGCGGTCTCCCTTGGTGCTCCCACCGCTTACAGCCTTCCTTGGTGCTCCCAGTGAGAGGTCACGAGAGAACAGGTCGCGCAAGTGGGCGCGCGCGAGGGCGAAACTTAAGAGGAGCGCTCGAGCACAGAACACGCCAAACGGGGGGCGATGGTTCCGGCGCTGCAGGCTGGCGAACGAGCAAAGCGGTTGTAATCGCCGCGCGGGCATTGGAGGGGACGCCACGGGCGTTGGTCCCAGGCCTCGCGCAATGGAAGGGGGCCGGTCTTGCACTTGCATGTGCTGCGCATCCAATCTTGGCTCGGCTCGTCGCCGTCGGGGTCGTAAAGCCGGCGGGAGCCAGGAAACGAGGCGCATGGACGATGGCTGGAGCCTAGCGCTTGGACACGTCCCGGTTTCGGGTCGTCGGGTGCTCGGGGCGACGGTAATCCGAGAAGAGATTCGGGATACGGAAAAAGCATTCCGCCGCGTTGGATCTTGCTGGACGACACTGCATGCAGCCGCGTGAGCCGTGTGGTGGTCCTCCTTCTTCACTTATCTCGGTTCTCAGAGTGGTAGTAAACGCCAGTGAACCCGTGAGGATGAGAGTGAACCAGTGTCTCTGCTGCTACCTGCTACTCTATGGTTGCCCATCGCTGACCGTGTTGACTGCTAAACCAGATAGAGTCGATGGAGAACGAGACAACTGACGAGAAAAGGGAAGCCCGAGTTTATGCGGGCTGCTAATGCCATCATTGTGACACCTAACATGGCAAAGGCCACGACCGCTGATTGCAAAGTTGCGAGCAAACAGAAGGCGTCAGTCATGGTGGCAAACATAAAAAGGGTGATCGCATCTACCGACTCCAGGTTAATCTAATAACGGACCACAGAACCAATTGGCCACCGTGATCTGAGAAGAAGCTGGACTGCAGAAAGAAAAGGTTCACATGCAGCCGATAGCTACGAGATTCTGGTCAAGTTTCTCCAGGAAACTCATTTCAAGCAGACGTCGCCGGTTGTCCGGTTGCGGCACGCGCCTAACAGTTCCCTAAGGAAGCCTACAAGCGAAAGATGCTCCCGCCGTGTTAAGTGGTACGCTGCTCCCATGGGTAATTTGCACTAGAAAAAATGTATGAAAATTACAATAAAAATATGTACGGATATGACATGTTGTCATCTAAGATGCCAGAAATACTTGTACAAAGCGCAATAAAAGAGAAATCAGAATTTGAACAAAAAATGCACCGACCAAAATAACATCGGTGCTCCGAATCGAAGGTGTTGTACCGGTGCATGCACCGGCTGAACAAAAGTGCACCGACCAATTCGGTGAGGCAGCAAACAACCAAAAAGCTCATCGATTGCTGATGTGGAAACATTTAGAGCAAGCGAGCAAAAGAATGGTCTGAACTACAAGCAAACATTGCAACATTTGAAAGAAAAAGCGACGAAGAGTCTCGTCGTCTACGAACTTTGTCCTTTGCATCGATCACATGATTACAGGAATTTTCGTTGTTGCTGGACAATTCAACTCAAACACGATTACATGTAATGCCATTTAAAGATGCTGATACTCTTATGCCCATACGAGCATAACACTAATTTATTTCAATGTCAGAAAAATATAAGTAGATCAACAATAATGGTACTCCAAAAAGAATAAATGGCGATCATGAAAACTCAGCAAGCCTAAGGGTTCAACATCAGCTGAACCGGGATGTCTGATAATCCTTATTTCAAGAAAACAGAACAAATACAGACATGACCGGCCTCGTTTGTTAGAATTTCACAGAAAAAACACAGGGATTGGGAAAAAAATGTTTGATTCTATCACCCAGAATTATGTAGACCAGCAACCAGCAGGTATACTAGATGCAATTGCCTACTGTAAAAAGGACACAAAACATGTCGGAGAGTTGCACCTAATTTATTCTGCAAGTTAGTAGTAATAAAGATCAAAAGTAACAGGCAAATGGTTATGCAGGCAAGTGCACTGCATTGGTAGTCAGTAAAATCTGTGAACCCAGGAAACATAGCCGCGTTTCAAGTTGAAGACTGATGGTACAAACTACAGACAATCAGGGAAGGTCATTAGAAGAATTTAATTTGCACCACAGCTCACATTCAAAGAAACATGTGAGCAGTTGCCATGCTATTAATCGGACATTCATTAGGAAGGCAGTTCAAATCATGTGAAGGACTACTGGTCCTGCAAAGTACTACATTTCTGCACCTCAATTGAAATGGATGCCAACCATGAACCTTCAAAATATTACTATAACTAAACCAGTGCAACACCCCAACAAAAAAAAAACTGTCCTACAAAGCCTAAAAATATTTGAGAGGTACACTACTGCTAACTATACCAGTTAGTGCAGTGCAAACTTCCAAACCAATAGCAGAAAAAAAAAACAGGCAGGATTCAGCAATTGAAGCGAAAATAGTTATTGGAGGTCGTTGAGCATCACATTACAAACCTGACATGGCCACAGGAAATGAAAGGAAGATAAGATTTGACCATACAAGATTACCAGATACAATTTTTTCCTGCCCAACTCTATACTATTGATGGACAGTCACAGAGATGGGCACCTATTTGCTACTCATAGTCTAATAAATAATTCTAACCAAATCAGTGGAACAGCAGAGCAAGCGCCCAAAATCTAACTTTAGCTTCAAAGCATTTAGGAAATTTCACGCAATCACTTTTAGTCATGCCGTATTATTACGACACAGTACAACACTGAAAAATTACCTTTATATGCCATTAGGCCCATTACACTTTAGCAGGTGATGACACTGTTGCTATCTCTAACATATGTATGTCAGCAAGCACTCCACAAAGCATCATCTGATGGACGGTTTATAAAACCTCGATCTGCCATCAGTTCGACAAGCTCTTCATGCTTCATGAGTTGGCCAGACTTCCTCAAAAGGGTTAATACCATGCCATAAACTGGTTTCGAGGGTTTAAATGACTTCTCCCCGACCATTTCCCTCAATGTTGCATGCGCACGCTTCCAGTCACCCCTCGCACAGAATACCTCAATCAGAGCAGCATAAGTGTTTCCATTTGGCTCCACTCTTTCTGCATCCATGTTCTTCTTTATCCTCAGAACCATATCCATTGACTTCTGCATATTGAACAATCTTATGAGCAAATTATATGTCACAACATTTGGCTTGCATCGCAACTCCCTCATTTTTTCATACAACTTATGCGCAACATCTATTTTTCCGAGCACAAGTACCAGCCTGAACATGGGGTTGAACGTATGGCAGTCAGGAACACACCCTTTTGCAACCATTTTTGCAAGCAATTTCATAGCAGCATCAAGGTTGCCCTGCCCTTTCCCACAGTGAGTCTCTATCAAGAAATTGTACGTGATGATGTCTGGCTCACACCCTAGCTGACGCATCTGGTTGTGCACCTGCAGCACCTGCTCAGAACGCCCAGCCTTGACATGAGCTCGCATGATGGCGTTGAATGTCGCTGTATTTGGCGGACACCCAGAATCAATCATCTGGCAAAGGAGCTCCTGTGCTCGGGGAACCTGCCCAGCACGATACATTGCGTCTATCACACAGGTGTAGGTATACACATTCGGCATGATCCCTGACTGCTGCATCTCGGCGAACACGCGCTCCGCCTCATCGAACCGTCCTGCGCGGCACCACGCGTGCAACAGGGTCGTGTAGAGCACAACATCCGGTGGGAAGACAGATTTGTAACTCTCGAACAGTGCCTGCGCCTCATTGGCCAGACGCTTCTTGGCGAGAACGCGGAGGAGGGATGCCAGTTTGGCAGGCGCCGGAGCACCGGCACCGTACTCTTCCATTCGGCAGAAAAGCTCAGAAGCCTCCAGCGGCATTCCCGCCCGGACGTACCGGCGGATAAGAGCGATGATGAGCTGCGACGAGATGGGTACGGCTCGCTCCCGCATTTCGTCGAGCAGCTGGTGCGCTTGCGTGAAATGGTGGTGCTTGGCGAGCAGATCAATGACGGCGGCGTAGAGATCGGAGAGTGACTCTGCGGGGAGGGTGGGTAGTAGGTGGTGGAATAGCGCGACGGCCTCCGGGAGCGGTACGCCCCGGCGAAGCTCGAGAAGGCGGCGGAAGAGATGGAGCGGCAGGTGCGCTGGAGTCGGGGAAGGGAGCAGGCCGGAGATGGTCTCAGATAGGGAGGGGAGGGGTTCGAACGTGACCTGGGACTCCGGGTGGGCGCGGCGGTGGTCAAGAAGCGCCGCGTGCAGGGCGTCCAGGCGTTTGGTCTCGACGCGCGTGAGGGGCGGGGGCGAGGCGTCCGTGTCCGTGTACTCCGTCTGGGGTGGTGGCGCTGGCGCGCCATCGCAGAGGCAGCGCGGCAGGAGCAGGCGGCCGGTGGCGACCAGGTTGCGCCTGGGCTTGAGGAGGAGAGCCATGGCGCTTGGTGCGGCGGGCTGGCCGGGGCGGGAGGAGAGAACTCTGTCGATCGGTGGCTGTTGCCGCCTTGCCGGTGATGCACAGGTACTGATGTTGGAGAAGGGTTTTGGGTTTTGAGGGCGTCGTGTTGGGCTGCGCTTGACCGGGCTCGTAAATCGAATCAGGCCCATGACGAGAAAACGGGCTGCTTCACAGTCAGATAATAATGGTGGGGCTTCCTTTCAGCCCATGTTCCGTCACGTGGTCCCACGCTTTTGAGGGCGTCCAAAAAAAAAACGCCATGATAAGCATACGTGTGTAATTCACGGAACGAAAACACTGTGCCACACTGCCACGCCAGCGCGACGTCGGCTCCGCTACCGGTGATGGCAATATGCATGCAACACGCGTGGCCGTACCACCTACCGATTTGGACACGGACACAGGGTCGGGCCACTGCCCCTGCCGCGGCATCGCAGCTGTGTTGGACATTCCGGTCTCGGCAACGAGGTCGCGCACTCGCGCGTACCCACGGCCGTGACGAGGATAGTCATAGAAAAACGGCCAACGCTAGGTCACGCGCCGGATTAGATCGCGTCGTCCACGTCGGTCCAGCCCGGCAAGGATGGAAAAGGCAGCGCAGCGCCCACTGTCTGGCCGCGTCGTCGCCGTGGGAATTATTAGTACTCCATCTACTCCCGCACCCGTTTCTCTTTGACCATGCCACACACGACTCGGAGTAGTAATTAGCAGCAGCTCTCCGATCCCCATCGGGATGTGTTTACTCACCAACCCTACGCAGCCTGGGTGGTACATATACCGATATACGGCTCATCGCCGGATGGACAAAACCAGAAGCAACAAGCTGAGATCGAGACCGAGTTCGAGTTCATCGATCAGGCAACAAGAAGCAAGCTCTAGGTAGCTAGCGATCGACGCACGATCGTGCTGATTGATGGAGAAGCCGAAGCAGAAGAAGCAGACCGGGCGGTCCAAGAGCTTCTCCAGCAGCGGGCTGGCCTCGTTCCTGCGCTCCCCCGTCGCCTCCTTCTCGTCAACCTTCCCGTCGCCCTCGCGCGGCCGGACGTCCTTCAACCACTGCAACGCGTTCTCGGGTCCCATCGTCTCCATCGTCCCGCCGGAGGCGCGCGGCGGCGGCAGGACGAGGCAGCCGGCGTCGGGGTACCGCACGCCCGAGCCGTCGTCGCCCAAGGTGTCGTGCATCGGCCAGGTAAAGCGGAGCAAGTCCAAGAAGACGGCGGCCAGGGTCAACCCGTCGTCGTGCGGCAAGAACGGCGGCGCGTGCCCACTGCCGCCGAGGCCGCCGGCGGCGGCAGCGTCGGACGCGGCGCGGTGCAGGTCCAAGGGGTCGTTCGTCAAGCGGGCGCTCTTCCGGCGCAGCAGGTCGCGGTCGAGCTCCAGGTCGAGTAGAGATGGATCCTGTAACGGGAAAGGGGGTAAATGTGTCGTAGCGACGGCCCCCGCCCCGGCGCCGGGAGGGCTCGGGCAGATGAAGCGGTTCACGAGCGGGCGCGCGTCGTTCCAGGACTTCGACTGGCGGGAGGCGGAAACGAGGGACGTCGTCCATGACGACAACGAAGAGGTGGACGATGGATTCGTGGCTCACTCCGCGCCGCTGGTGCTCGGTGGCGGGGTGGTGGCGTCGGAGCCGAAGGAGGTGAACCTGTGGAGGCGGCGACCCATTGCTCCTCCCACGCCGCTGCAACTTCCCTAGTTTAACTAGCGACCTGCATGCGCCCCTAGTTCTCGCATGCGTGTTCATCTCTGTGCGGCGAAGCCCGCGTTCGATTCTTTTGTTTGTACAGTCTTGCACCTTTGTATTATAGTCGTATACAAATTTATTTTATTTTCTTTTGTGAATGTGGTGATCGTCTCTGCAAATTAAAGGATCAAAGACATTAGCAAAAAGCAACATGTTAACTCAGAGATTTCAATTATGTTTCATATAGTTCGTCCACATCATGTGATGGTCATGTTGAAGTAAGTGAATTACCAACCTTAAGCTTAAGGTTTTGGGTGTAACTGATTGTTGCATCGTAGCTCAATAAAATCATATACATATTTATTTTGCTTTCTTTTATGGATGTGATGATCATCTAAGCAAATTAAAGGATCAAAAGTATCAGCAAAAATCAACCTATCAAGCTCAGAGCTTCAATTTTGTTTCATATAGTTCATCTATAAATGTGTTGATTAGATATATTTCATCTGTTCTTAAATTGTTGTTACCGTTAACTTCTAACATTAACTTTGACTATTTGTCTTATTTTTTAAAAAATTGACGAATATTATATATTTTGTTATAACTTTCTTTGTCATTAAAGTTATTTTTATTATGGCGTATAATTTTACACATTTAATTAATTTTTTAATAAAATAAATGTTCAAATATAAAGTTAGAAGTGAACAACAACAATATATTGTTTGGGAAAATTTTGTACCAGCTTAATTATGTGATGTAACGTCCAAATAGTATCCATGATGACAGCTAGTTTCACTGTTCTGCCCTTGCGTGCTCCCGTAGTCCCGTGCCGCGCCTATTAATCATGACACGTTTTTTCTAGAAACATACGGAATAAAACATTCAACGTGAAGCTTGGAAAAGTTTGGTTACCTCAAGGTATTCCTACACTTTAAAAGTTTGTCGTTGCCCAGTCGTCGCATGCATTTAGCACGTTCCATGCGTGCCATTTACAGAAAAGTAATAAAACCGTGACGCGGACTGGGGTACTCTAGTTGGCAAAGCGTCAGCGCAAAACGGTGGGAGTCTAAAAAAACAAAGTGTTAAAACGTAGGCCCACGGTCTAGAAAGGTGAAGGTAAAAGTTTATTCAGCTCCCTTAACAATTACTTTCTCCGTTTTTTAATTGATATCACTGTTCATTTTTAAATTCAACTTTGACCGTTCGTTTTATTCAAAAAAAAGTTGATAAATTTTGATGTAATTTGATTTATCATTAGAGTTATTTTAATTTCAACTTAAAATTTTACACATTCGAGCAAATTTTTTTAAATAAAATAAATGATCAAAGTTGAATTTAAAAATCAATGGCGACATCAATTAAAGAATGAGAGAGTATAGTTGTGCTTTTTTCATCTTTTAATTACAAAATCAGGTATTTAGACTCTCAATTATCAAACTTGTTCATTTTTCCTTCTCAACAGGTTTGAATAACGGTTTTAGCTGATGAAACCATTTATGCGGTCTCTGCACATGTGGACACCCAACATATTCTTGCTTTATTCTAAATCAGAAAACAAATGATTAACGAGGTCAGACAATTACGAAACTTTGCAGAGGTTTAAATCATTTAATAAGGAATAATTTTTGTTTTAGACCTAATTTTAAATTCAGAAAACAATTTATTTGTTTTTCCTAATTTCTAAAATATTGAATTTGAATTTTGGCCTTAAAAAACTGTTCCTTATGAAATTATTTATACCTCTGCAAACTTTTATAATTTTCTGAGCTCATTAAGTATTTATTTTTCTTATTTAGAATAAACAATAACATATTGGTTGACCACGAGAGATTGCCACGTTGACTATCCACATCAGCTAGAACCGCCATATGGACAGACATATCAATCAAAACCGTTGTCTAAACTGATGGAGAAGGAAAAACAAATAGTTTTAACAGTTGAGCAAGCCTGAATATACAATATTGTAATTGAGAGGTGAAAATACACGACTGTAATAGTTGAGGGAGATATGAACCTTTTTCCAAAGGTGAACGAGGCATCCTGGGCCGTGACCCTGATTCCATATTTTGTTTTCGCGATATGGCCCGTGTAGAATTACTCACGGACTCGGTCTACCTGAGCCCCGTACTGGATCAGAACTCCAGAACGCCGAACGCGCCCTGGCCTTTTATTAAGAACCTCACCCTACCTGAGTCCTTTTGATCAGGTAAGGCTGTGTTCGGTTATTTCTATCTGCACTTGGATCAACCGGATTGAGGAGGATTCATTCATTAACTTAGATTAGAATTTAATCCTCTTTATTTCCTTCCATTTCAATAAGTTAGATCAAAATTTAATCCTCTCCATTTTCCTCTATGCCAATCGGATCATTGACAAACCGAACATGCCTTAAATTAGTTTGGTGTGACTTAAAAAAGGCCAAAATTATATATATGAATTAGATTATTTGTAAAATATTAATTTTAAAAGGATCAAATGATCAAAATTTCTAGCTGTAGATGACCACAAATTTGCCTGCAACGCGCAACAGCTGCTGTAGGGAATGAAAATGACGTATGCCCAATTTGGGGTTGTTCTGCCATCAAACACCAAATGCTTTTTGCAGACTGAATATGGGCCTCTCACTCCGTATCAACTTGTTTTTCATAGAAAAAATAATCCACAGAAGTGATACGGGGTGAGCCCGGCGATGTGATAGACCGACCATGCGATGTTGCCACTTCACCTGTACACGTAGCCGTGTTTCGCGACCAGGACCGGTTTTGCCCAGGTGCACATAGGAGTATGGAATGCACGTCGAGGCTGACATATCCGGCCGGCACTATTGCCGGCTGTCGCTCGGAGAGACCACACGGAATTGACAAGAGCGTCCGACGAAACCAGCTAATACTAGCCCCAAACGAAACCCCAAATTCGCGAGCGGATTTAACTATGCTCAAGACTATTCCAGAACAAAAAGCTGTCTGATCTCATGGTAAAATAGTGGCATCAGCGCGCCCAGCACGCCGTGTGATCAGCTACCACAAAACGGATCCGTGCCTTCGAGTACTTTTGACGGCTTCAGCCTGTTACCATCACAGTTTTCCTCTTGTTCTTCCTTCAGAAGTCAGAAGCCCACACCCCTTCGTCCTTGTCCAATGCGCAACGCCTCGTCGTCGTCAAGGAAAAGGAAGCGCCCGATCGAAAAAATAATTCTGGCGGTCCACATCCAATGGACTCCACGAAGAAACGGCGACTTGCGAAACGTGTCGTATCTTTGATTACGTAGCGGTTAGAAGTTTAGATGCATTATCACAGAGTTTCTGGGCGACGCTTCCGAGATAGGAGTAGTCTCCTGAATTGCAGCGACAACCAGCTAGCGCATCGTGGCTTGCTGGTGGCCACGCCCTACGGCATCGTGTCTCATCGGCAGCAAACTCAAATTGGGATATGCAGAATCCACCTAACTTGCTTTTCTTTTTTTTTTTGGCAGCGCCTGTGCCTGCCTGCTTCGATGGTTGGCACCAAATCACCTTTTCTTCCGACTTCCCCCTCCGATTGCTTCTTCAACTGGGCCCTTTTCCAAGCCGACGACTTGCTGATGGAATTCGCTATAGTAGTTAGCACGAAAAGGCACCGCGATCTTGAGGGAGGCATGCGCGCGACCAAATGCCGCCCGCTCTCACTTCGTCAGGGAAGACGGTTGGTCGTTGGAGTCAGGAGTAGGACCGGAGTACACGCGGCCGCGGGCAAGTGCGATCGCCCTCTCGGTCTGTCCGCCACCGCCCGAGCTGGCCAAGTTGGCTTTGGGATCTGGAAAACGGACAGCGCAGGACACCCACCGTCCCACGCCGCGGCGGGGCTCTCTCTCCACGGGATTAAATCTTCTGTCTTTTTTAACTGTAAGACAAATTTTGCTATATTTGACTTTAACCATTCGTTATAAAATTAATATTAAGTAATGACTATATAATTTATAGTTTTGTTTTTTAAATAAATTAATATAATTTAAGTAAAAAATATTTTAAATTATGAAACATTGATTATACAATAAATAAATAAAATATAATATAATAAAATTTTCCATAAAAAAGAAAAAACAAAGGCAGAGGATATTAATCTCTCTCCACCGCGAAACGCGTCGCCTTCCAGCGCACGCTCACGCACCGTTCCGTTGACCTCTATTCTGCCGCTTCCCGTGGAGCCACGCCACCCCCACGACGGCAGCGCACGCCACGTCGACCGCGCGCGGCGGACAGCGTGGTCCGGTTTCCAGGCCGCGCTCCGGAGGGGACGCGTGCGCCCGCCCTCACGCAATGCATATCCTTATCCCCGGCCAAAGCGAACCGCGCGCCCATGGCGGTGGGCCACCGCTCGTGATCCGATCGGGGGACGCCTACCTGTCAGCTACTGTTTTCCACCACAGGCGTGGGGCCAGCCGCCGTACAGACGACCGTTGCGTCGCGCGCCCCACTCCCCACGCTGCTTCCTGCGTTTCACGGGGTTCACTTCACCGCTGCTCCGGTTACTGGAAAGAAAAGAAATGACCCCGTCAAGTCAAGTTAAACCCGCGTGCTATTTCAGGCGCGATCCGCCAAATCCCGAGATCCAGCCGCGCCTCGCCGCCCCGCCCCCCGCGTTTGTCTGCCGTTTCGCGCAGCCGAGCCGAGCTTGCCGCCCCACCGGAATCTGCGGCGCGCGGGGAGGGTGTCCCGTGTCCGCTTTGAAGAGGGGCCCGCCCGGCGGATCGGAGGGCTCTGGTTCGCTCGGACGGACGGGACGCGCGTACAGCGGCGGCCCCGTCGTCGCTGGCGATGGCGTCGTCGGCCGGCGGCGCGTCTCCGGCGAAGCCCGTCCTGCTGCACGGGGACCTGGACCTGTGGATTCTCGAGGCGCGCCTGCTGCCCAACATGGACCTCTTCTCCGAGCAGCTCCGCCGCTGCCTCACCGCGTGCCGCCCGCCGACCTCCTGCGCGCCGAAGCACGCGCGCGCGGCCGACGCGCGCCGCCGCCACCACCGGAAGATCATCACCAGCGACCCCTACGTCACGCTCTCCGTCGCGGGCGCCGTCGTCGCGCGCACCG
>BCLG01000006.1:322744-338888 GCA_001602295.1 Zoysia matrella | reverse complement strand
CTCGAGGCGCGCCTGCTGCCCAACATGGACCTCTTCTCCGAGCAGCTCCGCCGCTGCCTCACCGCGTGCCGCCCGCCGACCTCCTGCGCGCCGAAGCACGCGCGCGCGGCCGACGCGCGCCGCCGCCACCACCGGAAGATCATCACCAGCGACCCCTACGTCACGCTCTCCGTCGCGGGCGCCGTCGTCGCGCGCACCGCCGTCATACAGAACAGCGAGGACCCCGTCTGGGACGAGCGCTTCGCCGTGCCGCTCGCGCACCGCGCCGCAGAGCTCGAGTTCCAGGTCAAGGACAACGACACCTTCGGCGCGCAGCTCATCGGCACCGTCACCGTGCCCGCCGAGCGGGTCCTCTCCGGGGATGAGGTCGAGGAATGGTTCCCCGTCGTCGGCTCCAGCGGCAAGCCGTACAAGCCCGACACCGCGCTGCGCCTCCGGTTCCGCTTCCACCCCATCGGCAACAACCTGAAGTATCAGCACGGCATCCCCGGCGATCCCCAGCACGAGGGCGTCAAGGACGCCTATTTCCCGCTCCGCCACGGCGGCCAAGTCACGCTGTACCAGGACGCGCACGTCAGGGAAGGGGACCTGCCGAAGATTAAGCTCGACAAGGGGAAGGTGTTCGAGCACAATGCGTGCTGGGAGGACATCTGCCACGCCATCCTAGAGGCGCACCACATGATATACATCGTCGGCTGGTCCGTGTACCACAAAGTGAAGCTCGTGCGGGAGCGGTCGCCGTCACGGCCCTTGCCTGAGGGTGGCGACCTTACGCTCGGAGACCTGCTCAAGTTCAAGTCGCAAGAGGGCGTCAGAGTGTGCCTGCTTGTGTGGGATGACAAGACTTCGCATGATAAAATGTTCATCAAGACGGTGAGGTTTCCACACTCTAGTTCTCTTGCACATTTATCCTTCTTGCTGCATTTTGAATGTTATTGTAACAATGCTATGTTGACCCAATGGAAACCAATTCGTTGATGTTGGTCAATATAAATCAAGAATTCAGTATTGTATTAGTTGATGGGCATATACAATCCACACATAGTTGAAGTTGTAACAGCATGTCAAATGGGGCAGTTACTGTATTACTACATTCAAATCACTCTGTTCGTTACCTGGACATTTGCCTTGCTAGCATTCTCTCTGATATCAGTTTGTCATGAACCACATGATCACGCATCTTTGGCAAATGGAAGCATAGTCTGTGCATTCTGAATCTGCTACCCGTCTATTCCTTTGGTGGCTTTTGCAGTATCTAAAAAAAATCTCCCCTTACTGTGCTTTTGCAGGGTGGAGTTATGGCAACGCATGATGAAGAAACTCGGAAATTTTTCAAGCATTCCTCAGTCATCTGTGTTCTTTCTCCTCGATATGCAAGCAGTAAGCTGAGCATTTTCAAACAACAGGCAAGTTTTTGGTCTGGACTTGTAGTACTTGGCACCTCTTAGTGATGACACCCCTTTTGGGCATTACATGTACTCAGAATCGGATCTATAAAATTATAAATTACAATGAAAAAATGTGAGCGTGGGCTTAGGTCATATGCCCCATACACCTTGCCACTATTATGCAGTAAACTGACAACAGCTCAATTGGTTAGAGCCTCTAGTTTCCCACAAGGGTTCAAATCGAGATGTGCACATAATTTGTGGAACTAAAAAATTCTCTCTGGCAGCCCGAAATATAGTGGCGACAAGGTCAACTAGGGTGCTATGTACCCAGGCCAAGGGCTGGTTTGGGCTGCCGTAGTCACCGGCATGGTCAACGGTGTCTGGCCCAAGTATCTATGTGGCCGTAAAGGGTGATGCCAGGGTTTGAGGATTTTTCTCCACTGGAGAAGGTTGAGCTTCTCTTTTAAAAGAAAGCCGTGGGGGTGGTCTTGCCCCACTAATCGAGTTTTTATTTTGCCACTATTATTTAACTTAATAGTTTTAATAATAGTTTGGTCACACTTCATGATTTTAAATTTGTAGCTGGCAGGTTGTTGGGACTTTGTTTACGCACCATCAAAAATGTTTGCTGGTTGATACACAAGCCAAGGGAAATAAGAGGAAAATTACAGCTTTCATTGGTGGTCTAGATCTTTGTGATGGACGCTATGACACACCTGAACACAGACTTTTCAAGGATCTTGATACAATATTCGAAAATGACTATCACAACCCTACATTTTCGGTGAGTCTTTTCTATTACAGCTAGTATTTTTACATAACATCTCTCGTCCTCTCCAAAATGGATATTTGGAATTAAGCTTCTCACTGATGGTGCAATGTTGCAAAGTTCAAATGCGTTCCAACACCTTATAATGTTACATTCTGTGCGCCTAGCTTCTAGCTTTGATTATCATTGTATGTATTCTCTTGATGCAGGGAAGCGCAAAGGGACCCAGACAACCATGGCATGATTTGCATTGCAGGATTGAAGGTCCAGCCGCTTATGATGTCTTGAAAAATTTTGAGCAGCGCTGGCGAAAGGCAACAAAATGGCGTAGCAGATTTAAAAGCGTGTCTCACTGGAAAGACGATGCCCTCATAAAGCTGGAACGTATCTCGTGGATACTTAGCCCTTCAGCTACTGTTCCAGACGACCATGCTACCTTGTGGGTATCAAAAGAAGCAGATCCTGAAAATTGGCATGTCCAGGTCTTTACGTGACCCTTGAATTTCCATTTATTGATAAAAAATCTTGAAATTTTCTGGAGTGGCTAATGTTGGTTAGCTCTGCAGGTATTTCGGTCAATTGACTCTGGCTCTCTCAAAGGATTTCCTAGCAATTCCAAAGAAGCTTCAAAGCAGGTTAGTTTAACATATCTTCAGTTGCTTACTTTTGCATATGATTGCTATTGAGGTATTTGAAAAATGGTAAGAAGTACTAACTACTGAATGGGTCTCTGCAGAATCTTATATGCCGAAAGAACCTGATAATCGATAAGAGCATCCACACTGCATATGTTTGGGCAATCAGATCGGCACAACATTTCATCTATATCGAGAACCAATACTTTCTTGGTTCTTCATATGCGTGGCCATCTTATGTGAATTCAGGTTTCAATATTTTCATATCTCTACGTGTCTTGAACTTCGGTTCTTCTGTAGTTGTACCATAAACTGAAGTAGAATGTTGCAGATGCTACTGTCTTCAACATATATTTATTTTTCTCTGTTTGATATAGTTCTCTGTTCATACTGTTGTTGTTGTTGATGTTGGTTGTTATACGTCTTCAAGATAGTTCTCTGTTCATACTCTTCTTGTGATGTTATCGTTATACATCTTCATTATTTGTGTTTAATGTTACCAATGCGGCAGGTGCTGACAATCTGATACCAATCGAATTGGCGCTCAAAATTGCAAACAAAATTAGAGCGGGAGAGCGTTTTGCAGTGTACGTAGTGATACCAATGTGGCCTGAAGGAGTCCCTACCGCAGCGTCTGTGCAAGAAATCCTGTTTTTTCAGGTCAGTAAGTGTATGTCTGTCTCTTATGTAAGTGTGTTACCAGAATGACTCGCTCTTGAGATTAGGTCTTCTGTGGTCTGACTTACCTTCTTACAAATATTCAATGGTGCTTGCTGTGTAAGGTGGATTTTATATAAGTGACTCTCTCAAGGATGATCAAACCTTCATATTTCCAGCTGAGATGCACAGTATGTTAAAGTGTGCAGTAATGGATTGTGCTGAGAGTTGGGAATAATTACATTAGCTAAAAGATATTATATGCCAAGGATTGCAAACCCGATGGCTACAAGATACCTGATCTTCTAGTGAATAATAAGAGAGCTCGTTTTACATTTCCAAAATAGCTAGTATGTTTACAGCTGCATTTGAACATATGTGCGTTTTTAAAATATAGGAACATGTTTTTACAGTGCAGCATTGAAGCTGAATCTAACAACTATATTTCATGATTTCTCTATATCCCACAGGCCCAGACAATGGAGATGATGTATGGAATAATTGCAGACGAGCTCAAGGCCATGAATATTGAAGATGCACACCCTCAAGATTACTTGAACTTCTTTTGTCTTGGTAATCGGGAAGAACCAGTATCAAATGGTAGCCCAGAATCAGACAAATCTACAGATAAAAGTGCATCGGTAATCTTGACATTTTTAACATTTCCTTTGAAGAAATATATTGTGTCAAGTTTATCCCTATAAAAGGATGCATGTTTTCTCCTTTAAGAAAATGGAATTTCATAAGGAGAGATTTCCTGAATAATGCTGATGCATTGGATTGGAAGGAAGCCATCTTACAGTAGAATTTTCATAATGGTTGAACTCTGTCTTGTGGTCAAGTCATCTGTACTTTTGTGCTTAACTGTCAAACTACACTGTGCATGTTGATTTAGTTAACAGAAGATCATCTAGTGAGCACCTCCTTGCTGATTTGTACTGTTCCGGATGTATGAAGCACTATTTATGATTATTTAGCATTATCTTGGCTGACCTTAAGCATGGACTCCATCTTTCGATAGCATGATATTTTTAATACCATAAATTTAATTCTCTGGTTTTTATTCCAGCCATACTAAGTTTTTTTTTCCTGTTCACTATATTTAATTAATGATATTGAGACCATGACTCACATTTCGTGGTATAGTCCTGTATTCTTTGGTAAAAGTTTAAAATGCACTCATATGTATCTTAATTGTTCTCTTGTTGCAAATTTGTAGGGTCTGGCTTCAAAATATCGGCGGTTCATGATTTACGTTCATGCGAAAGGGATGATTGTGGATGATGAGTATGTCATTTTGGGTTCAGCAAACATCAACCAGAGATCCCTGGCTGGTTCCAGGGATACTGAAATTGCAATGGGCGCATACCAGCCTTATCATTCATGGTCTACAAAAAAGTGGCATCCTCGCGGGCAGGTTTGTGCCTTGTTTATTAAGATTGCTCAATGCCTTAACTACGAAATATTAGTTTCTGTCAGTTCTTTTCATCATGTAATAAATGCAACCTCTTCTGTCTTGGCTTTACCTACACATCATTTCCCCCTCCAGATATATGGATACAGGACATCTCTCTGGGCAGAGCATTTTGGAATGGTTGATGATCGCTTCAAGGATCCTTCGAGTTTGGACTGTGTAAGGTTCGTGAATCAGATAGCTGAAGAGAACTGGAAAAGGTTTACTGCAGAAGAAATAAAACCCCTACAAGGGCACCTACTCAAGTACCCGGTAAAAGTGGAGGCTGATGGTAGGATCGGCCCACTACCAGACCAGGAATGCTTTCCTGACGTTGGTGGCAAGATTCTCGGAGCGCCAACTTCGCTCCCTGATTCGCTGACCATGTAGCTTTACATACAAAATACTAGGGCCCTTCTCAGTTCTAAACGCTTCTGTACACCTGCAAAGCTCATTGTGTTTAGCTGTGTTTGTAGAGTTGCGGTGCTGCAATATTTTCTTCCATCTGTAAATGGTTCGATAGATCCATGACCGTGCAGTCATTTCCATTGGGATTATACAACTGTTTTGAACATTTTGTTCAACCATAGGAGTAACCTTTTTGATATATGTTATTATAATTTTATAAAATTTAAAATATGTCATTCAAACCTACGTGTTATTCACTTATAAGACTTTATCTATTATGTCATTGTAAGACCTCATCATTAACACATCAATGATATATTTTAAAGTTTAAAGTTTGCAAAATTATAATAATATATATCAAATTAGCTTAGTACCTTGTTCTTGCTGTATCACTCGGGTACAAATGCTGCTGCAGGCTTCTGTCCCGTTCTATCGTCCCATGCATCCTCCCACCATGTGACAAATTTCTATTGGTTTAAGCTATGCGTGGGCCCAACAGGAAGGCAGTCTACCCACGTCCAAGTAAACTAACGCCATTAGCTGCAACCGGTGATTCTGGAATCAAATCAGGCCCTAAACACAAAAGAAAACTTCCAGCTGATTTCTATAAAGAAAGAGGCGCCAAAACACAAAAGCAATTCTCGCCAGAACTATTTCACACAGAAATAGATATCTCTGTTTATTACACTCAACAAATATAATGACTTCTCTCTAACCTCTGGAGTCCCAAAACCTAATCTGACTTTCTGGTGTTTTGATCCTTCGAACAACTTCCAGAGTTGATATCTCCGGCGGGAATTGATCTTACCGTCTAGCCAAGTCTTCATCTCACCAGCAAGTTTGCAGCCAAAAGTAACTCCAGAAGCCAACGATTCTTCTGCAGTTTGTTCTCATCGGCAAGTTTCATGGCACACGCTTCTCCACGCAACCTGACTGAAGCGCTTGGAGAAACCTTGGAAACAACAACACATTTGAAAAATGTAAGATTATATTCACATTCCCTTTTGTTTCAAAAATATACATGATTTTTGTCCTAGTTTATTCAAAAAATAAGTTACATTAGTGAATTCATGTCAGCTTATGTTTACAACAGTATGCGTATATTCTTATTAATAGTAACTTCATTTAACACCATCTCTCCACTGAAATTTAGGATCACGGAAAAGTTGCTGCATCTCAAATGAATAATTGTCCAGAAGATATGATACCGAAGATTGGAATGACATTTAACTCTGAGCAAAGTGCATATGATTTTTACAATGTTTATGCTCAAAAGATGGGTTTTAGCATTCGAAGGAACGGTTGTCATTACATAGGAACTTCTAGGACAATAAAGATCAGGGCATTCTGTTGCTCCCGTGAAGGTATCCAACATTTCTACTCTTACTAAAATAATTCATCGTCAACCTTGTCTTTTAACCAACCTTTTACACATGCAGGAGCTCGTCGTGCTGACAAAAGGTCAGATTTAGCAGATAAAAATAAAGTTTATAGCCTGATCAGAGACACGATGTATGTGTCAAGCATCCATGAAGATAAACCTCATTGATGGAGTCTATGTTGTCAATAACTTTGTGTTCGAACATAATCACCCCCTTGCCACTAAAGAGCAGAGCCACCAATTAAGATCACAAAGAAAAATTGATGAAGCAAAAATTTCAAGAATTGAAGTGGCAAAATCTGTAGGCATCTCTACAAAAGCAGCTATTGATTTGTTGGCAAAGGAAGCAGGTGGAACGGAGAATCTTGGATTCACTCGTGTTGATGTGAAGAACAGGTTATATACAAAGAGAACACTAAAGGTTTACCAAGGGGATACTGGAGGTGTATTGGATTTATGGAGAAGAAGGCAGCAGAAGATGCTAAGTTTGCATACTCTATTCAAGTTGATGAGGATGATTTGATAACAAATATTTTTTGGGCAGATGCTAAAATGGTTGCAGACTATGAATCTTATGGTGACGTTGTTGGTTTTGACACAACATATAGGAAACTAGATGATGGTCGTCCTCTTGGTTTGCTTGTTGGGGTAAACGATCATAAGAAAACAACATTTTTTGGTGCTGCACTTCTATATGATGAGACAACAGAGAGTTTTATTTGGCTATTTAGGACATTTCTAAAGGTAATGTCTGGAAAGAAACCACAAACTATTTTGACGGATGAAGATGCAGCCATGGCTAAAGCAATCAGAATTGTTCTACCAGATACTCATCATCGACTATGCGTGTGGCATATGAATCAGAATGCGTGTAAGCATCTTGCTGCAGTTGTTAAGGACTATAAAAAATTTAATGTTGAATTTCAGAAATGTATTTATGATCAAGAAGAGGAGGATGATTTTATAAATGCATGGAAAAAAATTGCTTGAGACATTTCAACTCCAAGGTAATCAATGGCTGGAGCGACTTTTTGATAAAAGGTATCATTGGGCACTAGTATATGGTAGAAGCTCATTTTCTGCTGATATGAGTTCTACACAGAGAAATGAAAGCTTGAATAATGAAGTGAAACACTATATCAGTGTAAAGTATGACATGCTTACTTTCTTTGAGCACTTTGATAGGCTGGTGATGGATAAACGATATGAAGAAATTACATGTGACTTCAGAGCAACGCAAAGGACACCTGTGCCAAAAGCAGAATTGACAATATTAAAGCAAGCTGCGAAAGTGTATACTCCAGCAGTATATAGATTATTTGAGGATCACGTGTTGCAAACTTTAAACTGTGACTTTTTCTGTTGTGGTGATGATGGGACTGAAAAGGTATACAAAGTAAACATGCATGGAAAGCATAATGAACATACTGTCAGTTTCTTAACTTCAGAGTCAAGAGTGAGATGTAGCTGTAAGAAATTTGAATTTGCTGGAATCCTATGTTGTCACGCACTAAAAATATTGGATATCAATAATATCAAATCAGTTCCCCAGGAATACATGCTAAAGAGGTGGACCATTGATGGAAAGTTCTAGATGTAACTTAGCATTTACGAAGATCCCAAAGTTCAGCTATCGAATCACTACTGTACATTAAGCAGAATTTTCAACCGAATACTTGCTCAAGCTGCGGAACGTGAGGAAACATAATCTATTTCTACTAAAGCAGCTGAGAAATTAGCTGAAGACATAGAGAAAATATTAAAATTCAGGCCTAACACAGACTTGAGTGCTTCCCCTGATCCACAAGGTCTATATGTTAAATCATGCTAGTACATAATTACCAATTCATTTAACTACTGTTCTTATTTAACCTCTGCACATTCTAATGCAACTCTTCAGTCTTCACAGGTTCAAAAGAAGCTGTGAATTATAGGAAGCCAAGGGGAATTAAGCCAAAGGTGAAGGAAATTCGTGGATCAGCAAGACCTACTGGTGGTTTAGAGAAATCATCGCGAAGCAAGAAAAGGACAAAGAAAGATGCTAATGTCATGGCCGAAGCACCACCACAACCACAAGCAACACTAATGGTACTACAATTCCAAACTAGAGTCTCTTGTATTTAGAACAAAGAAATCAATACCTTATATTTGTTCTCTTTCTTCCTTGTTCAGGGTCACTTGGAGAATCCCAGTAACCAAAACTTCATGCAGACATCAGAGTGCTATGGTGATGTACGTGCATCAATACACCAACCCTGGATTAATTTAATGTCAGTGCCTCAACAAAATCAAGGAATGCAGCAGCAAGGGCCAATTCAACCATTTACTCTAGATTTCTATAATATGTTTTCGTAGTGTTACAGGAGGTTTCCTAGTGCCAAGCACTGTACTGTTGATTTTACTGTACTAAACTTGGTTTCTTTTGAGGTATTATACTGCTCAATAACAGATATAAAGTCTCTAAAATATTATATTTTTCAATCACATAATTCAGTTTGGAATCAAGCTAGAAAGATCTGTTCAGAATTTTAGAGGAGTCTTTCTTATCCAACCACATCGGGGGTCTAAACAAATGAAGATAAACAAAGGCCAAGTAACTCACCTAAGCAACAGAACGCTTGGGGCCTGTGTTGGTGCGGGCTTCACCTTCGAATCCAGCCACATCGGGGCATCTTCAAGCAAGCGACTAGGCGATCCTCCTCCTGCATGCGTGATCCTGCTTCGGTAGCTGCTGCTCGCGGCAGACCAGGCCACCAGGGGCTGCTGCTCACGGCGGCTGAGCACACGCGCCGCTGCTCCGGCGTCAGCGATGGGGCACCAGACTAGAGCCGTGTACTACAGGGCGAGCCTCCGGCGGCTGCTCGTCGCGGCAGCTGAGCACGCACGCTGCTCCTGCGGGCGGCGCCATTGATGCGGTGGACTGCCCTTCAAGATGAGACAGAGAGGCGATGCGGCCATAATTATTTTTCTTCTTTTTCCTAACCCACGTGGGACCCACAGAACTAACGGAGCCAAACGGCGTCGCTTACACCGCATGGGAGGATAGAACGGGAGGAGGCAAGCCGCGTCCACACAAATGCAGATGTTTTCGGCCGTGCCTCCAGGCGTCAATGCCTCCCTCAACTGCTTCAAAGTGGCTTGTCCACTCCTCGATCCCGCGTCAACCTCCTCGCCATGAATAGGTTGATGCATGCGCATGAATCGTGCTTATGCCAAAAAGATTTCTGGGAGGCGGCAAACCAGTTGTCCAGAAAAAGAAAAAGACCTGCAGAGTGCATTGGTAGGCCTGTCCCCCGGCTCAAAGCCAGGCCCACTTCCCTAAACGTCGCTGGTTCGCTGATCCTTCTCTGCTTCCCTAAACGTTGCTGGTTCTTCAGCAGAGATGAACAGCAGCTCCTCCTGCTCAAGTTCTCTTGACGCCAGCCCTAGAGGTGTTGCATGACCGATCACATCTTCCATACTTCGGAGTTTCAGAGGGGTGTCGTCGTGATTTGCATCCAGCACCTCGTTGCTGTTAGAAGTCGGCGTCGCAAACTCCCTGAGCTCGAACGACACTGGTGTCGTTGCTGCAGTCGGCGTCGTTGGTGTGAGCTCCCCCATCGGCGTGGCTGGCGTGATCTCCCCCACTGGTGTGATCTCCCCAAACGGAGACAAAGTAGGCATTGGTGCAGCGGACGGTGTTGACGGCGCAGTGTCTCCCCTTGCTGGTTCGTCACGGTTGACCATGTACTCCCCCTCCACCGCGAACGTGCTGGTGAAGTTGCCGTGATCCCTGCCGCCCTCATCGTTGTTGTACCATGTGTTCCAGTCCCATTGTGCCGCCTCGTCAAAGATGATGTCACACAAGACGTGCACCCCCCGTGCCACAGGGTCGAACACCCTGTACGCCTTCGCCCCTGGTTCGTAGCCAAACAGGACCATCTTCTTGCTCCGATCATCTAGCTTCTTCTGGTGCGGCTTGACAGTCCTCACATGTGCCACACACCCGAAGGTGCGTAGATGCTCCACTGAAGGCTTCCTGCGGTGCCAGGCCTCGTATGGAGTACGCCCGGCCAGGCTCTTCGTCGGCGCGCGGTTCAGCAGATATACTGCCGTCACCACAGCCTCGCCCCAAAATTCTGCAGGTACTCCCCTGCCCTTCAGCAAGCTTCTTGCCATCGCCGCCACTGTTTGATTCCGACGTTCCACGACGCCGTTCTGTTGTGGTGAGTACGGCGTAGCGCTTCACCCTGTTTCCTGCACACTATTCACCGAACTCAACAGATGTGAACTCACCACCATTATCTGTGCGCAGTGCTTGGAGCTTCTTCCCGCACTCTGCTTCCACCATTGCCGAAGTCTCGTTCTTGGTGCTGAGCAGCGTGATCCACATGTACCTCGAGCAATCGTCAACGAGCAGCAAGAAGTGGCGGCGCCCACCTGGAGTCGCCGGCATAATAGGTCCACACAAGTCGCCGTGGACGAGGTCCAGCAGCTCAGTTGCCCTGAACTTCGCTGCCTGCGGGAATGGAGTTCTCCTCTGCTTCGCCGCTACACAACAGTCGCACAGTTGCTCAACTTGCTCGAGGTTGGGCAGTCCGCGCACCATGTTGTTGCGTGCCAGCAGCCGCAGCACATCGAAGTGGAGATGCCCATACCTCTCGTGCCATCGCCATGCTTCCTCACCGCGTCGGGCCACCAAGCACACCGGCTTCACTGGGGTCAAGCGCAGCTGGTACAGCCTCACCGGCGAGCGCTCCACTTTCACCACCAGCCGCCACTGCTGATCCCAGATCCGAAGAACACCATCGTCGATGTGGACAGAGCAGCCTCCCTCGTCCAGTTGCCCAAGACTCACAATATTCGCCGTGAGCCTCGGGATGTAGTAGACGTCCGTCAGCCTCTGGTGCTCGCCGGTCTTCGCCTCGAAGAGAACGGTCCCGCGGCCCTCAATGGCGACCACGGATCCATCCCCAAATCGCACTGTCCCGCAGATTCCTCGATTAAGCTCGGTGAAGACCTCGCGCGCGCCCGACATGTGATTGGTGGCTCCAGTATCCAGATACCAGATCCCGGCGTCTCGAGCTCCATCTCCGTCGAGCTGCGCCAGCACCTTCTCCTCCATGAGATGTACCACGGCGGGCGTAGCATCTGCGCTGGCGTCGATCGTCGCTGAGGCGAAGAAAAGAGCAGGCCCCTCCTCCACCTCCACCTCCGCCTGGGCCACATGGGCCTCCCCCTTCTTGGGTTTCGTCGGGCATTCACGAGCCCAGTGCCCGGTCTTTTTGCACCGACGGCACTGATCCGGCCCAACATCAGTGCTTGAGTTCGACGGCGGCCTCAAACCGCCATTGTTCTTGCCGGCGCTCGATCCACGTAATCCACGCCCGCGCCGGCGCTTGCCTCGGCCACCGCTGCTCCTGCCGCCGGAGCCCTCGCCTTGCTTCCCTTTTTGCATCCGCTCCATCCACTGCTCCTGGGTCAAGTACAGCTTCCCGTCGGCGCGTGGTAGCGGTGGAGCGTTGTCTTCAGCCGCGCGATCCTCCGCAGCGCGCAGTCGCCCGCTCACATCCTCCAGCGTGAGTGTGGCAAGGTCCATCGTCACCTCGATCGCGACAGCCACCTGCGATAGGCGCTTGGGGACGACGCGCAGCAGCTTCTCGACCACCCTCTGTGGCTCCACTTCCTCCTCGACGGACTCCAGAGCTGCGACGAGATTCTGGAGTCGAGTAGTGAAATCATCGACGTTCTCACCTTCGTCGAACTGGGTGGTCTCGAATTCGCGGCGCAGGCGTTGTGCCTTCGTCTTCATCACCTCGTCGCTCCCAATGCGGCGATCCTTGATTGCCTGTCAGGCCTCCCTTGCCGTAGGCTTTGCCGCAAGTGACACTATCATCTCCGGCGGCACAGCGCTCGTGATTGCGTCGAGCGCTATGCGATCTTCATGAAACGGGACGCCGCCCGGTTCAATCGCCTCCCACATGCACCTGGCCTGCAGCTTCAATTTCATCTGCAAAGTCCACTGTGTGTAATTGCTCTTTGTGAGCATCGGCCAGTTGGCCGAGCCGTCGATCTCCCGCACGACTCGGACGCCCTCCTCCTTCCCGCTACCACCAGCTCCGTCGCCCTTCCCATGGGCTTTCTTTCTGGGAGAGGATGGAAGAGTCTTCTTATCGTCGTCGCCGGCCATGAGCGCGAAGCGGACAGCAGCGTCTCGACTCCAACGACGATACCGCGTCGCGATCGAGTCCAGCCCCTGCCGAACACGGCTCTAATGCCAATTGTCGGCAATTCCGGCGATCCTAGACGCCAGCAATCACCTGAAAGGATTCACGAACACACACACGGTGGTATATCACACAGAAAATTTTTTTTTGCTGCCGATCACTTGCAGCCTTCTGTTGTGTATGTCTCTGAATTAAAAAGAGTCAAAAACAACAGACTCCACTACTCTTATTTTCACGCCATGACCCATGACCAGATCATGGCGCTGGACGCTCGATCGAACACACGATGCACGACGCGCTCTGCATGGCCTCAGCTTGCCCGAGCTTCCTAAGACTCGCTCTGTCACAAACGACGAGCTTATTCAGACAACGGTAAACTAACTACAGCACATGATTAAGCATAACACTCACGGCGGCTGAGCACACGCGCCGCTGCTCCGGCGTCAGCGATGGGGCACCAGACTAGAGCCGTGTACTACAGGGCGAGCCTTCGGCGGCTGCTCGTCGCGGCAGCTGAGCACGCACGCTGCTCCTGCGGGCGGCGCCATTGATGCGGTGGACTGCCCTTCAAGATGAGACAGAGAGGCGATGCGGCCATAATTATTTTTCTTCTTTTTCCTAACCCACGTGGGATCCACAGAACTAACGGAGCCAAACGGCGTCGCTTACACCGCATGGGAGCACGCATGGGAGGATAGAACGGGAGGAGGCAAGCCGCGTCCACACAAATGCTGATGATTTCGGCCGCGCCTCCAGGCGTCAATGCCTCCCTCAACTGCTTCAAAGTGGCTTGTCCACTCCTTGATCCCGCATCAACCTCCTCGCCATGAATAGGTTGACGCATGCGCATGAATCGTGCTTATGCCAAAAAGATTTTTTGGAGGCGGCAAACCAGTTGTCCAGAAAAAAGAAAAAGACCTGCAGAGCGCATTGGTAGGCCTGTCCCCCGGGTCAAAGCCAGGCCCACTATATTAATCCGAGACAACGGCGAGCAATCAGTATTTTGGGCCGTTCGCCCTTGCGCGCGCGCACGGGCGGATCAGGATCGTCTGACGAGCTTCCCTCGGACGAGCGCCCGTCTATCCCGACTCCCAATGCCGTGGCATTTGAAAACACAGAAAAGAGCAGGAATTGAGAATTGGATGAATAGTTGAGATTTAATACTAAGGTAGATGTATGAAACGTTTAGATTTTCACTTTTATATTCCAATCCCGTTCCCAGTCCGTGGTGTAAAGTGTTGTTTCCGTCGTCCCCACCTGTCATCGGCAGCACGCCCGTTCCGTCCGTCTGCCGCTCGTCAGGCGATTCGGATCGCGCGCGCGCGCACGTGAGGCATGGGCGCCGTGAGCAATCCCTGTGCAGCGCGCCTCGACTTCGCTCTCGCCTTGCCGGCCGACCTGACCTTTTGCCATCCGTCGTCGGCAGAGAGAAAAGACGAGCGAACTTGAATACACTAATCTTACCCTACCAGCCCTGAAAAGCGAAGTATTCGAAATTCCGAACTCCACGTCCACTCATCTTACCCTACCAGCCCAACACAAAGTCTTTCGTTCATTCCTGCGCTTTCGCCTCGATCGATCTGGCAACAACAAAGTTCGACGAACGTGGAACGGCCAACGCAAAGTCCATAAAGAGGACGAACAAGTGGCAAGCTCGCCGGCTTGGAGCGACGCCGGGGGCAGGTCGGATTCGGAAATCTGTCGAACGTGGACTGGAAACGATGCGTCCCGAGCCGCCGACGCCTTTCATTTTCAACGAGTAGGTCTGTTCGATCCTGAGTCCTTGCCGCACCATGCTAGAGTAGTATTTTAGTGTGGGTTGCCGTAAGAGTCAAGGTAGCTAGGTAATTAGGAGTACTAGTTAATCATGCACGGGAAGAAGTATTGCTGGCCTTCACTTTCTCCCATTGACACGCACAATTGAACCACCAGCTTGGATCGGGTCCAATTAAACTGAATTTTAAAGAGTACTCCTACGTGATCGCGCGAGGTGATATTGAACAACGCGTCGGAATCCATGGAGTAGTTGAGGTCCTGCGGTGCGGATATTCTTGTGTATGATGAAATTATGTGCTTTGGTCACGCGGCAGGTTACGTATTACAGTTTCGTGCCTGTTAATCTGCTTCTGTGTGCAAGCATTTCTCACGCCGTGCAAAACGCATGTCTCCGACGTCATTTTCTGTAATCTTCCGAGTGACGGATAGGGTGGGTTAGGTGGTAACCCCTCTCCCAAAATGTTAATTCTGCTTCCCCACTTCGCCGATTCTCATCGAAGGAGATGGATGTCGCCGTGCCAGCCGAAATGAGCCTCACATCATACTCAAAGGGTCAGAATTTGCTGCCTTTTGAGGACCCGTGAGAGGCCTTCGCAACTAAAAGTAAAGTAGGGTTAATTAGGAACTGATGTAATGAAAACGATGTACTACTTAAAACTTACTCCCTCTCTTTCTTTAATTATGTCGTCATTGATTTTTAAATTTAATTTTGACCATTCGTCTTATTAAATTTTTTTGATAAATTTCATATAGTTTGATATAATTTGATTTATCATTAGAGTTATTTGAATCACAACTTAAAATTTTATATATTCAACCAATTTTTTTTGAATAAAATAAATGATCAAAATTAATTACAAAAGTAAACAACGACATCAATTAAAAAACGAATGGAGTATAGGCAAGAGTTGTTCGGCTGTGCTTGAGGAGCAAGGCTAGTTAAAATATTAATAACCACAACATAACAAAATTTTTTCGATCCTTAAGATAAAAGGCTTGCCTCCCAGAACCTCATTGTACTCTTTTGAACTAGCTAGCTACTACGAGTATCTAAATTTGTGTATAGCCAATTTCACTCGTTCAGATGGAGTATCACTTACCTACTACTCCCTCCGTTCTTTAATTGAGCTGTAAACTTCTACATTCAATTTTGATCACTTGTCTTATTCTAAACATTTGTTTGAATGTGTAAAATTTTAAATTGTGATTCACATAATTCTAATAATAAATCAAATTATAACAAATTTATCAAAAAATTTTGAATAAAACGAATGGTCAAAGTTGATGTTAAAAATCAACAGCGACATCAATTTAAGAACAGAGAGAGTATATATGATGGAAGTTCAAATATTATTGCTGTTTCAAAATCATAAAATCGTTTAGGATTTTATTTAAAGGGCCCTTTTTCTTATGCCCTCCACTACTATGGAGGGTTGTATGTTGCAGTTAATTACTCTTTATGTCTCAA
>BCLG01000006.1:288379-322377 GCA_001602295.1 Zoysia matrella | reverse complement strand
AGCTTAAATCTACCATGCTCATACCTCTAGTTAAAAGGCATTTTTGACAAGGTTCATATATAAGAGAATAAGATGTACCTAAGGGAAGAATTCAGACACAGTTTTTAAAGGGTCTAATAAAAATAAAAAAATTTTACGGCTCCTTCAAAATTATTGATCAAAATTAAACAAGATTTTGGAAAGATACATCGAGAAGCACTCGAACCTTTCAAAGATATCTATCCCACATTGTATAACACTCTCATTATATAAGGTAAATTTTGAAACAGATGCAGATTCTACAATAGAACAAAATAATTATAGAGCGTTCATTTATATGAATCTCAATGAATAAGTGATCTTTTATCTGTTAGAAGGTAAAAGCCTTTTTATAATTATTAATTATTGTAGCTATCAGTTTGTAAAATTATTAAAAAGTTTTGAAAACTAATGCATGTGATAGTTTTAAAATCTATAAAATTCAACAGTTGAAATTAATTTCTACTTTTAGAGATAAAAGTATACCACTTGAACTATTTTAGTCTCTCATACAACAGATCAGGTCGAGCAGCACAGCTCCTCCCTGTCACCAGCGACCCTCACCGGAGCAGGAGCAGCAGGTTCTCCTCGTAGCCCTCACTGCAGCCACCTGGTCAAGCTAGGCTGCTTTCTGTCCAGGTGCTCAGGGACGGGTATTATCATAAACCGTATACTCGCTCAGTAAAATTTATAAATTTATATAGTTATTCTTGCGGATCAACAATATATTATTTGTAACTTAATAATGATTTGCTCGCAAAGCCACTGAACAAGAGGGTACGTCCGCAATTAATCCGCAAAAGCCCATCAATTTATTATGTTTGTTCTATTTATATAAATTTGCATAAAGTTACTTACTATTATTTAGAATATTTTCTAACAAATTTTAGTGTAAACGTGATATTTTAATTTCAGGGTTCAACTTTAATCTCACGAGAACAAATAAAAAATCATGACTTTACTAGTAATATTTTTAAATTAGATGTATATATAATAATAGAGTGATAAATTGTTATTGGGTGAATAAGTTATTACTCTTAGATTCCTGCAATAACCATGTATTTTTTTTTATATCAAACGATGTGATTTATAAATTCTCATAAAACTAGCATATTTGATTTGTGACTAACAATACGGTAACGACACCCGCCCAACTTGACCAGGTGCGCACCCCCTGCCGGGGTTTGGCTGCTGGTCGCAATTCCTTCTAGTGCTGCCGGATGGCCAAGTTAATTTTTGGGTTCTTGGACGGAGGGGGAAAGATGGGAGAATGGCTGCAGGAGTTGTTCGATTCGACACAGGCAAGTTTAAGGGAAGAAAACAGGGGTATGTTTGTCCATACAGTACATGGACAAGGTACAAAAACGGGTTCAAAGGATAGAAAATGGCATGTTTCCAACTCAATCGTAATTGTAGTAGTATGATTTTAATTAGTCAAATTGTAATGATATATTTCAAAATGGGAGAATTGTAATGTCATGAATACAATTATATAACCCTGATATAAATGTAACCAAATTTACATTTATATCAAAGAAATCACGGCAATAAATCAACCACTCATAAAAAGGTACAACTTCCTTTTTGAAATTACAAAATCCAGATCGATGAGCCGTCGTCCATCTACTTGGAGCTAGATCAGCTCGAGTACGCCAAGTAGATCTTTATGTCCGAGGTATCGAAGCCGTTAAACTTAGAGCCGGCCGCCGTGGTATAGGCCCCCATGTCGTCAAAGACGAGCCAGTCGCCCACGCTCATTTCCGGTAGCTTGTAACCGGTCACCACCGTGTCGAGCGAGTCACACGTGGGCCCGAACACCGTCGACGTGTACGTCGTCTCGCCGGGACGAGCGCTCGCCAGCGGCCTCGGGCGCGGCTCGTAGTGGTCCATCATTATACAGTTGAGCGAGCCGTAGACGCCGTCGTCGATCCAGTACTCGCGCACCTCGCCGCGCGTGCGCTTCCCGATGACGCGCGCGGCGAGCGTGACAGCCTTCTCGGCGAAGTACCTCCCGGGCTCGCCGATCACCTCCACGCACGGCAGGTCGCCGAAGTGCTGCGCCAGCGCGTCGTTGATCACCGCGGCTGCCTCTTCGAACGTGGCGCCGGCCGTGAAACCGCCGCCGATATCGAGGACGCGCATGGGCGGCATGCCGAGGGCGGCGGCGGCGTCGAACACGGCGCGCGCGGCCTTGATGGCCCCGCGGTACACGTCCACGCGGGACGCGCCGCTCCCGACGTGGAAGGAGACGCCGGCCACGTTGAGCCCCGCGCGCTGCGCGGCGCAGAGGAGCGGCAGCACCTCGTCGGCGTGCGCGCCGTACTTGGTCCCCAGGTCGACCCTGGCCTCGCCGCCGTCGGGGCCCTTGATGCGGAGCAGGAGCTCGGACTCTGGGTGGCAGCGCTTGACCTTGACCACCTCCTCCTCGGAGTCGTAGGTGGTGAGGTTGACGCCCACCGCCGCGGCATACTCGACGTGCGCCTCGGGCTTGCACGGGTTGGCGTAGACAATGCTGCGCGGCTGCACGCCGAGCGCGAGCACGGCCTCGATCTCGGCGCGGCTGGCGCAGTCGAAGCCCGCGCCGAGCGCGGCCAGCGCGCCCAGGATCGCCGGCTCCGGGTTGCACTTGACGGCGTAGCAGGGGCGCACGTCGGGGAGCGCGCGGCGCCACGCCCAGTACAGGTCGACGACCTTGGCGAGGTCGAGGACGTTGAAGGCGCTGCGCTGCGCGGGGCTGGCGACGATGGAGCGGATGAGCGCGGTGACCGCGTCCTTCTCCTTGAGCGCGTCGCGCTTGCACGCGAGCACCTTCCGGTCCTTGACGCCCGGCGCCACGAGCACCGCCTGCATGGGGCTGCCTCCAACCATGATGTGGTAGTGGTACGCTAAGGACGATAACGCGGCAAACACTACTGCTGGCGCTGGATGATTACGAAGCCTTGCTTAATTAACTTGAGCCTGCGCGCTTTACCTGAAATCCAACGCAGAGAAAAAATAATGCACAGTTAGTTCCTCTAGCTGCTCCACCACCAGCCTTAAAAAAAGGATTATCTTCACACAGAGGAAGATTCTGTGAAAGTTGGGACATTGCCATTGTGCATGCATGGCGGCCAGGTAATAACCAAGCGTTAGAAAACACCGACGTACGTTTCGACGCATGCACGCAAGCATCAATTGCGCACTGAACGGAACACATATATATACGCACGTTGGATTGTTTAGTTTGACAAGGCAACGACTTCACGTGTCGATCGTCGAGCATGAGCAGCTGCTTACCGGTTGCGAGGTTTCGTTTGAGAGTCGATCAGAAGCAATCCAAGTCTCTGGAGCCAAGAAGAGAGATCGCCCGGTGCGGAGAGCTCTCTTTGTGTGGTGTGCGAGTTGCCCGGGACGAGCTGGTCGCGTTTATATAGCGCGCCCGCGGCTTCGGCGTGGAAGGCGCTCACGCGTGCACGGGGGAGAGGGGTTTGGTTGGTGGTGGGCAGCGCGACGGCGACCTGGTTTGGTGCCGCCAGCAGCAGCGGCTGCGCGGTCAGATTAATCGATCGGTCACGCAGCGCGCGGCCGCCGCGCGCACTAGCTAACGCCCCGAGAAAGCCACGAGCGGGCGGGCACGTGGCCACGCGGGAAAGCGGCGGAACTTGTGATGGCGCACGGGGGCAGGTGCGCACGGGCAGGGCCGGCAGGCCGGGGTAGGTGGAGAGGATTGCAGCAGTTTGCTTGGCGACGGCCTCAACAACACAGGCGACGAACGTTTCGTCTTTCCCGGTCGTTGGTTCCTGGACTCTTCCTGGGTCCACGCATATGTGATGGGAGGGTCTAGTCAAACTTTCAAAGGCCCTATGTATAATAGTGTTGTTGTTGCAAATTGGCACGTTTGTTTACGCACCTTCTTGCTGCTACATGCATTGGAAACGTGGTCCGTTCTTGTCCTGAGAGGAGAGGTTCTCCAAAGCGCCTTCCTTCTTTTTGTATTTGGAGGGTAAAGCTTCTCAAAAGCCTTAACGAGTCAGATCTAATTAGCTAGCCTCGACGAAAAATCATACCGTAGCTCACAAGTTGGCTCAGCTCGCCTCTGATAATTATATTTTGACCGGCCAAGCTAAATATTTACTATCTCTGTTTCAAAATATAAGTATTTTTAGTTTAGATAAGATCAATTTTTTAACTTTTACTAATAATATTAAAAAATTACGTAATTTTCAGTATAAAAATATATTTTTTATGAAAGTTTATTTAATGCTGAATTTAAAAAATATAATTTTTATACGATAGAACATTATTAATTTTATATTATTAATAGTCAAAGTTATAAAATTTTGATTTTGATTAAACTTAAAAATATTTATATTTAGAACGAGGAGTATCTCGCTTTTGTTAACGAGCTAACGCGAGCCATCTCAGACCAAGCAAGAAATATGTAACAAGCATTGTTTCTTGAATTATCCTAATTTTAAAGGACAAGCTGGTAAAAATCTCAAGTCTAACAAAATTACGTTAAGTCATGTTCATCGCTATTTGAAGCACAACTAAGATTATTCTTATTGTAACATATACTCTCTCCGTTCTCAATTATTTGTAATAAGTTCATAAGTTTTTTTTTTATTTATCATTCTTACTTTTTAATACATATTTCTCTATTCTCAATAAATCTTTATCTTTATTTTTTTCTTCCTTGTTTTCAGCACATTTTAATTTTTTTATCAATTTTTAATTATCATGCCCACATCTAAAATCACCACAAGTGGGACGGAGGGAGTAAGTAGTAATTACATAGAAATTTTATATTTTCATGTCGGTCATTTTTATGTCCATTTCACGAGCCATAACAAGCTGACTCGGAAGTCTAACGATTCAAGTCGAGCCAGTTTACTAGCTCAGTTCATTAACGTGCCAGCCAGCTCATTATGCAAATAAGCTGACCAAGTCGAGCTAAAAAACAGAAGTCGAGCTGGATCGCGACATCCAAGTATCCAACCCTATTGCTATTGCTAATACTCCCTGCGTTCCATTTGAAGTTTGTTTCTAAAATTAGTTGACCATGTCTTTGATCGATAAATTATATGAATTTATTTTTATTTCATTAATATAAGATTTATATTTCCAAATTCATCATAAAAAATTCATAATTTACTCCCTTCGGTGGGAAAAAAAATGATGTTGTTTTGAACAATGTTTTGATCAAATATTGAAAATACAAATTACAAATAATTTTAAATTTGTTTGAGTTTAGAAATGTGAAAAACCATATGCTTAGATTTATCTTAAAAATACTTTTAAAAAGTATATATTTATAGAAAATAAAGGTTAAAGCTATGCTTTTTCAAGACCATGTCGTTGCCCAAATGATTTTTTTGACACCGGAGAGAGTAAAATTTTAAATATTATCAAAATCAATTAAATTCATATAAATCACTGATCAAAGTCACAATCAACAAATTTTAGAAATAAGCTTCAAATGGGATAAATAGAGTAATTAACCAGTATAAGCCATGAGGTTTTATTGAATGGGAACTTCACTGCTCTATCATGATGTCAATCATCGCATAAATGGGGACCTCCAAATGTGTCGTTGTGCATTGATTAAGAAGTTTGTGGCGAGGAGACTCGATGTCCCTCGGCGGGCAATTTAGTCGCTTGTTTAAACGTACCTACTGCCGGCCACTGGAGTTGTTAGTCATGTCTGTACAGAACAATATTGTGCTTTCATTAATTCACCTCTCACTTTTGAAAATAAAAAACAGAGATTAGCTCAACTTGGTATAAGTTTCATCCATTTTGAAATTGTTGTCATCTGCGATAATAGTTTCAGAACAGTGGGATTAAGACGCAACGCATGACGCCAGTGAAACGGTCTTGTCTTTTGGTCAAGAATCTCCCGTGGAAGATGGAAAAGGACCTCTCGTCAACGAAGCGTATTCAGAAGAGGAGAATCCAATACCAGGTGAGAATTTAAAAGGAAAGGGGGTGGGTGGCGCCGGAGCAACAGGACTTTCATCCGCTCTGTTCCGTGCCGCCTGGCCACCAGGTCGCAGTTCCATGATCTCGCACATCGATTCGACGGCCACGGCCTCTAATTGGCAGGGTCTCCATCCGCGTATGCATGCACATGCGTGTTCCTCCGTACGTGGCGCTACTGTTCTGCCTCCTCTACTACGTTTCTGCGGATCACAATTTTGGTGCATTCTAACAAGGCTGCGACGACATGCGTGTAGATCGGAGATTAGTTGCGTGCAGAAATCGATTCATAATCGACATCGCTGATTTCACCTAAACTAGCATCAGTTAATTAGCGTGGAACAATGGTGCCAGTCTCGCGTCCTTCGTCCTGAGGGGACCGTCTGGAAGAGACGACCGAGGTAGGTGATGAATCGTGAGGCCATGCACTGCATTCTTCGTTCCAGACGAGCCGAAAATGTGATCAACGGGTTCGGTGGATAATCGACGCTTCGGGCATACTGATGTTCAGGATCGAAGGGTTGAACGGTAACAAGGAGACCTTCTGGGTACACTATCCTGACTCTATCACTCTAGGATGTGTTTCCACACATAGCTTGCTGAAAAGTACTACTAACTCAAGCTTTATTTACTTTGACAGTGAACAGTTGGAGGGAAGGAATTTAGTACTCGTAATTATATTAGTCTTCGATGCAACATTCTACTAGTCACAAGTTCAGGTTCGTTCGAGATGCGTATCTGCGGATTTGAACTCTTTGTAGCACTTGACATCACCTGCCCTGAACCTATCGACGCGTGTTCCCGGGAAACTGCTGCAACCAATGGAAAAGCTGAAACTCCCATATAGAAAAATTGGCAGCCGACAACGCAAGGGGACAACTGATAGCCAACAACCTCGGCCCGGGTCGAATATCATCCTTGCGACCGCGACCGAGCTCGCGCGCTCGCGGTTTCCGTCACCAGTACACCTAGAGCGGCACGGATTCACACCCTGGCTGGCTGGCAGGCACAACCTCGACGACCGCTGACCCCGGTCTCGCAAGTCCGTTGCAACAGAATGTCCGCCGAGTCCAACAAGAAAGCGAAGCAAGTTACAGGCGCGCGCGTGGAATGTTCGCCAGTCAGAGAGAGAGGAACATGTGCTCGTCGTCCGGGGGGTTAGGTAGAGTAATGGAATGGGAACAGAGGAAGCAGCTGGCAGACTTGGCGGCGACGGTCGCCGGCCGGCCAAGAAGCGTCACCTGCCGGCCGAGTTGAAACCGGTGGCTGGCTCGATCAGCGGCGAGGAAGCGCAGCAGCAGCAGCAGGAGGTAATCATAAGCTGCGTGCGGCCGTGGAGGACGGCACGTCGGTCCACGGGAACGAGAGACGTCGTTGCATTCGCCGTTGATCATCAAATTGGATTTCTGTGATGCATATGGTTGGTGGGAAAGACTCGGAGTTGAATGAAAACAGAGGAAGGCCGGAGTGTGTTACAATGTTCCGCTTCTTCAGCCTAGATAAGTTGGGGTGAAGCCTAGATAATTTCCATTACTCATGTTGAATTCATAGCTGGAGACGTGTGATTATCTTACGGAGTAAATCTTAATAGGGCCCATGTGATGTCTACATGATCTGATGAATCCATGCTACTACCAGAAAGAGTCAGCTTTGTAGGAATCAGTGGGAGTTCAAGTCGTATTTGCGTTAATTAACTTGGTTTCTTGTGCGACTAAATCACTCAAGTAAACATTTTATACGCTAGTTGAAGTCATTGCATTGGCTGCTTGGGAAAAATCAGATTGTCTAGACTGTTAATTACTTTCTCTGGTTTTAAATTATTAACACCGTTGACTTTTGACATCAATTTTGACCATTTCTCTTATTCAAAAAAATTGTTCTAATATATAAAATTATTGGTTGTGATCTAAATTTCACTAATGATAAATCAAATAATAATAAAAGTTTACATATTTGAACAAATTTTTTGAAAGTGATGAATAGTCAAAGTTGATGTTAAAAGTCAATGGTGTCAATATTTTAAAATGGAAGTGAGTATCTGCAATAATATAATAGTGCGTATACCATTTCTTTTTTTTTTCCGCCAGATAGTGATACGCCCGTGATTGGCTGTATATTGCTGCACCACTTGCTAAACCTGACGAGAGAACATTTGTCTTCTCTGGAGAGGAGGATCTGGAAAAGAAAATTTGATTCCAATCTATCATATCACAATGTGAATTACTGAGTTGTTGTTTGTTGACGGAACCGTGTACCAAGTTCTCCCGAGTTCAGAATATTGTGTTCGACTCTAATATCTTTTAATTAGGACTCGTTGAGATAAGACTGAGCAGCTTAACTTTATTTGTGTAGACAAAAGAGGGCAGACAAACAAATTGGTCAATTTTTCATGATGTTTCAAAAATTATTATAACAAAATAAAACTAGTCTCAGATGCTCGTATCGTCCATGCACAATCACCCTGAGCCTGAACGCGTACGTGGGCACCCCCGCATCGTACCACAAATGAATATATGGTCTAAAATATATTGGGTCAATAGACTGATGTTGACGAAATAACCATCGACACGTTATTCTCGAATGTATATCTTTTTATGTAGCAGTAGGAGTATATCATTAAAAAGATAATTATACATGCAAATGTGAGGGCATCGACATGAAGTCAAAAACTCAATCCTGGATCGACATGTTCCATCACAAAAAAAAAAAAAAACAAATGACTTGCATGTTTAAACTACTACGTATTGAACAATAAAGTTTTTTATCCAAATTTAATTTATAAAAGAAAATTATATTACGAATTAAAAGATACAGCTTTGACCCAGGAAAAAGGAAAAAAAAATGCAAAGGGTAGATGAACTCTAGCTAGCTGTCTTGACGGAGCTCCGGCCTGTTTGCCGACCGAATGTGCGAAAGTTCATGGAACCCGACGTGGTTTTCCGCAGCCGCCTAATCTTGCTTTCTGGCTAATCCAAGCGCAGCCACCGATTAATCAAAGCTTGCACGAGCACTGATACAGAAGAGTCCATGCATAAGCCACTAAATTAATTAGACAGTCCCTCAACCGCCACTACTTTTGCGTCCATCATTATTCTCAAGCGCCGCGATATAGTACACTGCTCCTATATGCTATCTTGAGCCTGCTTTGGATCTACTTTATTTATTTATTTATCTTTCACGAGCATGCGAAGTCGTGGATCCGCGCCACCATTTCACCAACCAATCCATGTGAGCCGTCAACAATAGCCGCCGGTGTTTTTCAACCTAATCCTGATCATGATTGGCAAGGATATGAAAGAGACGCTACGATCAAATACTCTATTAAATCTACGTGTCTCCGTCGATCTATTCGTTTGTTTATCAAATTTCTTGGACGTGTCATTTTACGCTTCGTGTATTCATCTGTGCGTCTTTATCCGTTCGTGGACTTTGTGTGTGCATTGCATGAATGTATGAGTATGAGCGTTTCCTGTTCTCCACTTCACCTCCTCTCGACCGTTTCCTGTTCTCCACTTCAGATCGAGAGAAAGAAGTTTGCCGCCTGTCGGCTAATAAAGCCTTCCACATTGTACTGCTAAGAAGTGATGAAACGGGTCGTTTGTGGTATAATAGCGAGAATGAAGGAGCGGCGTTTGGTTCTGGTTTTCTCCTCGCTCTTGTCTCGGTCTTTGTCGAAGTTAGCCTGAACAACCTCCTCTCGTGGCAAAAGTGATGGCAATATCGAGTAGGTCGCGGGTTATGCGAGGGTTTTTACACCGTGTTTATGGACAAGTGCCTTAGAAGTCTTAGAAGTCATACCACAGGTGATGACATTAATGATATCGACGTCGCTTACATCAGGTAGCTCATTGTGTTTGCGAGAGAAGCTCTAGATGTAGTCTTAGAGTGACTTGCTGGATTTTTACTTGCAATTCTTGACATCCCAGATGTTGCCTCGATGGGTGTAGCCCTCTTGAAAGTTACTGATGAAGATCCGCCAGATGTCGGACTAGTCGTGGATGCAACCAGTCGGCAGGTGTTCGAGCCATCCCTATCGACTCGGTCAGGAACAGCGACATGTATTGTATTGCGAGCAGGTCGTCCACCCCTCTTGCTTGACAGACAAGGCGATAGTCTTCAAGCCAGTGAGTCTGATTGGTCTCACCGTTGTACTTAATGATGTTGGTCGGCGCACGGAAGCGTTGCGGAAATCTTGCTCGACAGATGTCAGTCCCGAATGCTCTGGGCCTGACCCCCTCGGGGTTAGGGCTCCGAGACAGATATCGGCCTCGTCGTTGATCGAAGTACTCAGGGGTTGTCTCCCGGTGTGATTCGATGTAGCGGTTGCTCTTTGCTTGCTGCCTGGCGTGGATGGTGTGTCGTGGGTCGCGGTCGGGCCGAGACGATCTCAGATGGAACCGGCTCTTGGAGAGGAATCTTGCCTTCCCGCTTGACCACCTTGGCTTTCGTGTACCGAGTTGTGCTCGTCTGCGTGGCGTTGTTGACTAATTTCAAACTTCTGACTGCGAGCCGGGCTGGATCTTGATGCTGGAGCGCCGTGTTGAGGTAGATTCGTAGACGGTTGTGGGTCTCTTTGAGTATGGGGTTCTCGGGCATGATTGATTCCCCAAGGATGTAGGCTGCCGCAGCTACATTCTCGATCCGTCGGTCGATGTACCGGCGGTCATGATCTGCTAGTAGGCGGTGCGTCCGTGGGTTCAGACCTCACCAGTTGTTAGAGTCGCTCCCACGGGAAGGGGGTTTTGCTGCTCCTTGTCGGCGTCGGTGGTCTTGCGCCGTAGAGCTTGCTCGACGATGCTGGCCGCTTCTTGATGCAGCAATGGATCAGTGGTTGGTGTGTGGCCTTGCTGTGTCTCTTCACACCCCTTCTGCGTGCAGAGCATGAAGTACTCACGCACCGGGTCATGGCCTAGCTCTTGGTAGGTGCGGCGACGTCGGGTTGCGCACATGGTGCGCGGGTGGTGAAGGTGCAGTTCTTTGTTCTGGTCAACGACGAAGTCCAGGCTCCCGAAACGGAAGGCTTGTCCGGTGGCGCACGCGCCACGAACAGCCATCTCGAGCGATGGCAAACATGAAACTCTCAAAACGAGGGCGAGAGATCGAATACTCTCCCACCACAGCGAAGATCGAAGCCATCAGCGAAAACGAAGCGATGAACACGATGCAGGCCCCTACCTAGCGCGTCAACTATCGATGTTTTGTATATCGACACAGTAGAATTTTTTGTATACAGAGAGGAATTTATGCTCACTTTTCACTGATGTGGCCTAGTCTACGAAAGACTCAAGAGGATTATGCTTGGTTTGGACCGTCACAGAGATGTAATATCCTACATTCAAAATTGGATGGGTGGATTGCTTGATCGTATAAGGATTACAACGAGGCAGGCCTCTTACTCGATCAAGAACTTCTGGCTCTCTGTATAGTATATGTCCATTTAGTGTATTTCATGTTGTCTAATGTTCCTAGCTTGTCGTTATATAGGGAGCCAGACCGGGGTCACAATGGCTTGGTGCCTACAAAACTATGCAGCTTCGTGACAGATGAGGCCGCGAATATCTCAATGTTTATTCCTTAAGGTTTTTGAATGTCAGGTCATTATGTCATCGTCCTTATCTTTGCACCTTGCCTAGTGTTGGAGGGTGCAAAGCTAGCTTTTCGTTAACTGCCCAACAGACAGCGTCTGCTGCACAGTGTCAAGAATCTTCTGTATTGTTGGGGGCCTATCTCTAGAGGCAGTTGCCCGATCTGGGGTCAGGCTGGTAAGACTGTTGCTCGACCTAGGGGTCAGTGGTCAGGCCGTTTCTTGGTAAGAAAGGTGGGTGGTCCGAGAGGTAATGGGCCGTTGTTGTTGTTGATTCTGCGAATTGTGTCAGAATCATAGGTACTTGAGGTATATGATCTCGATAATACTTTTTACGAAAGTTTATTTCACGATGAATTAAAAAATATAATTTTTATATGATAAAATATCGTTAATTCTTCATTGTTTGTGGTCAAAGTGATAAAATTTTGATTTTGAATAATCTTAGAAATGCTTATATTTTGAAAATAAAGAAGTATTTTTATCTTTCATGCGCATGCGAAGTCATGGATACACCGCGCCACCATTTCACCAACCAATCCATGCGTGCCGTCTACAATGGCCGCCGGTGTTTTTCACCTAATCGTGATCATGATTGGCAAGGATATGAAAGACACGCTACCATCAAATACTCAAATAAATCTACGTGTCTCCGTCGATCTATTCGTTTGTTTATCGAATTTCCGGGACGTGTCATTTTACGTTTCGTGTATTCATGTGTGCGTCTTTATCAGTTCGTGGACTTTGTGTGTGCATTTCACGAATGGATGAGTATGAGCGTTTCCTGTTCTCCACTTCACCTCATCTCTCTATCCTTCTTTGGATCCAGCGGAAGAAGTTTGCCGGCTAATAAAGCCTTCCACATTGTACTACTAAGGAGTGATGAAACGGGGTGGTTTGTGGTATGGCAACTAAAGCTCAACCACAACAAAATAAGCTTGAGTCAATAATACGGAGTACTCCCTCTGGTGTAACAAAAAATCGTTTAGGATAATATTTTTCATTTAATATTAAGATTATAAATTATAAATAATTTTTAATTTGTTACGTTTAAAAATGTAAATATTATATAATTAGATTTATTTTAAAAAATATTTTCATAAAAGTATATATATATATATGTCACTTCTCAGTAAATATTTTTCATAGATGAAACTTGTGTTTTGAAGGCTATGTTATTATTTAGTGGTCCACCTATCAGCAACTTTCAACTAACAAGTATCAATAGTCTCATTCCATGTGTGTGTGGGGATGGGGGGAGGCTCACAACTGTTGGTGATGTGTGGCAGTAGGCACCATGTCAGTGACATAACTGAAGAGCGGGTGGGGCTACAGACTTAAAAAAAAAGGCTTTCTAAAAATATGGAGGAGGTTAACTAACATGTAATTACTCATAACATAAACCTTATATAAAGGTTATTTAGAAAATTTAATGTCTTGTACTCAGCGGCGAATTTAGGGGGGGGCGGGAATCGAGCCCCCTACCCTCCTAATCTCCATTGAAAGTTGAAGGGAAGGTGGGGGGGGGGGGGGAGATGAGCCTCCTTGCTAGTGGCGCTAGCTCCGCCACTGCATGTATTATTGAACTGTCTATCGCTCCAGCTTTCTAGGTGTTGCGATAAGCAAAGGAGATGATTATTAAAGACCATTTAGCTGATGTCATTCGCCATTTACATATAGAAATATAGCAATAGATTTTGTCAGACATAATTATTGTTCTTTATTCTTCTCTTATCATCAGCGACGAAGCTGAACAATTATTATGATATAGAGGCCAAACTATTTTCATTTTTCTAAAAAAAAAACTGATTCAAACAAGCTTGTACAAAATCAAGCATGGGCATGAATTCTTTACAACAGGTCTATATTGCAAGATCGACTATATCTTGACAAGTTGACATTTGGTTGTTGGCGTCTCAATTCTCAACCTTTTCTTGAACAAATACTGGTAGTTTGGCATCTCAACTTTTGGTTATGCTTTCACGCACGGCCTTGTAGTACCTACTGCCGGCAACCAGGCTCGTGCGCATTGCGTTAGATTCATAGCCCTGGCGACCACATTCTGCAGATGCAGATCGTCGCCCTGGCTACCTTCACTCTGTAACAAAACGTACTCTGGAAAAGTAGGCAAAGAATATGGGGTTTCCTCGTTGCGGCCGCCGTACGTGGACGAACGAAAAAGTAGCCCAGCGATCTCACCTTTCACGGCCGTGCACAGCCGTGCCGGTTTTCGCTCCCCAAAGAGCGCACGGCCGCAAAGCAGAACGTGGTCTCACCTTCCATGGCCATTTAGCCGTTCTGCTTTTAACCCGTAACTAAACGTGATATCGCTGAGACGGAAACAGAGTATTTCGGTACACGCACGACTCATCGGATTCATATCTTTTTTTTTTATTGTATAACAAACTTTGTTATACTTAATCTTAAACACTCGTTACAAAATTAACGTTGAGTAATGATTGTATAATTCATGGTTTAATAAAATTTAAATAGAAAATAATTTTAAATCATGAAACGTTGATTATACCATGAATGGATAAAATTGAATATTGCAAAGTTTGCCGTAGGACAGAGGAAATGAATCCCGACTCACCATGCATCATGCATGCATCCTCTGCTAGCTCCAAGATTGTCGAGTGGATTTGGAACAGTGTTGACGACTTAATTAACTATCCTTGGACTAAACTAACCGAGCAGGAAAGCTCGTTGCTCCTGCACGGTCTCGCAGCTTTTGGGGTTGTTATTACATTCGGCACGTTGTTAATTACAGTGGAAACCTCAGCTTGAACCAGTCAAACACGTACAGAAGCCACGGCATAGCGGTCAGTTCAAAGTTTCGTTGAGTGGACCGTCGCATCCATGATCCACCAACCCTTTCCCGCGCTTAGCATCCTCGCCGCGCTCTTCTATTTAAGCACCACGGCACGACACCAGCAAACCGTACACAGCCCAAGGCGCCATTGAGCAAGCAACGAGCTAGGTCGAGCTGAGTCACGTGCGATCCAGACTTCGGCAGCTTCTCTCTTGTTGCAAACTCTGACAAGCTTACACTGCGCCAAACTAATTGAAGCTTCATCTCCGTCGGCGAAACAACAGCGGAAATGGAGGTTATGGTGCTGAGCTCCAAGCTCGTCAAGCCCGCGTACAATGCCGGCGCGGCTGCCCCCGCGACGGACGAGTACATCCCGCTGTCCGTCTTCGACAGGGTCACGTACCAGATGCAGATGGCGATCATCTACGCCTTCCCGCCGCCGGCGCCGTCCACGGCGGCCATCGAGAAGGGCCTCGCGGCGGTGCTCGCGCAGTACCGCGCCTTCGCGGGGCAGCTGGGCGAGGCCCCCGACGGGACGCCGGCGGTGCTGCTGAACGATCGCGGCGCGCGCCTCGTGGAGGCCACCGTGGACGGCGACCTCGTCGATATGGCACCGGCGAAGCCCACGCCGGAGCTGCTGCGGCTGCACCCGGACCTGGAGCAGGAGCTCGAGGAGGTGGTGCTGTTGCAGCTGACCCGGTTCCGGTGCGGGTCCCTGGCCGTCGGGTTCACGTCCAACCACGTCGCGGCCGACGGCCACGCCACCAGCAACTTCCTCGTGGCGTGGGGCCGCGCCACCAGGGGGCTTCCCCTCGGCCTGCCGCCCGTGCACCACCAGAAGGGCCTATTCAGGCCACGGTCCGAGCCGTGCGTCGAGTTCGACCACGGTAACAGGGAGTACTACCTCCCGTCGCCAGGCGAGAAGCACGGCCACGGGGAGAGCGTCGAGAACATCGTCATCCACAAGGCGCACTTCACCAAGGCCTTCATCGCCGGGCTGCGCGGCAAGGCGTCGGAGGGCCGCGGCCGGCCCTTCAGCCGGTTCGAGACCATCCTCGCCCACCTGTGGCGCACCATGGCGCGCGCGCGGGGCCTCAACCCCGACGAGACCTCCACGATCCGGCTCTCTGTCGACGGCCGCCACCGCCTCGGCCTCCCGGCGGAGTACTTCGGCAATCTCGTCCTGTGGGCGTTCCCGACCGCCACGGTGGCCGAGCTCCTGAACCGGCCGCTGAAGCACGCGGCGCAGCTGATCCACGACGAGGTGGCCCGCGTGGACGGCAGCTACTTCCGGTCGTTCATCGACTTCGCGAGCTCCGGCGCCGTGGAAAGGAAGGGCCTCGCGCCGAGCGCGGTGCTCAAGGACGTGATGTGCCCGAACGTGGAGGTGGACAGCTGGCTCACGTTCCCGTTCTACGAGCTCGACTTCGGCACCGGTGCGCCGACGTACTTCATGCCGTCCTACTTCCCGACGGAGGGCATGCTGTTCCTCGTGCCGTCCTACATCGGCGACGGCAGCGTCGACGCCTTCGTGCCCGTGTTCCAGCACGACCTCGAGGCGTTCAAGGAGTGCTGCTACTCCATGGATTAGGGGGACACAGTTGCAGTGCAGGTGCGAGGAGGAAAATTGAATCAGGCAGTGGGCGCTGGTAGGGGAAAAAAATCCAAAAAAAACATAGTCATCACGTACCAGCGCTGCTGTTGGTGCAGGTTGGGGTGGTTCATTTCATTGCGAGGTGATTATTTGGTTGTGACGTAAGCTAAGGCTTCGTTCATTATTCCGTACGCGGCTGGTAGTCTAGGACAAGGTTTTGTTTGCGGCTGCTGTCACCTAATGCCACAAGGAACCGAAGCCTTTTATTTTTATTATTTTCTTCTGCGGTTTTATTAGTTTTTTAGATGCTTGATTGCATCTAGATGGGTCGGATTAAGGGCGTGACTCTTCAGTTTTGAAGATGTAAAACTATATAGGGCTATTACATACTCAAAGAAAAAAAAAAGGGCAGAACACATACTTCCTGTTTACTTTTGTTATCTAACATTTGTCATTCTCAATTTCCAATATATATTTTTTTAATATATATTTTCTCTCTTCTCAGTATCTCCACCTTTCACCTTACCATACACCATATTTTTTGTTTACTTAGAGTAGTACTACTAATTTCTATTATCACAGTTAGAATTTAATATTGACGTCAAAATTAGATCCGAGTCAACACATCGCTCACATATCATGTAATTTCGAGAACTCGAGAGGGCTCATCGGATACTTCGACAACATATCGAACACTTCGATGAGCTAAATGTCCAAACTCAAAGGCTCACCGAACACTTCAACAACATATCCAATATTTCAGTAGATTAAATGCTCGAATATGAGAGAGCTCACTGAATACTCTGACAGCCTATTAGATACTCCAACGAGCTTGTGATTTTTTAGTGTCAGTTAGGGAGAAGAGGTTGGTGGAGGCTGCCGAGCATTGTCGAGCCCAGTCGTCCTGCACCTAAATGCGAAGGTAGGCGAAAAGCCGCCATCTACTCTACGCACTTAGACCAGACCAGACCAGACGATCAAAGTCGTCGTACGTGGCCTCCACTGCAGCCCAGTCAAGACGCCGCCGAAGCCTCCAACGACCGTGGCTCGCGCTCCCACGGAAAAACAGAGGAGGGCAGCGGGACAAGGATGTTACGATACGATGACTGTCTTGATAGAATCTCGTTAGCCTGGCGGTGGCGACGATGGATGGTAATTGACGGACGCGACGACGACGCCACATGCGGACAGGGACTTGAGCGAGACCGACATGGCCTGATTGTTGCGTTGTACTGGGCTAGACAGAAAATGGTGGCCCAGCCCACATCTTAGCCACCGTCGCCCACTTCCCGGCGCAAGCAAATCTGACCTTTTATAGTCCCTCGCTTAGCAGCAGCTAACTTTTCAAGATGAAATCAATGTCTCGCCAAAAAACAAAAAATAATGGCCGCAACACTAGCACATGAACTCAGGCAGTGACCCAACCTGTCAGCAACTTTGTTACTACTCAGAATGGATCTGCCATGTATATTTGGCCAAGTGAACTGAGCTAAATGAATTGGTCTGAGGCATAATATGAGTCGTGCCTGAGCTTAGATGTAGAGTTGAGTTAGCATGAGCATAACCCGTTTGGAGTAGCCCGACTGGGCACGGTACTAGACCCCTTAATCCATCAAGCTCGGCCCAGCCTGGTAGGCCTGTTAGCCTTTGATTTGATATTTAACATTAATATACATGCACTTTGATTTATCCATGTTTAACATTTACAGTAGATTTTAAATATTATATAATTTGTTTTCAATATTTTTTAAAAAGATAAAGAGTTTTTTTTCTTCCGGGCTTCAGTCAACCTGGCCCGATTGGTCCGATGATACAACACGAACAGAGATGGACCATGCAGGAACTATGGATCTGACCCGTGGGCCAGCACAGCCCAGTCCGATCAGTTATCTGAGCGCCTGCCTCAGAGCCGGTCCGAGCCCGTGCGTTGTAGACGACGCTGTGTAAAAGCCTCAAGCAGACCTGGCCGTCGGCCGAGATGCGATGCGACTGCGAGCTGATATGCGCGCTGTGTACACAGAGCACCTAGTGCCGACTCAAATGAAAAAGGGGCAAATGCGCACTCCCCGATCAACCTCGTTAGTTCAGAGGTCGTAGACCCGACAATTGTATTCTTTCCTTTTCGAATATCGTGGTAGTATATTCGGCTGCAGACAATAGTATTCTTTCATTTTTTTATAAAACAAAGGCAAGCAAATTAATACAGTACCTTCATATGAACTTGCCTGCACATGGCATTAGAAATTCGAATAAGTTACTTTATTTATCCGGCCATACGTATGTCTAAACAACTCTCATCTGTACCCGTAGGCCCGTACCCAGCGATGTTGCATGTTTCTGCTCCACAAGATGTGTTCGAGACCAAACGACCACATTCCTAATTTATACCTACGAGTTACGTCAGTTCAAATTTAAACTAACCAATAATAATTCAAACAGAGAGTATATTTACAACTAAACCTTGCATTAGATGACTACTGCTAGTACATATTGAAGCTTAACAGGAACAACTATGCTGCGTTGACATGTGTCATCACGAACGTCGCGCCATCCGCTCACCAACCTGTGACCATCATGCATGATGGGGGCCTTGATTTGAATCCATGGATTTTTCCGGCAAGTTTCAACTACAGTAGGGTTGCGGCCGGGGTTCACAAGCGATTGGATGCCTGTACGCGGTGCCGGCCTGGTTCTCGGCATAAAAAACTACTAATGTTTGGTTGACTGTATTGAAGTTGTGATCCTGTCCTGCGTGTGCAGGCGCAGCTGCAGATGTTGGCTCCACGAAAATGAAAATAAGATTCGTTTCTACCGGGCCTGGTTCATTACTAGCTGCATAGGTGAGAGCAGTGGCGGAGCTCTACACAAAGGTTAGGAGGGGCCAATAGAGAGTCATATTAGTGTTTGATTGAGATTTAAGAAGAGACTAGTTCAACGTCCGTGCTTCACAACGGAACAAAAAACGCGGCTCGCTCGTTGATTCGTCTGGAATCTAGGACACCAAGTACCCCTTCACCGCCGCCGCCTCGCCGTGGGACGACCTCTCCGACGACTCATCAATTTAAAACATGTTAAAATTGTATGTGCAGTGACGAGTTTATAATGTAAAATTTTGAATCAAGGTAGTGGATTCAGATTGATTATACTTTTCAAAACTTCAATTCCTGCAGCCTTAATTAAAAATCCACAATGTGTGACACGTTATCAAGAATATCCCAATGACTACAATTTTCTCAGTAACCTTGTGACGAGCTTATGAAAGGTGCTCCTGCTCCATAGCCATATCCCCCCCTGCAAAAGCACTATGCCCAGTAACTCGAAGTTCTACCAACTACATATGAAAATTCTGTGTTCATAGTAATTCTAAATCCATATGTTATTTCAAAAATCACCTAAAAATTATATTTCTTTTGCCAGAGGGATTAAAATAATATGGTAGCAAATGAGATCAAACTGAAAAATGACTTCCGCAATGGTTTAAAAAAAGGAATTATGATAATTGCAGAGCAAGACCCTATAGCATCTGCTTGTTCTTTAGATGTCATGCCAAGTCTTAGAACTGAATTCTTTTTCATCATCTCAGGTAATAGTAGATAAGCCATCGATTCTAATTCAAGAGCATGATCAATTTTGTAACCATTTTAGTACTGTAATTAAGTATTATACTCAATTATTTTGTTTTCCCAAATTGAACTTGAATTTTTTGTTTTGAAATAACAATAATGTACACTTCTGATTAATTTGATTCAGCTACACGCATACCTCCTTTATTATCCCGCACTTGGAAAATAATTCCGCGATCTGCAAAGAAATACAGCATCAAACCAAGTATTTTTTTTTCCTAAGAATAACCAGCTAGTCAACGAAATGAGCTACCAAAGTGGGAATGAATTGTGCCTACAGAATTAGTTGATGCAAGTAATTTACCACCTCGACTGTGAAATCATCAGGTAAAACGGTTACATAGGCATGTATGTTCACTTTTAGATCAAACCAATTGTCTGGAGGTTTGTTAGCTGCCAAAATAGAAGAAAATAGGTTAGAATAAGAGGCCCGAATAAATTTACCAAGAACTCCCATAATACTTGGAAAATATATCCTTTTAAATTGGCTTATCAGATGATTCCCTCTTCTTTTCTGCTTTGTCTTATTTTTCCGACATGAATATCTATCATCACTGAAAATACTGTAACTGAACACACCAAGTTAGCATTTTCAGATTATTGTCTGGACGTATGGTGCTTTCAGTTTTTCACGTCCATTATGGCATTTCAGCAGAACGCCGTAAGTGCATCAGATATCAGAACAAGTGGCATTCCTGGGATCTAAACAGCGATTGAAATGTTCAATAGAAATATATGCAATCTAACTGAAATAATTTGGTTCCCTAGAGTTCACATATTTATAACACATTCTACGGGTAAACGAAATTGATTTTGAAGAAGAAAAAAAAAAGCTGCCCAAATTTATAGAATAAAATGCAACTACGAACACTTGAAGCCTAAATCAATTAAGGACAAGCTTTCCAAAAAAAAAAAAAATCAGAAGGACCAACGCCTTTGTTTACAAGAGAAGTATCAGGCACTCTGATGCCGTTAGCCTGGCTCCTAGTTTTAGCAGAAACAAGTACGCCGCAATCTCCGGCGATGCCAAACAGACTGCTCACTGCTGCATGGATCTTCCACGACAACACTTGACAGCTTGAGCTTTTCCAACCACCTCTCCTCGTCTAGATCTAAACCGCAAAGAACACAAACAGAGTAAATCCAGAGCTGAAAAAGAGGGTGGAGAACTAAAATAGCACGGGAAGTAGCTTGGTGATGAATCCTGATGATATCCTCAAGCTCCGGCGATGGATTGTGCGGCAGCGGCGGAGAGCATGAAGAGGTGAGAAGAAGAATCATAGACAGAAAGCGCGAATGGAAGGCGAGAGGTGAGCGGATTTGATGACCTCGGCACGGGTGGCACCGACATCGCACCTGCTGCTGCACCGGTGCCTGCGCCCCCACTTGTACATTCGCACGCGTTGAGGCCAGTGCTCGACGGCTGCGAGTCAGGACTCAGGGCAGAGGGCGGCGCCGCATTGCGGTAGCTGCTCGCGTCCGCTGGGGCAAGCGAGGAGAGGAGCTCGGGGCCCCACCTGTCGGCGCAAATCAGAGGACGGAGCGGAATCGTCCGATCCGAATTGGACGGCTGAGATGGTGAGATGGCAGAAAAGCCATCACCACCAGATGGAACTTTTATAGTAGAGAAGCTATCAAAACAATCCTTTTTTTATCAAACAATGGAAAATAGGAGGGGGCCATGGCCTCCTCTGGCCCTAGAGAGGCTCCCCCAGTGGGTGAAGAGAAGTGATACGGGACATGCTGCCCGCCGAACAATTTCTCTCTTACGCATGGCCGGATGAATACGGGAAGCAAACAAACTAGCACTGCATCTATCCAACCTAGGCCGTGTGAACCTGCATAGCTTGGACGGGACAGGCTGCGTCGGGAAGAAAACCAATCACGCCCAAAACCACCATAAACCGATGTCTTCTGTTCCGGATAAGCCACCAACCATCCATCATTGATCAATGGATCTATGCTATCTAGAACACGTTAAGACTTTTAGCTCGAAAAGATGGAGATCAGCTCGTGGAGAGCAGAGATAATGTTGCACAACATGTTAAGCAACTTTAATCAGAACTGCGACAAGCCTTGACACTTCTGGCGGGCCGGCGAGCTGTCATGTGCCGCACCGACGATTTGAAGCAAATAAAAGGAAGAAATGTGCATTCACGGATCAGCGTCCTTAGTTTATGCTTTCGAAATATAGTAGAAACTCAGATAATCAACTTAGTTATTCATGGATAATGAGCATCAAAGCTAGCATGCATGCATTCATGGCCAATGCTTCATCACCATTTAGGCTGTATAGTAGCTTCTTTTTTTCTTTTATCTCGACAAAAGACTACCCGAGTTGGTAGGTTTCTTCCGTAAGAACCCAACCAATTGAGCATAGCTCAGTTTGCCAACATCATTAGTTCAGAGTTCGTCAACCGTAAGTTTGTAAGGTTTAGAGAAAAAAACCAACGAGGAATGACGCAATATACAGCACTAGCTGGTAGTGTATTCCTTTATAGACAAAAAATGCTGATCTTTTTTTAAATTATTGCGGTTAGGATAATATGTTTTAGTTTATTTTTTAAACTAGAACTATTGTTCTGCCAATATCATTGTCTTCCTTTGGAAGAAAAATAAACGTCATACTTAGATACCACACCCGGTCTAGAATTATTGACGTTTTAGTCAGTAACGGAGGGAGTACTTCATAAGAACTCTGCACATATTATTAGATTAGTAAGCCAAAAAAAAGAACTCGTTGAACACTAACAAGAAAAGTTATTTACTCCCACAATACTGTGTCTAAACAACTCAGATCAGTACGTATAGATCTAAAAAAAGGCAGTCTGCCCATACTTCACAAAACGTCCAAATCTAAGTTGACAACATTCCTAGTCTACAGATGGATCCATAAGCATTTTTTTGTTCAAGGGTACTCGAACCCGAGTTGGTAGGTTCCACCAGCAAGAACCTAACTAGCTGAGCTATGCTTATTTTTCCAGCACCATTAGTTTAGAGTTCGTCAACCGCAAGAGTCTGTAAGGTTTCAGAAAAACAAAACAGCAAGCAACAATGCAAATATGCTGGTAGCGTATTCCCTTAATAGACAAAAAAAAAAACTCCTCCATTCTCAAACTATTGGAGTTAGGGCAATAGTTTTAATTCATTTTTGAACTAGAATGATTGTTCTAATTATGTCATTTAAAAAGTAAGGAGTAATTTTTTTTGTAGACAAACGTAATGTTTCTACTTACATACTGCATAAGAACTTCGCATATATTATTAGATTAGCGAGAACGAACAAAACAAGTCGTCGAACATTGACAAGAATAAATTAAATTTACTCCCACTATATGATGTCTCAACAACTCTGATCAGTACATATATATCTGCTATAATTTGGGGGTTGTGTGTGTGTGTGTGGGGGGGGGCATCTTGCCCCTGCACGAAACATTTTTGTCCAAGATTCAAACCGAAGTTGATAGGTTTCAACCGGGAAGAACCTAATCAGCTGAGCTGCTCAGTTTGCCAGCACCATTAGTTGAAATGTCATCAAACGTAAGAGTTTGTAAGGTTTAAAAAAACAGAGGAACGACAGAAATATGCTGGTAGTGTATTCCTAATTCCTTCACACATCAGATTTATCCTCCGTTCCCAAATTAGTGTGGGTAGGATAGTAGTTTTATTTTATTTTTTTAACTAGAATCATTGTTCTAATGATATCATTTAAAAACAAAGTAATGCTTTCCTTAGATGATTCATAAGAACTTTGCACATATTATTAGATTAGTGAGGTCGAATAAAAGAACTTGTTGAACACTACCAAGAATAAGTTATTTTACTCCCACATAGTACGTAGTACGTTATCTCAACCACTCCGATCAGTATGAATAGATCTAAATTCTAAAAAGTTGAATTTCAATATAGTTTGGGTTGTTCGCAGCTACTCCGTATACTATTACCTGTATCTGGTTGAGAATTTGAGGCGCGCATCCTCAAGGCATATTGACATTTCTCCTGACAAATTGGGCGCCTGTCTAATACGGACATGGCTAGTTACACACGGGCGCCGCGATACGTTCTCAGTGCCGGTCTGAGATTTCAGGGTCCACGGCGAAGCTAAAATTGGGGCTTTTATTTCTCATGGATCAACTACATATTATCAATAATCACCATCTTTTCTATGATCATGTACTGGTACCGTGAGCGGTTATATTACGCCAATATGAGTAGCTTTTAGGTTTTACTTACATTCCTAATTGTAGTAGCATTGTTTTAGACTCTACAATTTATATACTCGTTACTTGTTTATATATTGTTTATATAGTAGATCTAACTCATTAGATAAAAAAAAATAGTTTGAATGTGGTATGTGGAGCTTATTCAAGCTGAAACAGCCATCAAAATGCAATTTATATAATCTATATACATATATATACCGTATTACTATAAAAGACCCCCTCTAACTCGGGGCCTGAGCAACCGCCCTGGTTGCCCTCCCATTCGGGCCGGTCCTGTATCTTCTGTTAAATTGTTAGTACCAATAAAATGCAAACGAGATAGTCTATCCAGGTTTTTTTTTGTTTGAACTCAGCACCAGTTTGAGTGGTTTTCACGAAAACTAAAAAATTATTACAGTAAACTGTAAAAACCGATTAAATGTAAACAAAATAGGGTTCAGAGTGACAGCTACTCAGTTTTTTGGTTACTAACTAGTTTTTCCAATTTTGAATTTTTAAAATTTGAAACCAAATCAGTTTGACCAATTTTCATCTTGTTTACCAATTTGTTTGACCGAATTTTTGGATTTTTCAAATTTTGTCCTCCGATTAAACTGGACCAATTTCAGCAAAAAAACGTAAAACCAAACTGGTTTTTCGGTTTTGAAAATCTTTAAGTCTGTCCCATGTGTTCAAATAAAAAAAATAAAAAAACAAGAAACGTCAGTGCTCTGCTTGAATACCTTTTGGATTCACCAAGCATGGTCACATGGATGCTCTTTGGTGGCCCTAGTCCCTAGATCGATGGGCGCCGATTCAGTAGGACCTTGACTTGCCAACGCAGTGGCGTCGTTTTCAAGTATTACTACCAAAGGCAAACTAGCGTTAGAAACCATGTCGGCAGACGGCCGCATGCACATCAGCGAGGAGGATGCCCACATGGAGTGGTACGTAGCGCACTTCATTAGCCTGAAGGATACGTGTTGGGCCCCGTGGTCCCGCGGCAAGTTTCCACCTCGCGCGCTCGCTCACCCGTCTTCGTCGGACTCACACCTCCTCTAAAGTTTCCACACGTTACTGTAGCACCCTCGTCTTTTTGCTCATCCTCAGTGTCACGGACAGATCTCTTAGAGCTGTAGCCTGGACTATCTAGTTAATGAGTACGTACAGTACGTGCACGGCAGCGTACTTACCATGTCAGCCATGCATCACGGATGAATCCAATGAGTAACACCGCCAGACAGGTCTCGACCGATCGAAGCAACAAAAGGTTAAGTCAATGGCACGGTACAGTGGCGGCTTCGATCTCCACCAACTCCCGATCCCGCACTCGCTAGCTGCCTACTAATAGAGCGCGGCGTAGCTAGTCACGGGCCGCGAGCAAGAGGCGGGGGGCGCGAAGCAGAACAGAAGCTAGCTAGCTGCAGCGCGAATGATCGAACAACCCTGCATGCCAACTGCCGTCTTAGCTAGCCAGTAGCCAGTCTACTAAGTACTCCCTCCCTTGATCCTGGCACGGCTTAATCGCTACTTCACTGATCAGTGTTCTGTGATCGAGCGAGCGAGGGCCTGCGAACGGACACACGCGAGTCGTTTTGGTTACATACCTATCCGACGGTACTACGTTTGGATCGCCATGGAGGTGAAGGTGGTGAGCTCCAAGCTCGTGAAACCGTCCTACCCGGCGTGCGCGCCGGCACCGGACACCACGGAGCACGTGCTGTCCTCGGTGTTCGACAAGGCCACGTACCACATCCAGATGGCTATCATCTACGCCTTCTCCCCGCCGGGGCCCTCCACGGCCGACATCGAGCGCGGCCTCGGGTCGGTACTGGGCGCGTACCGTCTGTTCGCGGGGCAGGTCCGTCCGGGCCCCGACGGCGAGCCCGGCGTGCTGCTCAACGACCGCGGCGCGCGGCTCGTGGAGGCGGCCGTGGACGCCCCGCTGGCCGACATCGCGCCGACCAAGCCGTCGCCCGTCGTGCTGCGGCTGCACCCGGACCTGGAGGGTGAGGTCGAGGAGGTGGTGCAGGTGCAGCTCACGCGGTTCGCGTGTGGGTCCCTCGCCGTGGGGTTCACCGCCAACCACGCCGTGGCTGATGGGCACGCCACCAGCGACTTCCTCGTCGCGTGGGGCCGCGCCGCGCGCGGGCTCCCTGTTGTGGTCGGCGGCCAGTCGTCGCTGCCGCTGCCGCACCACCGCCCGGGCCTGTTCCCACCGCGCGACCCGCCGCGCGTCGAGTTCGAGCACCGCGGCGTGGAGTACCACCGCCCGCCACCCTCCTCGCCCCACGCCGTCGCCTGCCACGGAGGCGAAACGGGCCACAACGTCGTGATCCACAAGGCGCACTTCACCAAGGACTTCATCGCGGGGCTCCGCGCCAGGGCATCGGAAGGCCGCGGCCGCCCGTTCAGCCGGTTCGAGACCATCCTCGCGCACGTGTGGCGGACCATGACCCGCGCGCGGGGGCTCTGCAACCCGCTCGTGACCTCCACCATCCGCGTCTCCGTCGACGGTCGGCGGCGCCTCGCCGCGCCGCCGGGGTACTTCGGCAACCTCGTCCTCTGGGCGTTCCCGCGCGCCACGGTTGGCGACCTCCTGAACTGGCCGCTGAAGCACGCGGCGCAGGCGATCCACGACGCGGTGGCGCGGGTGGACCTCGACTACTTCCAGTCGTTCATCGACTTCGCGAGCTCCGGCGCGGTGGAGGAGGAGGGGCTGGAGAAGACGGCCGTGCTCAAGGACGTGCTGTGCCCGGACCTGGAGGTGGACAGCTGGCTGACGTTCCCGTTCTACGAGCTGGATTTCGGCGCCGGCAGCCCCGGCTACTTCATGCCGTCCTACTTCCCGACGGAGGGGATGCTGTTCCTCGTGCCGTCGTACCTCGGCGACGGCAGCGTCGACGCCTTCGTGCCCGTATTCGAGCACAACCTCGAGGCCTTCAAGCAGTGCTGCTACTCCATGGAATAAACCATTCAAGTTACGTGCATGCATGCAATTGAGTGTTAATTATCGTCGTCCTGCATCAGCTGTCCCCGTTATCATGCGTACGTGCTTATGGGCACGCGACATTTCCCATTAGCATAGTAGTACTGTGGAGTACAATATTAGTAGATGCGGTCAAATTTGGGTGGTTTTTCTGATTGCATCTCTAGAAATGTATGTGAAAATTTGAGCTTGCTGTGATATGCAACGTCAGCACCACGGTTTAAAAAACGGTGAAAATCGGTTGATTTTCATGCAAATTCATAAAACTGGTCCTGTTCAATTATACTGGATGGTTGGTTTTCGATAAAAATGAAAGATGTGTGCTGTAGCAAAAAAATTAATCGGTCGGTTTTTTCAGTTAGTCGACCAGTTTTTTTCTCAAACTGAAAACCACTACAGTTTTCTTTTAACCCTGATCCGCGCTGTTTAGCTCTTCGATCAACTTGCTTAATTTGCTGTGATCTACAAGGTGCACGATCCATATATTAACGCAATAACGTTTTGTTCTTACCTAGCTTCTGCCTCTGATGCGCTCACCAATAAGATTGGATTATTGGAATCTTAAGTACTCCAGCGATAGCAATAGGGTTGGTGACTGTCAAGTGTCAAGCAGCGTTGACTTTTAATTAATTTCCGGTGTCCATCATCAGAAAAGACGGTCCGTTCTTGTTGGCTTGCAATTTCTTCTACGGGCATATCTTTCGAAAAAAAAAAATTCCTTCTACGGGCATGGGGGCCGATCGACTAATAACTCTGAAACAACTACACAACCTGCTTTCCTTTTGAAAAGAAACCCCACATACATTCGCTTCGGCATCTTCTTGGCCGTGAGATGTGAACCATCAGGAAGCCCAGAAATCAAGCGCGCTAGCAAATAGCAATGCAGGTGTAGTACAGTACTCTAAATGAAGAACGCGTTGCGCGCTTCCACTACCAACCTGCAGAAGTGATAGTACGTACTGCTGGTTGGGCATGTCAAGAACACAAGTTCACCAAACTGGGGTAAGAGAGTCGTAGTACTGCACTAGTGCGTCGGGAGGGAACGGACAGATCTCCTGTAACTTCAGTTGGAAAGGGTCTGGTACCCTTTGATCCATCTGACCGACGAGCAAAGACGGGCCACGTCATCATCGTGGATCGTGTAATGTTAGATGACAGGTCGTGTGCCAGTACTAGTAAGTGACGCTGCCAGTACCAGATTTTGTTGGTCAAAAGCATAGATGCGCAGACATGAGCCTGGGACGTTGCGACCAGGCCAAGCTAGCAGCGTCGAGGCGCTCCATCTGAGTCACGTTAGGTATCGCAGTGGCAGAGAATGGGAATGTCGTCGAGAGTTCGTCTTCCTTTTTCCGGAAGTGGCGAAGACGCAACACCAGAACTGGAGTTGTGTCCTTCCCCTGAACTTTACTCTACTCTTTACCGTGGTTGGTGGTGCACACACAAGCGGCAAAAGAGAATAGCAGGCCAGCAGCAGCAGTCGCCAGTTGCGGTGGTTCTAGAAGTCTGGACGCTTTAACTGACCACATCCAACCAGGAAAGCCCAGGAATTCCCGGGATGAGGCGACGTGCGGGGCCGTGTCCACCTACCTACAGCGACAAGCGTCAACCTTTTGGAGCTCGGATGGTTCGGCTGGCTTCCAAAGTCTAGTCATGGGTCATGACTTATGAGCAACCACGATCATATCCTTTGGCATATCCAACATACAGGATGCCGTCTGCACTTTCTTTCTTTCTTTTTTGTGAGGCCCTTTTTCTACTTTAATGTTCATACGGAACAGTTTAGTAACGTCTATATTTATTTGACTGAGAGAGACCGTTCGGATCAGATGGTTGCAGGCTGCTGTGGTTGTGGCTGCAGCCGGTAGCAAGTAAAAAATCCAAAGCACAATTGTTGTCAACAGCTGCTAGCCTGCAGCAACAACCGCAAGAATCAAATCCAAACGGAACGGACCCTGACTTGTTGCCTCTAGCAGACTGACTGATACCTGACGGCTCCCGTGTTTCAGTGGCCAGCTTGTCTCGTTTCTGATTGTCGGTGTTCTGCCGACCGATACGATGAATATACGATCGTAGGGATGGTATGCCTTCGGATTCGATATGATCTAATTTGAGGTAGACTCAAAGAGATTTTTATCTAGTTCGAGTCACCTGAACGGTGTAATACCCTACGTCTAGAGGGCGAATTACCTCAAGAATAACGTTACAAGACGGAAACCTCTCTTCGTTGGAGAATCCAGAATGTGGAAGAATAGGGGTGCTTGCTCGGAACGGTGCAAGGATCCCCGGGTTCTAATAGGGCTGAAGTTTGTCTTTCGTGTGTTTGTGCCTGTTGCTTGCGGTGGTGTTCGACCGATCTCTTTATCGCTCTTCGGGCCTCCCTTTATATAGGAGGGGCTCTAAGGTTACGCGATCCTGCCGTCTCGCCGACAGGTGGACCCTTCCGTCACTGTCGACATCATTTCGTTCCGTCTAGACGTGGTCATAACCCATCGCGTCGGACACAGCGGCGGGTACTGTGATACTCGTCCGGCGCTACTGCGCCAGCTACAGTGCTGTCCCATCGTGTCTGGCAGCCGTCGCAGCTTTCTGCTGGAGTGTCGCCGTGGTGAATCTCGTCCTGTCTCGTCGGAACGGATGGCAGCTGGTCCCCAGAATAAGTGTACCATAATGCAATACCTACCTTCTGGAGGTCGTTCCCGGGGGTTGATCTTCGGAGCCCGGGGTCTTCGCGCCCCCGTGTGGTCATGATATGGCCGCCGTAGGTCGTCGCGGAGGAGTTGGAATCTGTGCCATCTGACTCTCGACTTTTTTCTGTTGGAGTGCGATCTGTTAGGTACCCGAAGTACGTGATCCCGACACTGATTATTCCCAGTGCTCAAACTCACGGCGCAGACCAAACTGATTTTCTCGGATGAGAGGGTTTCCTGCAAAAACACTCTTTTGTATCTTTGCGAAGCCCATCAATGCGGCCCACTATCAACCGATTCCAGCCCACGAAGTCAAATATGTTTTTTGCCATCTCGATTTCATTCTTTTCTTTTTGATCTGTATCAGCAGTAAATTTTTTTTGGAACTTTAATTAATTATTACTTTTCAGATTTCATGTTTTGTGTACCTTCTATAATTTGGAATGGTGAGCTCGAGATTTTCAAAAACTAGTTCAACAATTAAGAAAATCTGAAATCACAGCCTTCCACTCCCATGCAGACGAATCTCTCATGTTCGGAGGCGAAGCAAAAAAACGGAGCATGTGATGTACAGGAATGTCGACATATTTCAGTAAGGGTTGTATGGCCCAAATGAAATAAGCGTGGGCTATGACCCATATATGTCTACGGATTACTGGTCGTAAACAGATCTCCTTTTCTTTTGACATCTATAATACTCTCCAGTCTCCCCTACAAAGTCACGGGTGATACCGTGCTACTTCCAGTACAACACGAATGGAAAAAGAAAACAGCTGTCCATTCATCTGCCGTGCCCAACCGCCGGCAGCGCGATCAGCCGGTACGTAACGTTCCTCGATCACCGGCCGGAGAAGTAAAGCCAACGACGACGCGCATCTCTCGATCCGCAGCGGATCACAGTAATAAGGTCTCGAGAAGAGACGAAGAGCGCGCAGCTGGGGAAAGACACGTGTGCGGCGTGGGTGCCGGGACCGGGACGGATCGGAGGGGAGGAATCTGGTGGGGATCTGTGGTCCGTTTCTTTCCGCTGTGTGGTGTCCGCGGGATCGAGTGCGAGTTGGGCCGGCGACGTCGTCCTCGGCCGCTTCTGACTCCACTGTACGTACGTGGAGCGACGGCGACGTGGATAAGCCAGATCGTCGCTACCACGCCACGACATGTTTATCAGGTGCGTGACTGACTGCCGAGCGATAACGTTGTTTACTTCAGGTGCCCTGGGCGCCCCACGGCAGGCCGAAGAGCCACTTGAACGAACCGTGCTTATCGAACAGTACTTCAGTAGTAGTAGTACTGGTTTGTGAAATCTCTGATGACGCGATCTGGATCGAAAGTCACCGGTCGAACTGTGCGTGGATAGGATAACCGCATCTGTTTCCGGACAATCTCCTCTCCTCCGGAAAGCAGCGAGCGGAGCCGGCACGGCACAGCGCGCGCAGCCAGCAGCAGGCGGCGGCTTCAGGTTTGCATGCTATGCGATCACATTCCGACGGGTGAGCATCCTGTTAACTGCTACGGGAAGGGGTTCTCTGAATTTAAGCTCTAAATAGTTCCATGAACTAGGATTGATTCACAGCTTTTGGATCAAAAACTGATGAATAGTATTGGTTGCTACAGTGATAAAATAAACAATGAAGCATGCGAAAAATAAGAACTGTAGCTACAGAAAACCGGCACTGTTTTGAAATTTATTTACTGTAGCAGACTCATTTTACTGTACCGCCAGTACTTCTCTGCGGTACTGCAGAGGACCCGGATCTTTGCCATACACTAGCAATTACTGATATGTAGTATTGGATCTACATATAGTAACTGGAGTAGCAATTAAACTAGAGGATGTAAACCCATTTTCGACCTTAGCAAGGCGCTGTTGCGACGGGCCAAAGTCTCGGATGGCTAGTCGCCGAGTGTTCCGCACCCCTCGTATCGCATGGCAGCTGAGGCAATCCGTTGCGCGATCAGGACACGACGGTGACACGGGACATGTCAAAAAACACAACGGAATTTGAGAATCTTGCTTCATAAACTAGCATATCCTGATGATCATTATTGGGCCTAAATTAGAAGTACTACTACTACTACTACTGTGCGCTCCTACCACGACGTGAACAACGTGTGTGTTTTCAGTGCGCGGACTTTTTTTTAATTCAACAACCAGCACTACAAGTATAGCAGTACTATTTAAATAACCATTAGAACGTCCGCTCCAACTGCTGCACGGCCTTTGTTTAAGTACGGCCGGAAAAACAAATCTCCACGCGGTACGATGCCACGACGGTGTGGGGGTGAAGAATATGATTTGTTTGTGTCTCCATTCTATCCGATCAGAACTCGATTCTTGAGAACCCGGCGAACCGGATCGTCCACGGACTCCGGGAGCGGGTAGGAATATCCGATCCTTCGTTCTTTTTACGTCTTGTCCTCGGCATAATAATTTTAGTTTACTTTTAACTATAATTAATTTCGTAATAATAATAATTTATGAACGGAGGAGTGAAACGCACGTTGGATGGTAGCCAAACGAATTGAACGGGTTTTATTTTTGAGCAGGAATGTACCATTTCCCCATTCTAATGGGCTGCATGCGCTCCACGGGACGGTGTATTTTAGAGTCGTACGACGGGCGTACGATCATCGAGCGCGTGTTTAATTGGGCAAAGCGAATGAGCATTCACAACTGGAAATTTTAAGACCAGCACGTTCAAATTGAGAGAAGGCGCTGTCCTCGAAATATCAATCTACTCCACTCCCTGAACCAATCGCCCTAACAACGTCATCAAATTTCGAACAGAGGAGGTACTTAACACAAATCAATCGACGAGCGCTACCAGTGAAACCTCCCCTAGCAAGTAGTAGTATTAGTCACGCCGCGTCACTCACATGATCCGCATTAGTGACCGACGCAGCCTCCGTGGCCCCGCCGCTAATCAACTTGATTAGCAGTCAGCACTACTTTCGGCCTTAAACAAGCCAGCGGTGGCCCGGGACGCTGGCCTGGTGCTGACCGGGCCATCTTATCTGCTCCATCGAAGCGCAGGGTCCACACCGCACGACCGCGACGACGCGGTCAGTGGCCACCTGCCGCACCGGCATATTCCCAGTTCCAACAGGGCCGTGTGCTGTAGCAGTTCAGAACCGCCGAGCCTTTTGTCGGAGGCGGGCGCGCGGCTGTGCTGCATCTCAGCCGAGAGCCGGTACCTCTGGTGCAGTCGTGCAACGTGTACTGTCTCGGAGTAGTATTAATGTATTATGGAATTATGTGGTCTCAGATCCAAGAATTTGACTTGCCGCCAGTATAAAATCTGCTGTCGAGAAGTACACCAATTCGGACGAGATTATAAATTTCATCTTAGTTCCGCGAAAGAAAAAGAAAATGAAAAAGCTCCCCTGGATTACATTATCGGGTTAATATTTGACGGCCACATGCGTGTTCAGTCCACCAATATTTTATGTGCGGATTTACACTTTCCAACGACGGATTAAGCTTTTAATTTGTTTACTACATCACTATACAAACAATGTGTCAATGGATGCGGCACTACTCCAGACCATAGATTTTGACTGCACTGCTCAGCGCAATTTATGGGAATAACATGCTGGTGGCCATTGTTTACGAAAACAGCCGTTCTGCCAGATCCGCCGCTGTTTGAATAACCCGGTTCAACTTCTCCCACCTCGTGTCAGACGGAACATAACAAGCATATCTTGTCCAGTAGCTCCACATGGCAGATGGACCGACGCCAGAGCGCCATCCGGGTCAGCCAAGCCCAGGCGTGAATCGTGATGGAAGAAAACTGAGACCGACACCCCGCCTCGCAAAGATCTCGCTATCACTGTGAGGTAAAACTCGGTCGGGTTAGGTCGCATCGCAGGTGGCGCGGCCGCACGACCACGATTACGACCACAGGCAACGAACCGGACCAGGCAGGCAGCCGTATATAACCGTGCCGCAGCGAGCCGCAAGAACAAAAGCGGAAACGAAATCTGTATCATCCACAGCGCCGCTCTTCGTTGGTTCACTTTCCAAATCCCTTTCTTCTTCCTCCTCTCTTTATTAACAAAAAAAAAAAAATCGCTCACGGTTAATATTTCTCCTCTCCTCTCCTCGTTCCGCTTCCTTCCCTTCCCTAATCCGCCAGCGAGATCGAGAGACCAGAGCGGCGGGCCGAGGGACGCGAATGACGGTGGAGGAGGCCGCCGAGAGCTGCGGCAGTCACGCCGCGGTCGCGGGCGGTGGCGGACACGCGGCCTTGGGCCCCGCGACGTCCGCCTCGTCGGCGGGCGCGGCGGCCCAGGCGCGGAAGCAGCAGCTGCAGCAGCGCCACAAGCTCGAGGTCTACACCGAGGTGCTCCGCCGCCTCCACGACTCGGGGACGCCCGAGGCGCGGGCGCCCGGCTTCGACGACGAGCTGTGGAGCCACTTCAACCGCCTACCCGCCCGGTGCGTGCTCGCCCCCTCGCCCTGTCGACCCGGCCGTGGCGTCCGTCTTCTTCGCTGAGCCCTGGCGGTCTGGACTGACCTCGATTTGCCCCC
>BCLG01000006.1:255711-283667 GCA_001602295.1 Zoysia matrella | reverse complement strand
CAAAATCTTCAATGTTGTATTGTAGGTCATAGAGCACAAACCTTATGACCACAAGGCTGATGTTTTTAGTTTTGGAATTTTGATGTGGGAACTGCTCACTGGGAAGGTATGTGCATTAACCTTGATAAAGTTACCGCATTAATTCTTTACAGTAGTTTTATTCTTATAAAATGAGTGTTAACGGGCATTTCCATTTACTGTCGGTAGATTCCTTATGAATACCTGACACCACTACAAGCAGCTGTTGGTGTAGTGCAGAAGGTAAAAATTCAGTTTCAAACTTTTTCCTTAGTATTAATACTTTTCAATGTTTTATATAAGGTGGCATTCTTACTGAACCTGTCTTAATACATGTTACCATGATACAATCCTTGTATATGTTTTGGTATATCGCACATATATACTACATTTGGTGTTGCTGGTCTATGGAGTCATGTTACCTCTGCTCCCACCATTTATAAATTAATGTCATTAGGACAATAATTCTAGTTAAGAAATGAACTTGAGTTGTCCTAGCAATTTGAGAATGGAAGGAGTAATTTTGTAGAGTTCTGCATATATTCTAGCGGACTTACAAAATGACAGTGGGACTCTTATGGATCTACTCCCTCTGCTTTTATTCATTGATATAAATTTGCATTGATCAGATTGTCTTCACATTGAGAAATAAAAACAGAGGGAGTAATATATTTGTCCCTCGTCACTGGCAAAGAAAAGGAATTAGAACTGAAGTACTAGATTCTTCTAACATCTGAAGTTTCTTCACAGGGATTACGGCCTACAATTCCTAAACATACTCATGCAAAGCTTGCTGAGCTGCTTCAAAAATGTTGGCAGCAGGACCCTGCAGAGAGGCCAGACTTCTCTGAAATTTTAGAAACTCTTCAGAGAATAGCAGAGGAGGTTTGTGTCAAGACTTAATTTCAACTTGTTATATGATCAGGAGTTTATGCAGTCGTCAACCCATGTGACAGGTGGGAGTTGAGCATGAAGGGAAACACAAGGATAAATTACTGGGGGGATTCTTTTCTGCTTTGAGGGGTCGGGGACATTGATAAGTTAAAAACGTTAAGTGTTTTGACCCATTCACAAGGACCCCGGCAATCCGAGTAACCATCAATGCCAGTTCCTCGTACCCAGCGCCACTACAAAGATGTAGTATTATAAAAGATGTGCTGTCTTCATGTTTCTTATCTGCCTATTCACTCACGAGTTCCATTACATTGTGTAACATAGGAGAGAATGGTTGTTAAGTGTACATTATCAGTCTGATTTTTCTAACAGGGCCTGTAGTTAAAATAATGAGCTATATATGGCCATGCTATGATTCTTTAGGAGTTCATTTTGAAGAACACATACTGCCTGCAGTTTAGGCTTCTAGCATTTCTTTCTGGACATGTTATAATCTCTGAAAACTAGTTCGGCAGGATTGCAAATGCGAGCTGATCAAGGCGCATGCCCAGCTTGATCTGAGCATATTGCGTCAAAGGTGGCAGCACCCTTGGGATAATAGAAAATCCGGCCCCGTTGTCCGGTTGGCTCCGGCCTCTTCCTCTGCGTTTAGGCACCCCCCCCCCCCAACCCCCCTCCTGCAAAAAAAACTCCGGGCATGTCTGACCGCACGCGCGGCGATCCAGTGGCCCGCGCATGGCGGGGCGGGGAAAAAAAAATCCGGACTACAACACCCTTCGGCGGTTGTGTTAGGGTTCGTAAAATCGCGGTTTATCGTGCAGTTTTCACGAAAATCGCTCAAACCGTTTTAGTCCGGTTCGGATGGTTTAGCGGTTTTTGAATTTAATTTTTTTTGAATTTTAAAAATTTGGTGGATTTTAAAATAAAAAATATGTAAAAAAACTAGATGAAAAATGCAACCTTTTAGTTGAATCAGTTTTTTAAAAAAATTTGATTTTGATGTCGAAAAAATTCGTAAAAAATTAGATGAAAAATATATAAGTAAATCTTATCTTCACTCATGTGTCCATAGTAGCTTTATCGCCTCTTCTTTCTCCGTCCGCGCACTGCAACTGATGCGTCCGTCGTCTCACCGCGCCGGCTCGTCAGGCACTCGGCAAGTCGCCTGGTTAGAGCGGTAAGCCGCGCACCAGAAGCAGCTAGCCGTGCGTCGAGGGCGGTTAGCCGGCTCCATCGGTAAACCGCACGATTTGCGCGGTAAGCCGCCCGATTAGGGCGAAAAGCCGTTCGATCTGTTGGGTTTTTGTGGCAGAGAAGGTGAGATGGTTGTTTTTGTATTTTTTTTTCAAATATTGATCGATTTGTTAGCAAATTTAGAACATAGTTGGTCATTTTCAGGAATTGTTGGTTGTAAGATGTCAGATCAGCCGATTCGGTTTGGGAGCACGAGGACAACGTGTATCTCGGGTTCCGTTGCAAATATTGCAAGTCCGTGAAGAGAGAGGGTGGTGTCACATGATTCAAGTAATATTTGGCATATCGTGAAAGCAGCGTAGTTGGGTGTTTTCATGTTTCCACGGATGTGCGGGACTATTTTCATCAGAAACTTGATAGAACCGCCGAGCGAAGGAAGGACCGAGCTAAACAGACTCTCAGACAGCACTAAGTTGCAGGTCAGAGAAATATCAATGAGGAGGACGATGAGGAGATGCAGGCTGCCATGAGGTTATCTAGAGAGGAGGAGAAATTTCGACAGCGTCAGCGTTTGTATGATGGTCAGTTCGAGAGTGGTGGTGCTGGTGCTGGTTCATCGCAAGGTGCTTTTGGATTGTCGCAAGTTGCTTCTGGTTCGTCGCAGGGAGGTGGTGAGTCTAGATTGTTTGGCATGATGAGGAGGTTCGCATCATAGAGGTCAGGTAATGAACGGATTCAAACTAGGATCGATATAGGTCCATAGACTGCGAAGAGCAAGCTAGCAAAGTCGGCCATTGAACGCGCATGGTCAAAAAATTTTCATACAGAAGTCATCTCTGGTAGAAAAGCCGATAGTCCATATTTTGTTAGTGCTATAAAAAAGACACATAGATAGGGTATGAGACCTTTATTTTACTGTATTACATGTTTTCTTATATGTTACCATATTTATGTCTTGTGTCATGATATTTGCAGGTGAGGGCGTGCCTAGACTAACTGGGAGGGAAATATATTGCACGTATCTTGATGCTAATGAACAAGACATCAAGAAAGAATTCGATAAATTCAAGATAGAGTGGCCGATGTACGGTGTCACGATTATGTGTGACTCTTGAATTGGCCTTACAGGGATGAGCTTGATGAACTTTATGATCTACTGTAATGGTGTTATGTTTTTTCACAACTCATGTGATGTTACTGGGTACAGCCAATCTGCGGACTTCATATTCAAGGTATGAGACATGTTTATTTTATGGCACTATTTATTTTATTTGTACCTATGATATTTTGAACAATGAAACGTTCTTGTGCACTATTTATTTTATTTGTACCTATGATATTTTGAACAACGAAACGTTCTTATGCAGGAAATGAATAAGGTATGCATTAATGTAGGTGCAGACAATATTGTGCAGTTTATTACAGACAATGGTTCAAATTATAAAAAGACGTGCAAGCTGCTAATAAACAAGTATCCTCATATTGTCTGACAACTATATGTGGCACATACAATCAATCTGATGCTAAAGACTATTGGTGAGTTTTCAGAGCATAAAGCTATGATACAGTCGGCTCGCAACATTTCTCGTTGGTTGTATAATTATAATCAGTTGCACTTTATAATGACCAATGCTATTGGTGGTGAGTTGGTAAGATGGAATGTAACATGTTTTGGCACAAACTACATGTTTCTTGAAAGTATGCTTCGTCGGAAAGAAAAATTCATGGCATGAATGAGTTCTGAGACATTCTTAAATAGTAAATTTGTCAATACCGAGGACAAAAGGCATGCTCACTCCTGTCTATCAAGCATGTCATGGTGAAATTCAATGAAACATGTGGTAGATGCAGTGCAATTTTTATATGCGTTTCTTCAGTTTGCTGATCAAGAAAAGAGCCCTATTTTGAGTGAAGTACTTCTCAGATATTATATATGTAAAAATGAGTATGAAGCCCTTTATAGGAATGATGAGCGAGAGATGCAGAGGTACATAGACATTATAAATCATAGGATGGTGAACATTTGCAATGATACCTTTGTGAATACAGGTAATACGTACTTACAAAAAAATATTATTGTATTTTTCGTTTCTACTGCAATAATATCTAACTATTGTTATATGTGCAGCTGAATCTTTGAATTCAAGAAATCACTATTCTTACGAGATGGGTCGAAATATGATGAACATATTTGAGAGGCATTTACACGCATAGCATCAACCGATTTGTGTGTGCAGGCACTGCAGGAGGCGAAAATTTTTAGAAGAAAACAAGGTTCATTCGCCACTGAGTTGGCCAACAGGATGGCAGTTGATAAGAATACTTCTCGTGCAGCTTGATAGAACATGTTTGGAGGTGACACACCTCATCTCCAGCAGCTTGCATTACGGATAGTCTCACAGTGTGCATTATCCAGTGATTGTGAGCGCAACTGGAGTACATTTGCATTGATCCACATGAAAGTACGTAACAGATTATCTCATGAGAAATTACATAAGCTGATGTATGTTAACTACAACTTTCGGATCCGCATGTGTGATGTTTCATGGACATATAAGCCACCAAAAGCCGATCCATTTGATCGTCTCATAGAGCTGTCGTTGTATGATTTTTCAAATCCTATTCGAGAATGGATGAAACATGGAAGATCTAATTCTGACTCTATTCTTGATGAAGAGGGCACCGAGACTGATAGACCTGTACTCAGCCATCTTGTTACAGATGATGACGCTGAAAAATTTTGTATGGACTTTAAATTTGTTGTGGATGAACAACATGTATGTATGAATTTATTGTGTTCGAAACTTTGGATTTGTTATGAATGAAACTGTCTTTTATTTGTGGATGAAGTATGTTGTGAATGTTGATATTAAAAGAAATTAGAATAGGTCATGCCCAATTTTTCAGCATTTTTTCATCTAATTTTTTATTTTTCACTAATTTATCGTTTTCAGATAAATCAAACGGTTTACCGCAAAAATCGCACGGTAAACCGTAAAAACTGCTCGGTTTTCGCTGTCATCGGTTTTCAGCAAAACCTAACGGCTTACCGCTAAAACCGCGCGGTTTACCGTTTTCGAACCGTCCAAATCGTCACAAAATTTGAAAATTAAAATTTGAACAAAAACCGAACGGTTTTAATGGTTTTCTTGGTTTTTGTCAAACCGCTACCGAGCGGTTTCTACGGTTCGAATGATAAGTTAAACCCTGGTTGTGCCAGGGTTTTGTTCCTCTGCTGCCGGGAGAACATATATTCTTAACTTTGCTCATTCTGATTTTTTATAAATTACTGTATCCGTTGTGATACAATAAGGCCTCATGCCATATTGTTGGATGATTATCAGTTTCTTCTACTGTACATGTCTGTTTTTGAGTTGCGCATAACTACCTGTTTGCGGTGGAAGTACATTATCTTCAGATTTTCCAACAATGGAAATGCAAGATGCAACTATGTATTAATCATTACTACCTCCGTCCTGCTTTTGGAAAAAGTCAATCTTCTTCAAATTTAACTAATAATATCTAGAAATTTAAAATAATTTAATATTAAAAGTTACATAATATAAAAGTTTATTTTATAATAAATCTACTAATATAATTTGTATGCAATAAAACTTTATAAATTTTTTATTATTAATGGTTAAAGTTGAAAAACATTGACTTTGCTTAAAGTTAAAAATGTTTACATTTTGTGACAGAGAGAGTACTGAGTAGACATTATGCACGGTTGCATTTTCGCTCTATCTCTAACAGTGCGGGCTTTGCGGATGTTACGAGTCAGGAAATGCTTGGCGGCGCCCGTCCGTTGGGTGAGAAAGCATAAGTGTGGAGCGTGGAGACGGAGAATGTGCGTGGTGTCAGGGATCCGCGACGCAGCAGAGCGAGCAGAGAGAGGAGAAAAAAGTGGGTGAGGACGCTCTTCGGTGAGAAAGTCATGCGTGCAGCATGGTTCACAAAATCGCTCGAAAACCGCGGTAAACCGCGGTTTTCGATCAAACCGCTGCGACTCGATTTTTACGGTTGACCGGTTTTCGTTTTAAAATTTTAAAAAAAATTTGAAAATTTGAAAACTCGAAAACCGCTCAAACCGAGCGGTTTACCGCAAAAACCGTTGAAAAACGGCTCAAACTGATTTGATTTCAAATTCAAAAAGGGTAAACCGTAAAAACCGCTCGGTAAACCGTAAAAACCGCTCGGTAAACTGTAAAAACCGCTCGGTTTTCTCTCAAAAATTTGATTTTTGAATTTGTTCGGTTTTTTTAACGGTTTTCGCGGTTTTTGCGGTTTTCGTTAAACCGCTCTCGAGCGATTTTCGCGGTTTAAACGGTTTTTGAAACCGTTGTGCAGCCACTGGCTCAAGGATCCCCTGCAAAAAACATTGGCGTCACTCTTGGTTGTTCGTGCGTCAGATCCAAAGCATAAGCGTCCTCACGTGAAGCCGAGGGAGGGAGTCTGCACTGTGCTTGGCGTAGGGACACGGAGCGACTGGATGCGAAAGTTGCCGGTCGGGGTTCTCTGTATTGGAACTGTGAGTTTAACAATAATTGCTAAATTTGTTATTCCAAAGCAGAAGATCTGTCTCTGAAAACTACACGTATTTTATTTGAACAGCTGTTTGTCATAGCTAAAATTTATTAAAAAAAAAGTTTATTTGAACAGCTGTTGAATAAATTGAGTAAATTTTATAAAATTACACGTATTTTACCCGTATTATAAAAAATTACATATTTAAGCTATAGATTCAGAAAACTACATATTTGCTATAGTAATATCAGCAAGATATATATAAAATCTGTAGTTTTGTGATAAATTGAACATAAAAGCTGTAGTTTTGTGATAATTTAGATACAAAATCTGTAGTTTTATGATAAATTACATATAAAATCTGTAGCTTTATAAAAATGTGGCTCAAATCTATAGTTTTGTGATAATATTGATAAAATATATATAGTTTTGTAAAATTTACTCTAATAAATTTTTTTAGTTTATTTTGAAAAGATACTGACCTAATAAAATGTGAAATAAATTTTTTATTGACACATTTCTATTTAATAATGTGAATAAGTTGAAATAAACTGTACCAAATACGATAAGTTGGGGCATGCGACCGACGCCATGTGGGCGTTGGTACGGTTGTCTAGGATCGCTTCTATTGGCGAAAGATGTAGAATCACGAGTGGTGGCTAAATAAAGGCATGCTCGACTAGTTCGTTGTATCGTGTCCCTCCTGCCATCTAGGCGCATATATCCCTGACATATGATTAGGGATGACAACATAAACCGATCGGTAAACCCGTTCCTGTACCTAACGGGAAAAAACTATATCCATCTCCATATAATACAGTGCAATTGTACTGAAGTTTAGATCTGTATCCGTATCGCATAATTTCCATACTACGGTACTTGATAACAAATTCTCAATATAGTCGATAAAAAACCAACAGTACATGACATAAGGACATATGTTACTGTGGAACATTCATATAGAGCTAACAGCCATCACAAAAAAAAATTTATAGAGCTAACAGAGTGTTACAACTACAACAATAAAAACAAATTCATATAATTTAGTATGTTTTTACTTGTCAGGTAATAGCTCCTTCATCAACTCGATATCAATGCAGCGCCGGATGCGTGTGTGGCGTAGCGGATGCACGGAGGGGAGCACTCTTCCGCGACGTGCACCCGGGCGTCTCCTCCATGTCCAGCTTCAGCTCTCCCTCCGGCAGCGTCCAGTCAAACCGACCCACAAGGTTCGCTAGCGCGAGTTCCACCACGGACATGGAGAGGTTGATGCCCGGACACATCCGACGTCCGGCGCCGATCGGTTTGAACTCGAAATGCTGACCCCGGAAGTCGACCGCGCTGCCGACGAACCTCTCCGGCCGGAACTCCTCCGGCGAATCCCACGCCTTCGGGTCCCTGCCGATGGCCCACGCGTTCACGTTCACCAGGGACGATTCATCAGACGCCACGGGTAAGCGACGCCGTCCGATAAAGCCATCAGTAACCATCGCATCCGAAGAACGCCACTTCTGAAGCTTGCCGTGCCTGTTGCATAGCACGATGAGACTCGATGATACTTTTTTTTTTTAAGCCGAATCTCAACAACGAATGGACGTCCCTGTCCTCCGTCTCAAGTGCTCAGATGCTGCCGCTCGACGCCAGATTTGAAATTTGAAAAATTATCAAATTAAAGATTTGAACAACCTATAAAATTTTAGAGTTAACAGAATAAATTAAGAAAACTTTGAGAATAACTCAAAATAACTTTAGAAAACTTTAGAAACTAACAGAATAATTTTAAATTTTTTTAAAAAATTTAATAAACTTCGGAAACTAATGAAATAACTTTGAAAACTTTGAAAACTAACGAAATAACTTTTTTAGGAATAACTCAGAGGGCACCTACACAAAGAGCTCAACGAGACGAACCTAACGGAGCAACTTTGAAAAACTTAGAAAATTAACAGAACAAATTTAGAAAATTTTAGAAACTAACAGAATAACTTTAAAAAAAATTTGAGAACTAACAAAATAATTTTAAAAACTTTGGGAATAAGTCGAGGAACTTTGAGAATGAACAGAACAAATTTAGAAAATTTTAGAAACTTTAAAAAAGTTTAAGAACTAACCGAATAATTTTAGTTATTTCCAAAGTTTTTAAAATTATTCTGTTAGTTTCCAAAAAATTTTAAAGTTATTCTGTTAGTTTCTAAAATTTTCTAAATTTGTTCTATTAATTTCCAAAGTTTTTTAAAGTTGTTTAAGTTAAGTTCGTCTCGTTGAACTCCTTTGTATAGGTGCCCTCTGAGTTATTCTTAAAAAAATTTAAGTTATTTCGTTAGTTTTCAAAGTTATTTCATTAGTTTCCAAAGTTTTTTAATTTTTTTAAAATTTTTTAAAGTTATTCTATTTGTTTCTAAAGTTTTCTAAATTTATTTTGAGTTATTCTCAAAGTTTTCTTAATTTATTCTGTTAATTCTAAAATTTATAGGCTGTTCAAATCTTTAATTTGATAATTTTTCAAATTTCAAATCTGGCGTCCAGCAGCAGTCTGAGCACTTGGACACGGAGGATAGGGAGGTCCATTCATTGTTGAGATTCGGCTAAAAGAAAAAGAAAAGTACCATCGAGTTCTATCGTGCTATGCGACAGAGACGGCAAACTTCAAGAGTGACGTTCTTTGAATGCGATGGTTACATATGGCTTTATCCGGATGGCGTCGGTTATCCGTGGCGTCTGATGAATTGTCCCCGTTCACCATGGTGTTGCTGGGGACGTCGTATTGGCTGATCTGCGTGGCCTGCATATAGACTTGTGCGGGAGCAGCAGGGGCCCCGGCGTGTGCAGCCGCATGGTCTCCTTTATCACCGCTCTCAGGTATTCCAGCCCTGGCAAATCCTGCTCGCTGATCGACGAGCTAAGGTTGCCGCGCATGGCTTGTCGTACTCGTACCTCGTCTTGCAGCTTGTGCATGGCGCCCCTGTCACGCAGCAGCTCCGCCATGGCCGATTCCAGGACGATGATCGTCGCCTCAGTTCCAGCTCCGAACAAATCCTAACAAAAGAAAGCTCAACTTTGCTTGCTGTTAGGACCATGGTGTCGTGTATTGAACAGTCTTAGGTATATATCTACTATGCATAAATCAATTGCATAAAAAACTCTGGGAAAGGTGAGCGATTCATTTATAATCATACACCCTTTCGCGTGTAGCTCTGCATGACACAATTTATTTTGAAATAATTTTATCTATATCATTACTTTATATTAGATGTATTTTTTTATCTATACCATCTTGTGCCAATGAAATAGGTTGATACGTAGTATAAATGTGAAGTCCTCTTAAAATGATACTAGTATATGAATGCAAATAGCCTGTTTATTTAAATTATCGTTCCCCCAAGATTTGAACCTAAGTCTTCTACATTTGAAACAATATTAAGTTATTCTGCATCAACGAGTTGCATTAATAACTTAAGCTGACAGAAGAAAATTTATAGTGACGCACCTCCAACAGAGCCTTCACGTTGTCCATGGTGAGGGGCAACCTTGTCCTGGCCGATTCTTTCTGCATGGACAGCAACACATGCACGAAGGCGTCTTCGTGCACGTCTGGCCCTGTTCCGTTACTCGTGCCGGCGTCATCCACGATCTCGTTAAGGATCGCGTCGATCCTCTTGATCGCCTTCCTCACCCTGGCGTTCGTGCCATCCACAGCGCTCACCCACGACAGCCACGGGATGTAATCGCCGAAGTGGAAGGTAGCGAGCAGCACGTTGCACTCGTCCAGCAGTGCGTCTAGCTTGGCGCGCCACCCGTTGTCCCCGGCGGCGAGACGCCCAAGCACGATCCGCCCGGCCACGTCCTTGGCGAAGTCGCTGAGGAGCTCGCTCAGTCACACGACGCCGCCGCAGCACTCGTGCTCCACCCGCCGTACGAGTTCCTCCACTTCCTGCTCCCTCACGGTGCGGTAGGCCCGCACCCTAGAGGGGCCGAGGAGGTGGCGCACGGCCATCTTCCGCGCGCCGCGCCAGTCCAAGCCATAAGCGGCGAAGGCGATGTCAGTGCAGCCGTACAGGAGCCTCCTCGGGATGGAGAGTGAGGGGCAGTTGGCGAACACGTGGTCCTGCTCCTGCATCACCTCCCGCGTCGCTTCCGCCGAGGAGACCACCACGGCGGGGACCTGGCCGAGGCGGAGCATGACGGGCCCGTGCGCCGCGGCGAGCGCGCTCAGCGAGCGGTGCGGGAGTTTGCCGAGCTGGTGGAGGTTGCCGACGAGCGGAAGCCGTAGAGGTGACGGCGGCGGGTGGTGGGCTTCGTGTCTGCAGCGGCGGCAACTGAACAGCAGCATGCACGACACAGCGAGCAGGAGCACGAGGAGGAGAGAATCAGTGGCATGCATGTACGTACCGTGCAGGAGCAGCGACGCTGGTGTCGCCTCAGCGGTGACGGTCCTGACGGATGTTGTTGTGCTCTCCATTGTCTGGCGTTGTGTCGATCGAGCAAGGGGCACGCCTCCATTTTGTATACCTACGATGTATGAAATTAATCACAGTTATTTATTTGATCACATCCGACAATTAAAAATAGTAAAGCATTTAATCAAAGATATCAAAATGTGAATTTCATAGCAAAAATAGTGCATACTAATTTTTAAAAATTGACAGCTGAAATTAATTAAAAAGGTGAAAGTACACCAATACACATGCCAAATAGGTGCATGCCGCGCAGCGAGATGGGTCGGCATTGTGTTGCCATTAGAGCTAACCTCCAAGCTCTGCCACGTACGACTGCCTGCTATCACTGCCCATCCGATATATTTATACGGACTACGAGCATATCCACGACAACCTCAGTTCTTTGCCCCGTCTGATATGTTAGATATGGTCAAGATACAGTATGTACAACCTAAAAAATTTCGATAGAAAAAATAACTGGAGGTCACCAGCAAATGCAATATATCAGAAATATCGGATTTGAATTCAAAAAATTAAAACAATTAACAAAAATTGACATGATTTCTCTATAAATAATCTTTAATCCATTGAGGTACAAATTACATTAAAAACATAGAAATACGATAATATCTCAAGTTCATTAGCAACGGCAGATAAAGCAGCCTTATTTGTGAACCCTAGGTACAACTAGCTTCACTAATGGATGATCTTTTTTTTTTTGAAACAACAGGAGAGAAAGCCCTAGTGATTAAAATATATTATAAAACAAGAAGACTGCACAAAGCCTTGAAGAGAAAGGCTATAAGAAAAAAGAAAAGAAAAGAAAACAGAGCTAAGTAACATAATCCAGCCACTCTTTGCTTCCCAGTTTTCTCTCTGCTCACTCGATTGGCCAAGCTTCGGTCGAAGGCTCGAAGACCCCCTTGGGTTCTATCGATCGCACTTAGGTTTTTCGGCACCACCGGTAAAATCAAAATACTGGAAATTTTGGCCAAAAAACTTTAATACTTTATCCGTCTCAAGAAAAACTTATTTTTAAATTTTATTGACTACAACTTTAATCAATATCTTTTATATATTTGATTAAATTTTAAAATCTAGTATTTGTAATTTTAAATTTATTAAAAAAATATTTTCATAATATATAAAAAAATATAATTAAAATTATTAGTCAATGTTATAGTCAATAAAAATGAAAAATAAACTTTTATTAAGACGGAGAGAGTAGTGTACCATCATCCCTACCTTCCTTCTCCCCTATTACAATTTGATTGCGACTTCATGGTGGTTTGTACTTTACTACTGTACTCTTCGTGCTTCAACCCAGTGGTGGTATGTTACCTGTTTTTGAGAGTGACAATATATTCAGAGTAGTTTACTCCACCTCTCTTTGTCTATCTTGCAACTCTTATTTTCAGTTTTGGTGTTTATTAGAAAAATAATATATGATGCAGTAAAGATAATATCTTCTAATCAAACAACATACTCTTTTTTTCACAATTATAAGTTATTTTAGCTTTAGGTACGAGAATTAAAGAGAAGTGAAACATATAATGCATAAAAAATGAGTAGGAAAAAGATGATATAGAAATTTATTAGGAAGAGAAAAAATGTATTAGAAAAAAAAATGTGTATTGAGAAGTGAGAATGATATATATTGAAGAATAAGATTTTAATGCTAGAATAATTTATAGTTGTGACCAAAGTATAATGAATGTAGTACAATTAATTGTTATAGAGAACTAGACCACATTTATGAAGCATATTTACTATGACAGTCTGTTTGATATTTTTTGTTGGTTGTGCAATCCGATGATCCGGTGATTACATTCACGATCCTGTCGTGATGGTAGGCTTGGTGCCACACTGTTGCTACTTGCAAGCTGCTGTTGACTCTGCAAGCGGGCAGCTGGGTATGTGTTGTCACACATCCGTCAACCTAGTACTCTCTCCGTCTCAAAATAAATATCTTTTTTAATTTTTAAATATCTACTTTATTATTCGTCTTATTCTAAAAATTTGTAAAAATATTATTTATTTTGCCTGTGAAATGATTCATTATTAGTACTGCTTTAAGCTTGACTTATTTATTTTAGTATTTTCATAATTTTTTTAATCAGATGAGTGGTCAAATAATGATCTTAAAAAGTAAAAAATATCATTTGTTTTGGGACGGAGGGAGTATCATACTTCTTTTATCTTATTTTTACAGGAATTATAAAAAATAAAAAAAGTGAGATGTTTTGAAAATGTGAAGAAAGATAGAGTGGAGATATACCGAGAAAATAAAAATGCGTATCGAAAATTAGAAATCTGATAAGCTCAAAGTGATTTACAATTTAAGACAAAAGAAGTCACTAGTAGATAATTAAACAGTCAAGTGGACAACCAGTCATTTCAAGGTGACAGTGATTGTATAAACGCATCGTTGTGTCGTAAGTAACTTTTTAAATCCTTATTGGGAGGTGACTGCTCTATATTCACGTTCGTCTATTGTAGTTGGTGGTGGCTCATATGTGCTATGGCTATGTAAGCATGCAGTGGCAATTGTTCCAACGGACCGCACTTCCAGCTCTATTTCCATTTTTAACCTGGTACGTGTAGAATATCTGGAGAGACCTGGTAATTCTAGCTCCTTCAGAGCTTGTTGGTTTATTCTCTAATCCACTTGGATTAAAGAGGGGATTGAATCCACTCTTCTCTAGTTGTGGATAAAATCCACCCCATTCTCCTCCCATCCAACGCAAACCGAACAAGCCCTCAAAGGTATCTTTCCGATAAGTCTGTTGTTGGAATAAACAACCCTTCCACCCAGGCTTTCCCTATAAATCTGTTGTAGGAATAAACAACATTCTATAGAAGTTGAAATTATAAATGAGCATACTCAATAAATAATAAGATAAATGGATTGACAGTCCATGCTTTGTATATGCCCTTTTGGTTGTAGTGACCTTGCTAGTCTATGTTTCATAAAAAGGTTACATGCGATCTCCCTACTGATTCGATTGTTCTTCTTGCTATTGTTACTCCCTATGTTTTGTAGATACATGGTTGGTGTACAATTCAATCTTTTTTGTTCGACATTTTTGCTTAGAGGTAAGGTACAGGGAAAAAATAGTCCCTGTTATGAACCTTTTGTAACATCCTGCGTTCAAAATCTGCTTACCGTTCAGCTCTCACGTGGAACAGGCTCGCGCATTTATGTATGGCATCGCTCTTACGTTTTTGGCTCTTCGTGTAAAAGGGTCAACCCGAAGGTGCTATGGTTGAAATAACGAAGGTTATAGCTGGTCCTCACCACACTAAACAATAAGGTGGGCTAATCCCACCTCCACTTCATTTCAATTATGGATCATTAAAACCCAGACCAAACTTAACAATACGCTTCTAGTGGGATGGGGTGGTACAACTTTATACATCATAGTTCCTTGCTTCATGTTTATTTTCCTTTTTGTTTATTTTATTATTGTTTTATGTCTTTTTTGCTGCAAAATATTATGAATAAAAAACATTAGTGCCCTATTTTGATCATTTATACATCATGGTCCATTGCTTTATTTGTGCTTTACATTTTGATTTATTCCTTTTGCCTATCTAGGTGCTGTTTTAGACGTGGACTTCCCTGCCATCCATACCTCAGCTCTGAGCTGTAAATAATTCAATTCAAAACAGATTACTAAAGAAAAGATCTAACACCTCAAATTTTATACTTCACCAATAAAGTCACCAGCAGTGAAGCACGAGCATGGTGGCTAGTTTGAAATACAAGCACATGGCAGCACAGCCTGAATTCAGTGACTGGATAATTTTTGTTGCATTTAGATAGTTAGAAGCGATGGTTTTACATACTCTTCTCATCCACCTCAATCATCCCTGCTACTATATCCAATCCATGTTTCATCTCACCATCACTGATTTCGATCAAATAGATTACTACTCCCTCCGTCTCAGAATAAGTGTTCATCTAACTCCAAATTTTTGTCTAAAAAAAATGTTCATCTAGCTGTGGGGTCCACCTCCTATCACATCCTCTCTCTGTCTCCAACCCCACTCACGTCTTCTCCCGCAATAATTTCAGCCTTTGCTTTTCATAACCACCCTTCTCCTCGTTGCTTCCGCAGGACACCATGTAGAGCGCCGGGTCTTCTTCCGAGCGTAGTGACACTACCGGAGGAAGAAGCAGGTCAAACCAGTGGCGCGTTGTTCGAATCGGAAGGCGGCGCGGCTATCTTCGATGCGGTGAGCGTTGGGTCCGGGTACGTTTCAACAAGGACAATGTGTTGTATGTTCCAGACTCGGAAGAAGATGAAGAAGAGCTCGAGGAGATTGCTGAGGAGGAGCAAAATCAGACCACTCGAGAGCTCTAGGTCGCACCGGCACTGGAAACAGGTGCGGCATTGGGGCCGAAGCAGACGCGGCGACAGGGGCGGAAGCGGGCGCGGCGCCGGGGCGGGGGCCGAAGCGGACGCGGTGACAGGGGCGGAAGCGGGCGCGACGCCGGGGCCGAAGCGGGCACAGCTCCGGTGATGGAACTCGGCTCGACAGGGGTGAAATCAGGCACGGCTGTGAGGGAGCTGCAGGAAGCTGCATTGGAGGAAGCTACATTAGAGGAAGCTCGCATCGACAGAGAAGCCTTACTCTTTATGCTTAAGATTTGCTTACCAGGCTATTTCGACCTTTCTAGCTTTGGTTCTCATGATTAGTGTGAATCAAAGATGTAGTAACTCTTTATTTAGGAGTAAATATTTTGATGAGCAACTAGTTTATTTTAGGATGAACTGGTAGCTTATTTTAGGATGAACAAGTAGCAGCACGTTATTTTGAGATGATGAACTGGTACCTTAGTTTAGGATGAACAAGGAGTAGTTATTTTGGAAAGAATGAGTAGCCATTCACTGAAACGAATTATTTTGGGATGAATGAGTAGTTTAGGATGAATCAAAGATGGAATGTTTGGTGATTGACCTGGGGAATGAATTATATTGGTTGAACTGAAATGAATTGCAGAATGTATGTAGCCATTCACTTACACAAAATAAACTTCCATCACATGTCTTATCAGCCAGTGGCTTCTACTTACAAAATACAAGGCCTTCTTGTATCTACAAAATACTACGCTGCCTTCTGAAGTACTTACAAAATATGGTACCATGGCCTTCTAATCAGCCAATGCCTTCTACTTACAAAATATGCAGCCCTGCTTCTACCTACAGAATACACTGCCTTGTACTTACAAAATATGCTGCAATGACCTTCTAATTAGCTAATGCCTGCAGTATAGATTGATAGAGTTCACGGTCACAGCTAAGTGTTTCAGGAAGAATACCAAGAAGTTGTAGCCTTTCCTTGTTCATGTGTGGGATCTTGTACCGATTGCCACCTCCAGCTTTCATGACTTCATCATGCAACTCTGTAGTGTAAGGAACACTCTATTGAGCTTTGTTGCATTATAATTAGCAAACTCATTCTGAACATTAGCTATCAGCTCATCCATATTTCTAGAAACTATTTTATCTGTCATAGATTGAAGAGATGCAAAAAACCCAAGGTCTAGGACATTCAAATCTGGAGAATTTGGAGGTTGGTTCATGAGCTGAATGCCAAATTCTGCGGACAGTGTGTCTTTTCACTTTGAACAGGTCAGCAATCACAGCTGTTGTTTTCTTTTTCAATTTCCCATTTGAACTATGGGCTACCAAAGCTGCATATTTTTGTTGCCTCTGTATGTCAGTCACATTTTTATACTTGACATGCTCAGTTACAGGTGTTGCTTCAACATGGTCATTATAGGAGACATCCGTTGCATCTTCACCAAGCACAACATCCACATCAGCATAGACGCCATATTCATGCAGGTCAATTTCTATGTTTTCTGCTACATTTTCCATGCCTTCAAGTTCATCTATAATTGTGAAATAAGTAAAATGCTAAGCTCATAGGCTTAAGTCTGTAGTTTTAAAAAAGATGGACCATTACTATGTTTAGAACTGCTGTACCTATTAGATTTTATTCTTCCTCTTCATAAGCTTTCATATTTCAATCAAAATAAGGCTGAAAGTTTTGTTCTTCATCATCATAAGCATCCATATTCAAATCAAAATCTGCATATGCAAAATTACTTGTAAAACACAGACATACCATATTCTATTTTTTACTTGTAACAGTTCTTTGTTTACATAATGAGCTATTCTGTCACTATGCATGCCTTAGGAATTGGAGAAACGAGTACACTGATCTTGAGGAAAAGGAGGATAGGAAACCAAGTTTTGTGAAATGAATACCTACCGGCGTGGAGTTGTTCTTCAGGGGCAGCCATGTCCACGTGCTCTTGTTGGTCTCTATGCACTTGAGTTGCTTGGTGAAGGTCAGGTAGCAGCTCCCCATTGTCCTCACTCATCAGGTGGAAAGCTCAGATCAATGGCCATGAGTCAAGTGAAAGAAGAGTTTGAATGAGTGTGTGTTGATTATTGTATGATCGATCAGAATATATAGGTTCTGTAAGAGGTGTTTTTGGCTCCCTGTTTTGAAATTTGGAGCATTTAGCCTCCCCGATGTTTGCTTTTGAGAATTTTTGGCGAGCCCGACTGTTTTGGCGAGGTGCTGAATTTTTTTCGGTAAATGAGTGAATGCCATTAAGAATTAAATGTGCCTGCTGCCTGTCAACTCAATCTGTTTTGGACACGCTTTTTTCACAGCAACGTCGCATTTAGTAAGCGCAATTAGGTCATTTTCTTTTGTCACTAATTTGTGTTTGACCTTGTACACTTATTTTGAAACAGAGGGAGTAGTCGGTTTCTCTATTTTATCAAGTGGGTTCACCAGTTTATTGCCCGGTTTTTAGTTTCAAAGTTTAAAACTCACAGGTTTTACCGATTTATCGATCAGTTTTACCAGTTTTTTAAATTTTAAAAATTTTCAAATTGTTTGATTTTATTTTAGTTTTTAAAACAAAACCGATCAACTGGTTTGAGAATCATTGAAGGTCCTAGGTGTTAGCTTCATGACCACTGAAGTTACTTAAAAAGTAGGAATAATTTTGGTGATTTAATGAAAACCATGAACTAACTTGTTTAGCGAAAATCCAGCGGTGGTTTGGTGAAAATTGATCGGCTAGCTAAGCAGTTTGACCAACTAGCCAACCGGTTTTACCGGCTAAAACCGCCGGCTAGCCGGTCGATGAAACAAAAAATTGGCCAGATGGTAAACCGAACGGCTTCAGCAGCTAGCCGCTCCGTTTCACTACCACAAAATAGAAATTTTCTGTGGGTCAATAACGGTAAAAAAAAATAGGTTAAACCGTCATAAAAATAGTTCATGTAGGTCAACCGCCATGCAAAATCACTCACGAATCTAGCACCACAGAAATGACATTTTTTGTAGAGATTGCTCCACAGGAAGTATTTTTGTGAGAGGAGTTTCTGACGGTCACTCTCACAAAAAATAGGTTGCCGCCAGATTTGTATTACAATTTTCGTGGAGGTGAGCTCACCGGATAAAACATTTTCATTACGGTATACCACCGCCACAAAAAATACGTTAACCCCCACGAAAATTTGATGTTTGGCTAGCCGCGCTACTCGCTCAGTATACGCTCAAGCCATTCGGCTAGCCACTTCGATGGCTTTTCCCATGCTGGTGCTTTCTGTTGAATCCCCCTAGCTAGCCGGTTTTTTTTGCCCCTCGAGCCGCTCAAATAGCACCCCTGCTATACTGCTCAGCTAGCCTAGAACTCCTAGCAATTTCCTGCGGCACGGCGGCAAACGGCTATTTCGGTCGGCAGATTCACTTGAGGACCATCGGACGGAGCACAGGGGAGGTCACATGAAACACTCAGTTGCGCAGAGGTCACGGCAGAGGATAAGGTTTCATGAATTTTTTTCAGCATGTAAATGTTCCATTTTAAAAAAAAGATACCACCATATTGTTTCATTTTTCATGTAGTTTTTTTTGGTATTTTTATTTCAAATTCTTTCATATTTTTAAAATTAAAAATGAAAACCGATGAACCATTTAAACTAGATCGAACTGGTTTGATCGGTTTTTTTTTGAAAACCAATCTGGTTTGAACGGTTTTGCAAACCTTAAATGCAATTCGGGGCTTGGATCGGAGAGCTTTCGATGAAGCCTGAGACCTGGAACTTGAGCCGCGACGTTGCGGGCTGGTTCACAGCTACTATAAGAGATTGCCTGTCCGTCTCACAAGCTCGAGGGTATCTGTTCTCTGCTCATCCTAGTCCTCTGGTCAGTGTCGAGACTCGAGAGAAAGAAACGGCAGGGATTATGAAGACAAATCGAAGCCAGTAGCGCATTTTGCCCGAGATCAAAGGTAACGCCGCCCTCCGGTGCGCCACGGCCCGCGGGAGCTAAGGTCAACAGCGGTTATCAGTAGAAGCAGTGAGTAATCCATTTGCGCTGTTTCTTTTTTTCGGTTCCGTCCTTGCTCCCTAACCAGGCAGTTGTAACGCGCCGCACGCGCAAGTGTAAACAAACTCTATTTCTGCTTATATAATTAAACTCCAGAGAATCTTTTAGATATTTTTTTTAAAAAATCCATTTTACTCCTATCAAATATAGCCAAAATTCAAATAACCCTCGAAACTTATAAAAAAACTCTGAACCATAGTTTAAGCTATGTATGAAACAAATTTAAAAAGGCAAATTACGCGAAAAGGTAAATTAATCCAAAATCATGTATTGACAGAGTAAATAAACTAAAATATAGTTAAGAGTGATATTTGAATGTTAAATATACTTCAGAAAAGTAAATTAAACTTTATGCTTAAAAAATCAGTTGCCGCCGCAACCATATAATGCCCGTCTTCCATGCTAGAACATTCTTAAGCTCAACAGAGAGAGCAAAGAAAGGGAGAGTACATTTTCTAAAGAGACTATTGGAATCAATTATTTTTCCTTAAGCGAAAGAAAGGCTAAAAAATCTAGGGAAAATATTTTCCTACGAAATAGGCTTGGAAAATAGTTCTAGGGAAAAGTCCCCCAAGAACTATATTGAGACCGTGGAAGCCGTTGGGAACTATACTTCCCCTAGGAAATAATAAAATAAAATCACACGACTAAGGAGTACAATGTTGTTTTCCTTTGTGCATTATGATAAAAAAAATTCAATATATTCTATTTTCATGCCAGTGTCTTGTGGACAAATATCACAACTCAGTGCACAAGAAAAAAAATTACAATATATTATACTCCCTCCGATACCATTATTGAGACCATTATTGTTTTGGACATGTTTTAGGTCAAGCATTGAAAATATAAATTACAAATAACATTAAAAACGATTAAATTTAAAAAATATGAAAACTATATGAATATATTTATCTTTAAAAATTCTTTCTAAAAGTATACATCTGCCACTTTTAAATAAAAACTTATAAAAAAAATAAAAATAAAAATTATATTTTGAAGACCATACCATTTTTCAAAACTTTAGATAATATGAGACCGAAAGAGTACTCCGTAGACAAAAACTAATACTGCTCCCTCCTGTGGATCTATTGAAAACTAGCGCAGGCCATGAGCGGGATTGGCTGAGGTCCAAGGCTCATGTGATCCATAGCCTAGTTCAACGGTCTGAGACGCACGGACACGCCTCACAATTTATAGTGCTCCATACTACATACTAGTAGGATACAAAAAAAATTCAGTATAAAAGCGTGCAATCGAACATTCTCATGTAGCTTCAACATTGCTCCAGACAATAACCAGCATGTCAAATCTTATACTCCCTCACAAGTGTCATTCTAAATTTTCAAACATCTACATTTAACCATTCATAATATTATTTATTTTTTTGCAAAATAATTTATTATCAAAAAAATTTCAAGCTTTGTTTTTGTATTTTCATAAAAAAAAATTTCATAAAATGAATGATCAAACATTGATTTCTAAAAGTTAACAACATCACTTATTTTGACACGGAGGGAGAATAGCAATAACCAACAAATCAAAAAAGGGAAGAAAAGACATTCCTATTTCTGTTTGATGTGTGATACCACGCACGAAGGAGTACTAGTAAGTATAAAAAGGGTCTGCAGCTGAAAATAACTCAAAGGGAATGAGCAGGTCGTCCGTTAAAATGATGAAGTAGATCGATGTGTCATGTCTGAATCTCCGGCCTTCACGGGCACACCTTCTTTGGCAACAGCCTCCTCGGTTTCAGCATCGGGCCATGTAGTCAACTCAGCAAATATGAACTGGTCAGCAGCATCGAGGAAGGATGCAATTCGCATCACACAACTTTGAGAGAGCATACTCTCAGCATCAACCGACTCTGGCAAAGGAGGCATGCAGGTCGGGGTGAATTCTGCCTTACAGTTCGTTGGTCTGAACATAGAATGAGTAGCTCGGCAGAAGATAAACCTGCACAAAAAATCATTATGAGCTTTCTTCCAACAACAAAAGTGCCAACATTTCAATCCATCATTTACGCAGTAGTCTAGATGATGCATTCAGCACTATTTGTATGATCAGCTCACCACGTTGCATTCCTCCAGAATGTGCTCTAAATATCATAAAATCAATCATAAGTACTACCGTAAAAATAGCACAATGATTTCCATACGGTGGGATTGAGTAGGGATTAGTAAGTAGATTTTTTAGACTGAAATCAAAATTTGAGGTGGTCACCTGAGAAGCAGGCGTCTAAGGAGTGGATCACCTAAAACTTCAACCCAAATAGGATGAAGTGAAGAAGATGTGACCAAAGCTGTAGCCCATTCATTAAGGGACAGTGTCAATAACTCTTCAGCTTTGTTATAAGCACCCTACAAAATTCAATGTAAAAGCTTTAGCAATTGTCTACTGTCTGAAAAAGTTGTTTACAAAACTTTTAAAAATATGTACCCTGTCAAGATCCATCCTGTTGTTGCCGATCAGAAAGCAGAAAGCTTGCAATGGAGCTGTGAGAAACATAGTAAATTGACTACCACTCTGACGTGTAGAATCACCACTGAATCCTGCAGCAGAAGATCGGGAACTTGGTGATAATAACATGGCAGTTGTCTCCCCTCTTTCAGCCCCATGAATAGACTGCACGTAGAGATGTATAATTGACAACAACAACAACAACAACAAAGCCTTTAGTTCCAAGCAAGTTGGAGATATATAATTGACAGTTAGGATTAAAATTGGTAGACAGGAAGGCAGGCAGACTACATAAATCAGACATTTGGAAAGTATATCCAAATATATACAGTAAATAATCAGAACAAAATTATTTTTGGACTAGCAATAATTCACGCATCTTAAATAAGGGTTGTAAATAAGAACCACATAATTATTTTTGGACTAATAATAATTCACGCATCTTGAATAAAACAATAATATCAAGGAAAGCTTCAAATCAGGGCAACATTGTACGAAAGCTGATCTATTTGCCTAGGATCCAAGGATCCAAAGCACCAATACTTGGCTTTCGTGCTCAGAAGCTGGAAGTGGAAAAAAAAAGATTAAACAAACCTGCCTTGAATGCATAGCTGGTGCTACTATCAACCACCAAAAACAGGGGTCTTCTTGTAAATGGAATTAGATCGCAAGGGTATAGGCAGTTTGAACCTAAATGTTTTGAGCATGTCAGAAACAATAACTTCTTAAAAAGAGAACATAAATCAAGTTTATGAAAAGGTGACTTCAGTTAACTGTAGGATTTCAAAATCAATCTGTAATGCATAAGAAGCTACGAAAGTAATCTTGTGAAGTTAAAATTAAGAAAAATACCTTCTGCATCACGACAGCCTAAGCAAAGACCAGGTTCATCATCTTCACTTGAACTCGTGCAATCAGTCCTGGAGATATCAAATTTCTTAAAGCTGCTCACAACATTTTCGCATGTCTCAGATCCAAATCCAAAAGGTTTCACCTCACCTGAAAGACATTTGAATGCTAACTGGAAAGTCCTGAGAAATCATATATAACTCATAAAATTAATCAAATAACCCTGCGGTACGAACCTGCAGCTGAAAGGTATAGTAACATCATACTGTTCATAGGAAGCTCCTCACATTTGGTTGCAAGGACCTAGTATAATTTTAAAATTTTAAACATGCTTACAGAATAAGTTCCACTATACACCAACTCATCTAACTAATGGAAGAATAATACTATAACAACAAACATGTATAACTCATTTCTCCTCAAAGTAAAAGATATAAAGAAGTGAATGCACAGAGAGTGTGATGCCAGTCTGGCTAAGAGAATCATGAAAATAATCCAGAATAAGTTTGATACTGAAGCATCTTAGTTCCAGATCTTCCTCCGAAAATTTGCATTCCAGTCATTTCATGAACTATGGGGGCAAAAAAGAAAAAAAAAGGTGCACCAATGAACAAAAAACCGGCCCGTTTTTGCGATTTTCGGTGAAACCGGTCCAGCTCGGTTTTACCAGTTGACCGGTTTTCGGTTTAATAAATTTAAAAAAATTTGAAAATTCAAAAAAAAATGAAAATCCGAAAACCGGTCAAACGAGCGGTAAACCGGAAAAACCGGTGAAAAACCGCTCAAACCGATATGATTTCAAATTCAAAAATGGTAAACCGGAAAAACCGAGCGGTTTTCTCTCAAAATTTTGATTTTCAAATTTTGTCCAGTTTTTCCGGTTTACTGTAGTGGTTTTTCCGGTTTTTGCAAAAACTAGCCAAACCACTGCCGTCCGGTTTTTGAAACTAAAACGGTTTCCAAAACCTTGCCAATGAAATGGATGAATGTGAGCACATTAGGAAGTGCACCAAAAAGTAGAGGAATTCACCCCATCATCACGAGTGGATCAATTAAATAGTTTATATTAGTATATCTCTTACATTTTTAATCCTTCTATTTTTTCATTTAATATAAATAAAAGCAACATAAATTGGCTGTCACTGAGTTTCTCTTGTTGAACCGATTGCATTTGTCTGGAAGCTTCCAAATATGATTCTAAGCATATTAGTAATTCTTCTATTAGAATGTGATTAACAGTATCCACAATGGTGCCCAAATGATATTGAGAACCGTGAACATTAAATAGAAGATGATACCAAATGAATAAAACAAACTGAAGATGAACTCACCATTAGGAAATGTGTCACAGAAGGGCGATAGAGAATTGTCTTAAGTGGATTTGGAGGCAGGGCAGCATCTCTCAGGTCTTTAAAGAGATTGGGATGATTTTGCCCACTCTCGTCGTGGGTGTTGTAACCATTGTTCAATGCAAAAGAACCACATGGCTCCCATTCAAGGCACTGCAGCATTCTGAATACATCTATGGTGATGTCTGTGAATTTGACCTGGATAAAACATGGAGACGGTAAAAGAAGAACAACGATATAAAAGGAAATGTGCAGGAGGAAGCGAGGAAGTGTTACCTCGTTATGATAGTAGCTGCATAGTATGGCGTCACTTAAGAGGAGACCTCGCCTCTTGATGGTAGGTGCCACAGTAGGAAGAGTATCTGGAGGAGGATCGAACGCGTAGCTGTACCTGAGTGGCCTCATGTTCATGAATGGCGAGTCAGCACGCAGAAACCTCGCTATCTCTTGCACGATATGCTTCCACTCCTTGTATTCGGCTTCCTGCGTAGTGTACCCGGCATGAGATTAGAGATTCAGAATTGAATTAAGGAGTCCTCGGACCGACTAGAATACTAGTTGGGTCCGGAATTGTACCTGGAGGCACTTTCTGGAGTCGTCGAGGAGGGCACGGATGTCTGCGGCAAGGCGCGGGACAGTGTCGTCGCGCCTGGCGAGGAGGAGCGCGACGATGAGGAACCTGGCGAGGAAGCGGAGGTGCTTGGCGGGGGTGACGTGTTCGGCGGCGTCATGGAAGTAGGCGCGGTCGAGGACGGCGTGGTAGAAGACGAAGGCCTCGTAGAGGAGCGCGGTGTCCGCGGTGCGCTGGTACTGGGTGTAGTAGAGGTGCGCGATGCGGGCGGCGATCTCGCCGACCTGCCAGCGGCGGAGGCCGGCCTCGACGAGGCGGTTGCGGTGCTCCTGCTGCATCCGCCAGAGCTGGGTGTAGATGCGGAAGGCCTTGGCGAAGGCGTCGGGCTCCTGGCGCCCGACGAGGGGGAGGTCGCGCACGCGGGCGAAGCGGCGGTCGGCCTTGTCCAGCAACGCCCAGAACTGCTCGGGCGACCATCCACCGCCGCCAGCGGAGCCCTGGCTGCTGCCTTGGGCTTGGCCCTGCTGCTGCGGCGACGACGCCATGGCGATCCCCTTCCTTCCGCCTCGGTCTCAGCTTCGTCTTGGGGGAGTCGTCAGGACACAGCTTCTCCCCCGGTGACTACACAGTAGATGGGCTAAATGCTAATAAGCACATTCCAGTCCAGCCCAAAAAGAGAGAAGATGGGCCCCATACCAGCCCAGCTGACCCAATGCAAGGCACCCATCACCCAACGCTAACGCTCATTTTCCTTTTGATGATTGTTACTGCTTTTAAAAAGCTAGCCTCGCCCAACAACAGTTTTTACATCAGCATATAAGAAAACAGAAGCTAAATATTGATCTGAAATGAAGAAGCCTTTTCACGTCAACTTCTCTCAGATTCTGCGTGAGCAGAAGCCGATCGATTTTGAGAAACAAAATGATCACGCTGAATCAGAAAGCTGCCATTCTATGCTAGGCAGCATCGCCCTTTTGATGAGCAATTCTGATCTGATCACAAGACAATCTGTTGACATTTTGTCTGTCGACAAAAAAAATTGTTATGGATCCACTACAAGATATATGGAAGTTGAAATTACCTTTGGAAATTAAGATTTTCCTTTGGTACCTCTCCAAAGGGTAATATTAACAAAGGATAACTTAGTGAAAGTAACTGAAAAAGCAGCAACAAATGTTGTTTCTGTAATAAAGATGAAACTATTCAACATTTATTTATTGACTGTCACCATACTAAAAAATATGGAGAATAGTATACACAGCAACAGGTATAGCTTCACTAAATTCTATTTCTCATATCCAAAGGTGTTGGGTAGATTTGGCTGCTCCAAAGAAAAGAAAAAAAAAGAATGGATAAGTCTATGACAGCCTGTATCTCGAGAGATACGAACCATCGACCTCAAAATCATATCGAATGCCACTCAACGAAGCGAGAACCACAGTACAGCTCAAGCACGATAAAATATATTATAAACTTGTTATTTAAGTTTACAAACCATAAGTTTTCAAAGTGCAGAAGCTACGAACCTATTACACAAAAGCATCCTAGATACTAAGCAAAAAGATATATCGAGCCCATACGATGTACTTACTAACGACAACACACTCAATGCGGCGAGCAAGGCTCCTAGTAAACGAAACCACCATCAAAGGTTGCTCCTTCTGCCTAGAACTAAGAAGAGAGAGAGAAAGCACATGCAAAAGAAAACAACAACCACAAAGCTCTGAACAACTAAGGTCAGCAAGACTTATCCGACAAAATGGCTATCTACAGCCGACTCCTAGAAATGAGGAGGCTGACTTATCAAGGTTGGCTATTTGCAAAGATAGCACTATGAGTAAATCTTTACTTTCATGTTTTAGCGGAATGATAAATTTAATTTACATTAAAACTATATCATACAAAATGCCAACCAGTTTCTGAGAGATCAACCATAATCATATCCATATTGATTAACTTATTACTACTATATGACTCAAAGAAACAAGTGTTACTCGTTACTGTGAGGGGCAGCGATTCGAATCGATTTACATCCAGTTGGACAGACCTGATTACATGACATGTACGCGCTTCGCGGAAACTGTACATGGCAACCTTTCGCGTCAATGATACACAATACGGGTCCGATGCTCACCTCTCCCGAGCAGTGGTCCTCTATTCGATAAACACACCGGGTCTATCTATGGTTAGCCCCAAAGCTCTCCCTTTTATCATCTCCAGAAGAGAGGTTCGGTTACGTCCAGTCATTAGGCACATTGGGCTACATCAGTTTCTTGGGGCCCATAAATCCAGTATGTAATCAATACTATTCAAACTTACTCAATAGAGCCGATAACGAACGGTCCTTAATCGACACAGACAAAGCTACAACACATTGGCCATGCATCCGCAATGGACACATGCCGTATTATCACCTACGTCTCTGCCCGGTCTCTAATTTATTCCATATGGCAAGATAATCCATCCCGTACCAATCCTATAGCTCGTGAGTGACGATTTATTCACTCGACTTCTACCGTTAAAAGAACTATTAGCTTAGCTCTACGTCGAGTTACCTGTACCAAAATACTAACTCAAGGTAAGATTCTATAATGTAACTACGGTTTCATTCAACTCCTATCACTTAATGCATATTACAAACTAACCATCGAAGATGATAAAAGTAAATAATTTAAAAACAGGATAATGCACTGAAGCTTGCCTGGGCTATGTTCAATGTTAGATTCCTCAGCTACGAAATCGGCGTCGATCGGGGTTTCCTGAATCTCCTGATAATATTCCCCGATCTCCTCCTTATTTTTCCTAGACACTATATGAAATGATATACATATAATGAGAGTGATGCCCTTTTATATTTTTATAATTAAAACTCTTTTAATAAATACATGAATTTAGAAAGCAAGTAATTAAATATGATTATAAACTCTTTTAATATGGTTCTTGAACACATAAAACTAATTTTAAAGCTTTCATAATACAAAGGAAATTATTTTCGAATTTTTCAAAATTTTACAGAATTTATTGGAAACAAATAGATTTATAATGATTTAAATACAAGGAATAAATTATTTATAAAATTATTTTTACCGAAATAAATTATAATATTTTGTCAAACCTGTAAAGATTAAATAAATAAACAGAAAGTAAATTTTATAATATTCTTATATACTGATAAAGGATAGTAATGCATTTTTCTTGTTTATTAAATGATCTGAATTAATTAATTTATTTTAATGTATA
>BCLG01000006.1:239662-249866 GCA_001602295.1 Zoysia matrella | reverse complement strand
TTGAAGTCTATGTTTAGGGGTTGTTGACCGTATCTTTGACTAAATTTTTTTTCAAATTAATTAACTTGATCAATATAAAATTTATATCTCTAAATTTGTCATGAAAATATTTTCATAATATATATTTTTAAAGCTGATCAAATTTTTAAGAATCATTGTTCAAGGCCACACGCAAACTATTTTAGAAATAAACTCTAAATAAGACAGAGGAAGTACCTAGATAGGATTATAGGAGTAGCGGTTTTGTGGAAGTCTTACATCATATTTCGGTTGTATTTTTATATTTTTCAACACTGCAGTATGATTGTATTCCTTAGTGATCTGTGGAAGTAGTAGAGAATAACATAATCATTTAGTCCAGATTTTAAATTTTTTATGTAGCTTCCTTCATCTTTTCAAAGTGGACATTTCAGAGTCCTTATAACCACAACCACACAATTACATGTGCCTTACATATTTGAGATACCCGGTATATTTAATGTGCTTCATATTTTCTGCATCTGTTTCAGGTTTTCCTTCATCGACTAAACTCTTCATTGTCAGGTGTCCTACGACATTCCATATTGCCGCTGCTTTATAAGAAATTTTTTGTGGAACTGCCGTGCAGTTAGTAAAGTTATATATGCTTTTCAGTCTGCCAATTTCCTTGGGCCTTGAAAGTTCTGCTGAATTCCAACAATGGGCAGGGGAAGAAGCATGCTATTGTTGAAATTCCACAATGGTTAGAGAGATATGATGCATGAGAAAATGAAGAGAAAATTCCTTGGTCTTTTTTGTTTTGAACTTTTTTATTTGGACAAAATTCCATCTTTCATTCCTTTTTTTGGCTCTCCTGTTAGTTTAGACTTTTAACAGTGTTAAATAAGAGATCAAATCACCATTTTACTCCTCCCATCAAATGAACCACAACAATGTCGGTTTGAATTTGCTTATGCTTTCATGTTAAAATATACAACAATAGTATGATTTCATTTTGAAAAATAGTGCACCATCAAATTGACACAAATACAAGTTGAACTTGTAGGTAGTTCATTTTTTTAGAGGGGTAAAATGGTAATTTCACCCATCACTTGGCAACGTTAGTGGCCTAAACTAACGGAAAGGTTAAGAAAAGAATGAAAGATAAAATTTTGTCCAGATAAGCAAGTTCAAAATAAAACCAAAGAAGAAAGGGATGACACTTTAAAGTCAAATAAGGAATTGTCTTGAAAATGAATGTGTACCTTTCCAGAAGCATGCTATTCGTGATGAATCTATAATCCAGGACGCTAGTTCATCAAGTGCCACCGCCTTTTTTTATGCAGAGTGATGGTGCGTGCGATACTACCACCCCCCCACCCCCCCCGGCTTCTAAAAATGGTTGACTATTGTTTTGTCTCAATGTTCGATTTTGAGTGCCTTGTTATGGAGGCTTGCTGGCACCGTCCTTATTGTAGAAGCAAGTTGAACAAATCTTTGAGATGCACCGAAAATCTGAATTTCCCAGTTTCCATGAAAAGAGGATATCTTTTGTTTTGAATAACCGAGTGTCAATTTTTCACCACCAAATAAAGCAACGCACAGGGTATTTAACCAGTTATTGATGTTTGTTAGTTGCAATAACATCACAAAAAAAAAAAACGGAGGGAGTTTTGTACAAACACTGACAAGAGATATTTCTTACTTCTTCCATATGGTAAAAAAGGAAACACCATATTGTAAAAGCAAAACAAAACGTGCACCGAGGCTGGCACAGTCTGCGTACAATCATTGACGATTTGATTTCTGCTTCAGCCCAGAAACAAAGTACTCAGTCATATTGGTTTTCCGAAGTCCAGTATAGTAACGTTTTCTTTACAAAGCAAACATTGATAATGGACTAACGGTATATATTTGCCTCTGTCGCACGACAGCAGTTATAATCAACGCATAGTGATTGGGCAGAGAAAAATAGAAAATGCGTAGAGTACGAAACAGCCCAATTTGCCACATCAGAGAACTTGTAGTACGTATATTTCATTTTGTAGAATCTGCTCGGTTCCATTGCCAATCTCCCAGATGTAACTATCTACAACATACAAGAAAGGCAAAAGAATACTACACCGGATTGATAAATGCTAATCTCTAGAAGATAGAAACAGCAATTTGGTAGCCAAATCCCATGGTTTGCCCCAAGCCGTTTCCATATTGGCAAGGCCTAATCATGGAGCTCAAGAATGCAATCTCAACCTCTTCAGAAGCCTCTCTACTGAGCAAACACATGACATACTCCATCACCGCAGCGTCACAGGGCAGCGTGATCCTGCCGTCATCACTTGTGAATTCGAATTCTTCCTGAGACATCCTGAGGAGCTCAGTGAACACCGCTGTGCTGAGGTACGCTAGCGGTACCTCGAACCGCCTCCCGTCTGCCGAGTACACAACACAGTGACCCTTGCTTGCCACGGATGAAGTGCTGCACGGTGACCCTTCGGTTTCTTTCACCAGCGTCGATGGCGTAAGCCTCTTCCTCGCTAGTGCCGCCATTCTTTGCCACTTCTTTGCCATCTGAACAAGCCTCTTGGCACTGATCATAGCTGACTCGATCTTCTTTCTTGGCAGAAAACTTCTAAAACCTTTGTTTTGTAATTGGCGGCGTTCAGATTAGTGTGTAATGCCTGAAATGCTGATGAATTGATGAAGTGCTGGTGCTAAGAAGATGTATATATAGATGAAGAAGTGAAACATGCAGGTTCAGTGCAGCTATCAACTCGAGCTGGCAAGAGACAAGTCCACGAGCCCAGAACATGCAATGTTGCAAGAGAAAGCAATATGATTGGGTCCAACTGGTTGGCACTTGCTGGAGCCACTAGTACTGTGTGTGGGGGATTGGATATCATAATGTGCTGCCATACTGCTATGCCTCGTGGGTCATCAGGGCCACATGTAATGGTAAATGGGGTCCAGTGGTCCAGTTCTGCTTGTTATTGTTAAGGGAGAGGGAGACATCAAGCATTTTGGGTGAGTAATATGTCCTCTTCAAAACTGGATCTGTATCTTCAATCAGGCTAGCAGTTATTGATGCCCATAACACATTGCATCTGACCGACTAGATCAAATGTCACCTGTCCAAACAAGTTGCTCTACAGCTTCAGATCACTTCCATCAGTCGGTGGTCTGTTGGATCACTAGCATCTCATGTGAACTCCATTTTTCTGCATGTTCCTCTTAAAATCTCCTACGTACCTGCAAGACTGCAGGTAGTCAACTATATGACAATGTGTTCCGCATTTGCTGATAGAACAAGCTGTTGAGCCACTGTTTGCGCCATGTACATATCCTCGCAGACATGATAATGTACACATTGTTTTCAGATTCAGTTAACTTGCTCCAGCATCTTGAGTAGTACTCTCATTTGTTTGCATTCTTGCAAAATGTCATAACTGAAACAGATCAACCAGTGTTCTTTTATCTGCATTTTCCTGTGGGCAGTATGAGATATAAAATCTGATGGAAATGAGTTGAATCCTAGTGATTTAGCCTGTATATCCACTGCAAGAAACATAACATTCGAAATAAATCAGTACCCTTGAATTAGTAATGATACAAAAATGAGGCCATATACGATGCATTAATCATTTAATTTTGCGTAAAGGACCAAACCCTATAAAATGATCAAGGAATAAAGCACATACAGTATTGCCCTAGAAAAGAGAGCATAAATGCATAGGAAAGATCAGTGAAACGTGGGCTACTCTAACTGATTCCAGTACTGGTCAGTGGCATAGACCCAAATGCAACATTGCCAACATTGGGTCAACAAAACTAAATTATCAGAAATGGTTGCTACTAATAAACCAAAGCAGCAATCGTTAATCTACTCGAAAGTGTATACTGAAGGAAAGACACCACCATAAAATCTGCTCCACCAATATCTGGTTGAGCAATAACTAGCTCAACTAACCTGACCCTCACACACCGTGTTCGCCCCAATGGACATGGGTCCTTGTGTTTCTTTCCAGCAAAACCACTTAAGATTGCTGCACAAGCGGTTTTCAATACCGTAAGCGCACAGCAACTGGCTCTCCCGGCACATATCAAACACTTGGCCCCATCAGAACCTGATCCGAAAGTATGCACATGCTATGCTCAAAGTCTTGTTCCTTGCCAATCATCCCATGTGACTAGAATCCCTACTCCTTCAGCTATATATATCCATGGTCATATGGCTTCCGAACACCATCACTTGCAGCTTCACAAACAAAGCATTGCAAAGTGCAAACCCAGCTTAGAGTTTTCCAGTTCGAAACCTGTGAGAACAAAAGAACGAACAATGATCAGTGCCAAGAAGATTGCTCATCTGGCCAAGAAGTGGCAAATAATGGCAATGCTAGGGAGGAAGAGGCTCTCCTGGGGGATGCCAAAAGAAGCCCCCGTTGTGGATAAGGGCCACTGTGCAGTCTACACTGCTGACGGGAGGAGGTTCCAGGTGCCACTGGAATACCTGAAGACGCCAGTCTTTGCAGAGCTCTTGCTGATGTCCCAAGAGGAGTTTGGCTTCATGAGCGATGGGCGGATAAGGCTTCCTTGTGACGCAGCCATCATCGAGTATGCCATGTGCTTGCTCAGAAGAGGTGCCTCTGCAGAGGTGGAGAAGGCATTCCTAAACACCATGGCAATGTCATGTCATTATGCAAGCTTTGTGGTACCATCTGTAGGCATTAGTCCGCAGCTTGCTATTTACAGCTGCTAGTGGTATGCATAGTAGCTCAGACTGCTCAGTGTAGGTAGTAGGAGGCATGGTGCATTACAAATGTCATACGAAACTCTTTGATCCAAAAAAATCTATCAGAAACATTGCAAATTAGCAGCTAGAGTTATTGTTCCTGTATCTGTACATACGTTGAAGAGATAAACGACTGGTCACATTTTAGGACTCAAATGCAGGCAAAAAGCTTTATCTGCACAATATTATGGATTCACCAGATAATTGCAATGTGCCACAGTGAACTAACTACAGTTCTCCATCACGCTGTTGTGGTAGAGGATCCACCGGGCTAGGACACGTTCCCGACCACGATTACAGCTGAAGGTAATCCCCCCCCCCCAAGGAAAGATCAACTTCTTTTCTGCTTAACCCTCAATAGATCTACTGCCCGCCTTATATAGACGGCAAGGCAAAACAAACCCTAAACCGACTAAAACAAATCCTAAACAACCTAATCTTTAACTAACAAACCCTAAACAACCTAATCTTTAAGCTAACAAACCCTAACTAACTGACTAGCGCTATTGGGCAGGGTGTTATGGCGTTCACAATACGCCACAACACTACTCCCCTCCCTCAAAGACAACTCGTCCTCGAGTTGTGATACTAATTAAGCCTTTTACGTCTCGGCTTGAGAACTTAATCCTAACCAATGGTAGCCGAAATCTAGAGAATCAGAGGAGGCTGTCGCCTACCCAATGGAACCCATCCAGGCCAGGGCTGTAAACGTTCGAGAAGTGAGCTGTCAGCCCACAGAACGTCCCCAGTAGCGCTTATGGAGGGCTGGCCTAGTCCATAGGTCGGTACTGAGCGCTCACTGGAGAACAAAGACGATGATTGCCTGGCCACGAGAGAATCAGTAGATCTGCTGCCTTGTGACATCACCAGTGTGGGGAGAACTGCAGGCGCAGATGGCGTTGACGTCTTGATGGAGACATCCGGAATCGATCTGCACAGATCGGCCCTGATGGTTGGAGAGACGTCTAGGACGGTGATGGTGCTGATTATTCGAGGCGACACCATAGCCATGACAATTTATGTCTTCGTGTGTGATGCCGGCACCTCCATGTCGGTCGGTGATGGCACTGCATGTGGCAGCGCGATCTGGCTCATCTCTATCGCTGTAATGTGATGTTCATGTCCTCGCTCGCCCTGTGCGGAACTCGCCTCCCGGTAGATGTTCTCCATCATGGCGATGAGGAGATCGAGCTTTGAAGATGTTGTGGTGGTGGCCACAGGATTGATGACGCCGTCGGTGCTGGTCTCTGAATACCAATTGTTGTGGTAGAGGATCCACCGGGCTGGGACACATTCCCAACCACGGTTACAGCTGAAGGTAATCTTTCCCCCGTGGAAAGATCAACTTCTTTTCTGTTTAACCTTCAATAGATCTCCTGTCTGTCTTATATAGACAGCAAGGCGAAACAAACCCTAAACCGACTAAAACAACCCCTAAACAACCTAATCTTTAACTAACAAACCCTAAACAATTTAATCTTTAAGCTAATAACCCCTAACTAACTGGCTGCCGCTATTGGGCAGGGTGTTGTGGCGTCCACAATACGCCACAACACATGCCTAAACCAAAACCATCTCATTTTGCCTTCAGGCCTCAACACTGAATCCCTAGTGAAATCATGAACACTGTTGAAAGGACAGTGTGTATTATTTAACCAAAGATGATAGTAACAGATAACTTAAGGTTGCAAAAACTACAAATATTCAGGAACCCATGTCTGTGACTGACTCATATCAAGGCTAACTGGAAAATGTATGGAGATACCACAAAATTGTTGTCACATGTCTTGCTAGAGATCATGAAAATCATCAGCAGAAACTGAAATATGGGACTTTCCAGGAAGTTGCATATAATATGCAGCAATCAAAGGATGGCTAACCAACAGCTAGCATGTAATTACAGTTGTTAGTACACACCAAATACATTGAAATGAGCCTTGCGTCTGCTCAGGAAATACGTCCCCTATACTCTTGAGCCATACTTTCTTGTCCCTGTTGAGGCAATGATGCTAGATATTTAGCTAACCAAAATCAAGGCAGTGATGCAAGCACGGGCAAAAAAAAATTGAGGCCCTGGAATCGTTCATAACTAATTAGTAGTTTTGAGCGAGCCAAACCAGCTTATTTCTGAATCACTTGATACAGGACACGAACAGATTGCAGCACTAGCAGATCCATAAAAGCTGTACCCAGGATGTCTCTGCCCAATCCGGCAGCTAGTCATGTACTCCTACATATCTAACTGTTCAACCAATAGTCCACTATATTGCCTTCAGTATGCACACACCAAGAGAGGGCCCAGCAAAATCAAATCATAATATTGATGCTTCCTGTGCAGCAACCAATGCACGTTCCAAGCTTAGCTTTGTCCCCTGCCAATTAGTCCCAGAATCAAACAATGTAGTACCATTTTTCACTATGTATTCAGAAGCTAGTAAGAAAAACATTATCACAGCATCGCAGCAACCACAACATCGCAAACAAAGTGCATGTAAGCACCATACCTGACAACCAAGAAGAACTAAGGCCTCGTTTGGAACGCGGGAATTTTTCCTATTTTCTGCGTTTTTCCTGCGAAATTGAACTGATTCCTATGAAATTATTGTGTTCCAAAGAGGGCCTAACCATGATCCATTCCAAGAAGCTTGCCAACTCAGGAGATGGTCAAGAGAGCCACCAGAGCACTAGTTGTAGAAAAGGGCCATTGCTTTCTTATGCAGAAGTGAAGAATGTGAAATTATCCCTCAGAAGGAATGGATCATAGGTTGAGAAGGCATTTTCGAGCTAGTAGTGATGCCACGCCAGCACTCAAGGAACAGAAATGGACTAATGATTCAAACATGGTCAACAGCTGGTTTAAGGCCTGCAGGAAATTTCAGGAAGAGAAACAAATGGGTGTGAGATGCCGCAACTGCAAGTCAAGCTGATCAACAATCAAAACCGGGATGTGGCACTGTTTATCCAATTTCTCTGAACCGATTAAGAATATCCGTTTGTTTTAGTCGACTCATTTTCAAGTACGAGTTGGTTCGTACACGAGCGATTTCAATAAAGCTTCTTACGGAGGTGGAAGAGTAACCTGAGCAAGTTCACCATTCAAGGGGGCTACTGGATTTGGACGCCGTATCCGGTGCCACCGTCAAGCGCCGCTTAGGAAGCGCTGCGTCTGGCCGCGTTAATGACGCGTGGACCAGCATCGTATTCCCGCGGAGTGCTCGTCGCCGCTGAGTGAGCCCAGCGGCAGGATCGTCGGCGACGCGCGCAGCGTCGCCACAGCCACAGCCCACAGGGACAGGGGCACCCGCACCCGGAAGAGGCCGAGAAGGAAGCATACCGCGGGGGAGATCTAGTGGCAAAGGGGGGAGGCAGTTTCGGTGGAGGAGCGGAAATCGATTCACCACAATGAGGCGCCATTCGTCGGCGAGCCGGCGCGCCAGCGCTGAGGATACGGAGGTGCCAATGATGGCGTTTTCTGAGAATTTAGATAGATTTTAGGTGGTAGGATGCAAAACTTCCCGTCCCGGGAATCGTGACTCAAAACTCTCGTCCCTGCTAGATGCTCATCTTTCACGTATCGGCTCCGATAATTCTTTTACTCTTGATTTTAAATTTTTATTAACACTACTATTTTTAAGAATATATCATCATCTCACATATATATTCTCTCTTGTTCATTTTTATAAGGTGGTTATAGCTTTGGCACGAGAATTAAAAAAAAATATGATATCAAAACGAAGATAAAAAAGACAGAGATACAGATTTATTGAGAAGAAAAAAATGTTAAAAAATATATATATATTGAAAATGACATATACTGAAAAATAAATTTTAAATGCTAAAATGATTTATATTTGTGAACCGAGGGAGTACACCGTTAATTAGCATTGTTGCTCTGCATCAATTCATTTTATGTATTGTACAGATCATGCCGACGGCCACCGAGGTCTCCAGGTAGGGTGGTCGCTCTAGCAGCATCGTGCATCCCAAGCAATCGAGTCAACCGGTTATCCTGTCAATGGCGACGCCGCCACTGAAGACATCCGTCAGCGCCGTCGTCGACTGCAGCGACACCTTCAGCAGCATCACGGCCTGCAAAGCTTCCATCGATCAAAAGCCATGCACAAATTCCTCGACATTTTTCAATTAACGTGAACGAGCTGATGTTACCTCTTTTGTGCCGAGGCTAACGGTCGCCTCCTCCAGCGCGGAGCAGTCCTTGACGTTGAACTTCTTGAGAAGCATGATGGCGGAGATGGTGGACATGGGCTCGACGGTGAGGTCGTCCATGACGAGGTACGTCATCACCTCCTTCACGTACCCGCCGGAGCCCTCCCCGGCCGCCTCCTGCGCCTGCGCCAGCGCCAGCTTGCCGTGCGCGTCCCCGGGCGTCCATTTCATCTCCACGGTCATCGGCTGCCGGCACGCCGGGCACGGCAGGCCAGACACGTCCGTCACGTTCGTCGGGTTCCCGCGGCACGGGATCGCGTACGCGCTGCACCGGTAGTACCGTTTCGGGGGCGGCGGAGGCGGCGGGAGCCCGCCGCCATCGCCGAGCAGCAGCTTGAGCGCCGCAGAGGGCAGCGTTGGGCTGAGCAGCGCGTCGCGGTTCGGGGAGGTTGAAGCGAAGAACTCGTCATCCAGGGACCGCGCCCCGGCGTAGAGCGTGCCCAGGCAGCCCGGCGCGGGCGCGTCGTGCTTGGCGAGGACGCGAGCCGCGAGGCCGGCGGGCACGCGCAGGAGGCCGATGAGGAAGTCCACCGCGTCCTTGCGCGCCTCCGCGTACAGAACGCGCCGGGACCGCTTTTCAACCAGCAGCTTCAGCTGCGGGCCGCCGGCCGACGCCAGAGTAGCGTCTTTCCCCTCAGCGGCCGCCATGCCGATCCCGACTCCCGAGTATTGCAGCGCTTTTCGTGCGTTCTATCTGATCACTGCGAAGAACTCAGTTTCCGAAGGTAAAAGTACGTGGCTCAAAGGGATTTGATACTTGAGAGAGGGGTGCAACTACTTATAATTTGCAGAGTTTGGTAACTTCGGTTGAAAGACTCGCCGTGGAGGGGGAAGAAAGATGCTGCGGCGGACAGCGGACGTGTTGACCGGAGCTGATGGGTAAAGCTTCGTATATTTGCGGCTCAGGCATGCTGCTTTCAGTTTCACCGGAGGGTTTGGTAGTTTGCTAACGTTGCAGAACAAGCTGTTCTTTCCTTCATCTCCATGCCGTCCACGTCATGCTTGGACGCGTGGGAGATTATTCACTAATACAGTTTACTTCCTCTGTTTTAAAAGATAAATATTTTTAAGTTTAGTCAAAATCAAATTTTTATCATTTTTATCATTAATAATGTATAATTAATAATATTTTATTATGATAATGCTATTTTTCACCCGGACCGAGCGCGCGACTTCGACTGCACCTGACCACGCGCGCCCCGCACCCGATCCCGTGCCCAATCCCGCACTGCG
>BCLG01000006.1:205825-239504 GCA_001602295.1 Zoysia matrella | reverse complement strand
GCCGAACTAACTTTCTTCATTTTTTTATGTGCGATGGCAGAGTGGAGGAAGTCTGGGGTACAAATTCACGCAGCTAAAGGATTCTTCGGTGACGATTGCATCGGCAGCTGCGTCGTGAGCTCGCCGACGATGAGATTTGCTCTATAGAAGAGAAATTACTGAGACAATCTAAAGAAATTACTAAAAATAGTGAAAAATTATTGAATAAATCCGAAGAACTTACTAAACACTCAAAGAAATTACCGAGTACAATCAAATCAACGTTACTAACAAAAAAAATTACTAAAGAATCAAACAAAAACTATTGAAGCTGTGTTTGGAATGAAGGTTTTTTTTTTAAGGAAATACGCAGGAACTGCTTACAGAGGAAAGGAATCGTATAGAATTGTTTGGGACGAGGGAACCGCTGCTTCCTTTCCTCCGAAAAGGAAATTGACTACGTGCAAATCAAAGGAAATGAAACATCCGGTCAGAACTAAGGGAAAAGCTTCCTTTGCTAGCTCCAACTGCCTGCTCCGTTCGGCGCTCGGCCACGTCTGGGTCGAACACGACCGCGAGAGACGGGGGGTCGCGTCGCACTTGACGTAGAGAGGCGAGGCCTCTCCACGCACGTCCAGCTCCGTTCCGTAGCATGGCCTAATGACTATCTATACAAACGCTTAAAAAAATTCTAATAAGATTTGTTGATTAACTTTTTATTTTCTATTTCTATGTTATAAGATTCATATGTTCCAAACACCTAAAAGATTACATTCCTCTGTTTTGTATTCCAACGATTTTTCTACTTTTTCATTTCTCTGTTCATACGGTTTTTTTTTCTGTTCTTGCGTAAAGGATTAAAATGACTGAGGGTGATGAAATTAATGAATCAGTAAAAGAAATGACTGAATATCTGCTTTTTAGTGGGTCAGCGCGCGTGGGTGGGCGAGAAGGCGGGCGCGCTCGTCTGGTTCGCTCGGTTGGGTCCGAATAAAGAATAAGCTATTCTTCACCTAAAATAATGAATACCAAATATATATTTTATCATATAAAAATTATATTTTTTAAATTTATAAAATAAACTTTCATAAAAATTATATTTTTATATTAAAAATTATGTAATTTTTTAGATATTATTAAGTAAAAGTTAAAATAATTTGACATTATCTAAATCTAAAAATATTTATATTTTGGAACGGATGTATTATTGTTTAAAAAAGAAAAGGAAGTAAAACTTGATCGTTTGTGCATTAGCATCATAATACTACTAGTACTTCAAAATTTGTCAATTGAGGCCTCCTTTTGAAAGCAAAATTTTATAGAATCACATAGAAATTTCACAGAAATCACAAAAAAACAATTCCAACGTTTCAAAGGAGGTCTGAACCTGACCACTAGAAGGGAACTAGTGTGCTCATGTCTCCAGTTCATGTTATAGTACGTACAAAAGATGTGACCAACTGTCAACGAAACAGCCAAACTGTGGAGGCAATGAATAGAGCAAGATCAATTCATCAGTAGCATATACAGATACTAGAACAAGCAGCAGAGTATCATGTACGAGAATACAAGACAGGCTTACATTCCACTGCGGCTGAAGTTAATTGTCGATTAATACCTTCCCAGACAAAAAGGCAGCAGCAACAGGAACAGAGGTTAATCACTTGCTGCTGAGCTGCGCCTGGTGGTATACAACTAACCCAGATTCAGGTCAGATGCCATCCATTTAATTGTAAGTAGAGATACATGATCATTGGCTCGCTAAGAAGCAGAAAAATGATTCAAGACTGTTTCTGTACAGGGAAAATCTAGCTACTGACAATAACACGATCTGTTGAGGCATGTCGATCACTCTTCCACAGCCCCTCAGTCTCTCTCAGGAGCACCTCCTATGTCTTTCCTTGAGCTCAGGTTTCCGGTATATGTCCAAACCTTCTCTACCTCACCAGAAAAGAGCTTTTCAACTTTAATTTCTTGTTTTCCTAGATTGCTTTTGTTCAATGGGGGATGTACCCTTCCAGGGCTGCCACTGACTGGAGTTGAGGAGCAGAAGGTAGGCGTTGCAAATGGAGAGGCATAAGGTGTATTCTGAATCGAGAATGGGCTCGGTGAGATTCTTTTCTGAACTGGTACGCCGATGCCACGATTGAAGATTGAAACAGACTCGGCAGCTGCAGACCTCTTTGTTGCATCATCTACATAAATCACATCATCAATTCTCGCAATTATGTTAAATGCCAAGCTCTCCAGAACCCTTGAGTAACTTTCAAGTATCGACTGGCCAACATCCTGGAAAAGATACATATGGAAAAAAAAGGAGGATATTATAATTATAATAATGGAATTGAGGAAAAAATTTCTAAGAGCACATGAACAGACTTTTATGCTTCTGGTGGATCGGTACTTGCATCAAATAAGTATTTTACCTTGTTATACTGGATCTTGTTCATGTCTAGGGAAGTCTGTGGCAGACCAGGGTACCGTAACTTTAAGCTCTGCAATAGACCACCAGCTCTTTCAGACAAAGTGTGACACTTGTCTTTATCTCCAACAAAACCCTTCACTTTCCCACCCCAAGTTTTCTTCGATTTTGCTTGAGGTGTCAATTTCTTTTGGCCTTTCAATCTCCAGACATGGATGGCAGCCTCTATTCTGTTTGCTACTTCCAATGTGTGGTGCTCAGATGATAGGTCCAAGCAATCGAGGAGGCATTCCGGTGAGAATTGTTCAGCTGTTATGTACCGGTAAATTATTTCACCCAAGCAAGACTTACCACTCTAAAAAAAAAAAGAGGGCATTATTACTGTCAGTTGAAAGTTGAAACTAGTAGCAGTATCCATAGTTTACAACTGGATCCAAGGATAATTTGGGCAAGAAAATATGCACAAAAGGAGTCAGAAGTAATTAAAAAAAAACATGTCCAGAAGTCCACATAAAACCGATAAATGAAAATTATGAAGACTGAATAAAATTTGGAAACTCGCCACCATGCTCTGGCATACTCCATGTTACACAAATATCCTAGAATAAATGGCATAAACACCAAGGTAAAAAGAATAAAAATAAATTAAGTTACTGAAGGAGTGCACGTGCTTTTACATAGAAGGTATAGTCAATACCTTGGCTGACATATGCGTCATAATGTATAAAAAAAATCTTAATCTAATTTAATTTCTAGTTGAGCTCTTCACCTGTCAAAGCTAAGATGTTATTCAAGTGATTTGTAGCAGTTATAGCATTGACAGGTCTCAAAACAAAAAAACATGATATTAGTTTCAATCACGGTTATCTTAAGAAATCCTAAGTGCAAGATGCGGAAGTGCTAAAACATCTTACTGAAAATACAATATCACCACACAAGTTGTCGCAGGGACATGCAGAGAACTCACTAAAGTTAGGATGCAACGATTAGTCTTTTCCAATACAAAGAATAAAGTGATTCATCTAGACGCATCATATATTGGAAACAAACCGGGTTGTAAGTTAAAGTGAGTACAAGGACAAGACCTGGCCATGCATACGGCAACAATGCCATAACTCACTCCCAGCACTAACAGTAGACAGATTGTACTCTTAACACATTAACTGAGCTCTACAATTACAAGCATGTATGAATGTAAGTGGTCCCATTCGAAGGAATTTAATTGTACACAATTGACCTCTTATTTCACCCAGCCAATTGAAGTATGAATGTACTCCGTATGATGTTGCAACTAGCATAGCACGTCACATGTGTAGCAAGAGGTATAGTCAGCAGTAGCACCAGTGAATCTCTGTTTGTAAATATTTACCTTTGGCAATGTCTCCAGGTACACTTCTGGGATCTCCATCTCGGTGAGCACATCACTGTTAATCGCCATGGCTGCTTTCAGTATTTGGTTCGCACAATCCCTGCTTTGCTGCAGCTTCCTTCTTCCCTCCTCAGAAAGCCCCTTGGGCGGCACTCGCGGGCACGGCAGCCACCACTTCTCCTCCTGCCGCACGGACGGCCGGCTGCAAGACGAGGACGAAGACGAGAACGGCCCGCCACTGTCCTCGACCGTAATCCCCCTATCCACGTACCAGAACTCCGTCTCCTTGAACCCGTCAATCATGGCGAGGAGCATAGCGTCGAGCTTCTTGAGAGCCGGGAGGTTCATGTACAGGTCGCTGCGCGGGCGCGACACCATGACCTCGAACTGGCCTCCGCCTTCGGGCAGCTCCTGGATGGAGGGTGTTAACTCGACGATGGAGTCGGCCACGGAGAGCAGCCACTCCATCTCCCGCGTCCACATAGCCTTCCTCGCCGGCGCGAGCGGCTCCAGCCTCCACAGCTCGCCGAACACGGTGGCTGCACACATCGCGGACAAAGAAAAGAAAACTTTGTGAAATCGAGGGAATGCAGGTCAACAGCGAGCGCGACGCCGGGCGCGGTCGTACCGGAGAGGTTGGTGATGGCGTTGGAGATGGCCAGCGCGGTGCAGACGCCCTTGCCGCTGCCGGACATGTCCTCGCCGAGCAGGAGCTTGGCGAATCGCTCCTTCATCATGTCGATCTCTGTCATACACACACGCACAGACAAGAAAGGCAAAGAACTTCCTGTGAGAAGGAAAGAAACCAGAAAAGGAAAGATTTTGAAGGGAGGGCTGGAGGAGTGAGATCTAAGCAAAGGGACGCACCGGAGAGGTCAGCCGCGGGCTTGGATAGGTAGAAGGCGGCGGCGGAGGCCGGGGTGGGGAGGGAGGAGGATGAGGACGCGAGGCGGGAGACGGTGGCGGAGGAGGAGGATGCGAAGCGCCGGGTGGAGGCGGTGGGCGCGGAGCAGTCGCTGGAGGTCTCGGACTCGCTGACGTCGGCGCTCGGGCTGTAGCTGCCGCTGCATCGCTCCGAGGCGGCGTCGTCCTCCGACGCGCTCGCCATTGTAGGCGGCGGCGGCGCGGTGTCTAGGCTACGCGAGGTGGCGGTGGAGATGGAATCGCATCTGGGTGAGGGAGAATGGGAAAGCGAAGCACAGCTGCTGCAGCAGAACCGAGAAGAGAGCGAGCGAGCGCACTGCTAACTTGCGACGGCGCTGCTTTCGCTGTTTGTTTGTTTAGGCCCCGTTTAGCTCAAAGAAAATCAAAGGAATTTCAAAGGAACGGGGAGAGCTACTTCACAAAATAAAAGAAACAAAACATGAGGTTGGAGCTAAGGCCTCTTTTAGATTGAAAGAAAAAATTTTTGTTTTTACGTTTTTTCTGTGAAATTATTACATAATTTCTGTGAAAATACTGTATTTTAAAGGAGGCTTAAAGGAAAAATTCCTTTGTTTTGTTCACCACACTGGCTGCCAAGGTTTTACTAGCTTGCATACACTATTTAGTGAATAGACGGTATTAGAGTTAGCTAAGAATAATAGAAAAATAATTAAGTACTTAAAACCTGTTTATTGATAACATTTTTAAATATTTTTTCTTAATTCATTGTCTTCCAATATTTTTTATTCCTTCAATATTCTAAACACATTCATCATTTGAATACAAATTATTGTACTTTATTTTTACAAATTTATTTTAAATATTTATTTATCATTTCTATTTTTATTTTCTATGTTACAAATTCCTTCAATTTAAACTCCAAGAGTTTTCATTCCTCTGTTTTTAATTCCTGTGGTTTTTACACTTTTCTCGTTACTATATTTTTCTCATTCCTACGTTTTTTACATTTTTTGTTCCTTGGTTCCAAAACGGGGCTTTATTTTTTCGAACATCTCTTACTTTATTGTTTAGAGTACTACTACTATTTCTTTCTTTTTTTTCTTTGTGGGTTAGCTGTGGCGCTTTATGTTAGTGAGTTAAAATTGTTGTCATCTGTGAATTCAAATTTAAATTAATTTTATAGTATAATTTTAAAACTGAAAAGGTATTACTTTATCAAGTTGGCAGTGCAGTATGAATGATATAATGTGAATGAAGAAAGTAGCAAAATTTGAATGCTATAATGTGAAAGGAGGGACTAGCAAACACGACCGCATACGAGCGGCAGCATGAAACCAACCGGAAAATTTGGAAGCAAAAATGATGGTTTCGTTTGGTGGCTTTGGCGCGAGCCGGGGAAGGAAAACAAAGCAAAAGGAGGAAAAAACATGGGTAGCCAGCCACACGGACACGGGCGCAGAAGCTGACGAGCGGGGACCGCCAGGTGAGGTGGTGCGTCGACTCGAGCGTCGTCAGCTGAGCGGTGGATGGTTGGGGCTCGGCCGTTTTTGGAGTAAATGTTATTTGAGGTGAGAAAATATGAGTTAGTGGTAGTTAGATTATGTAAGGTCATAAGTGAAGTTTAATGTTTGAAAAAAATAAATGATCTATTTTATTTTATTTGTTGATTTATTTATCTAACGACTTTGAATCGGGTATATGAAGTGGAGGTGAATAAATCTGCTTTAGCCGTTTTTGCGCTGTGTTTGATCGCGTCCTCGCCGTCGCCGATACGGCAGGGGGGCCATGCCTTGCGGCCCGTGCCGCAATGCATTCACGGAAGGACGGGGTTGACAGGCGGGGTGGGAGCCGCGATACCAAGGAGACGCGGGCCCGTGTGTCGGCGGCTTTATTGATGATGGATTGCAGTTCTTGGGGAAGCTTGGCCGGTTGACCAAGAACAGGATTACGAGGAGTAATATCTCCGGCACAGCGTCCCGGTGGAAACTGAAGAAGCGATCGGGGAAAAGGCAGCTACGGGACCAGTGGACGACGGCGACCATACCGGCCGGCGAAAAAAAGGCGTGGACACGAAGCAAGCGGCCGGCAATCATCGCAGTTCCGGTCTTCTTCCGGACGGCCTCGGGATGCGAGCGGATAGAGACGGTGACCCCTCCATAATTTGTGATCGACGCCCACCGAACCACGCTCTTTTTTTACTGACCAACATTCGCACTCAGATCTGGGACTCTATAGAGCAAACGAAACGCTGTTCTAGGACTAGTAGCAAACGGAACGCTGTGCCACAGGAGTACTGCTACTTCTACTCATTAGACGTCACGTCATGTTGTTAGAGTGATGATTACTGCTCACAAGACGGAGAAAAGCAGATAAAAGCCATCTATCGGAGGACGCAAAGAACGCGGACGCGCCGAGGGCAATGATGCGCGGTTTTGGTGTCCGCTTAAACTAAGCGACGATGGCCAGCTCGCCGTGGGCACGGCATGGGGCCGATCGGGCACTCGCACTCCCCCGGACAGCACGCATCATTGCGAGAGCCGGCGTCGCGCGCTTTTTCAACTGGGCTCTGATGGTCACGTACTCACGTGCATCAGCCTGACGGTCCATCTATAAGAGATTTTTAGATTATATCAAATCAGACCTGACGCCTGATTAGTTGTCTAACGTGGCGTCCCTTGATTAGTCTTGCCATCTGCGATTTGGATTTGGATTGGATCGTGTGGAGTATCGATCCTCCAAACCAGTCCAGCCTGGGCACGCACGGGATAGGATAGAAGAAGGATCAGAACCAGCGTGGACGGAATGGAACCGCAGAAAGATCTCTCTACGGCCCCGCCAGTCGCCACGACCCGGTGGAACCTTCCGCGTCTCACGTTCGCGAGTACTATGCTTTTGTACGCGCGTTGCCCCTCGTGAATTTGTGATGGCCCCTCCGTCTTCTCGTCCTGCGGCCGACGCGCTTATTTGCGCGCGGTGGTCCGGCGGCCGTCGTCGGCATGCGTCGCACGGCGAATCGGTGGCTCGCCCGCGTGCCCACGACGGCGGCCTACCCATACCTGCCGCTGTTTGTCTGTCCCCAAAAGCGACGGGGCACGCTGCGCCATCGCCCCCGTTTTACCCAGCACCCATTGTTTGTCGAGAGGGACCCGGCGCGCGCTAGCTGCGTGCCGGAACAGGGCGCGCTGCCGCGGCAACCACGCACCTGCCTAGCTAGCCGGAGCCACGGCTCGAGCTAGCTATCCAGAAACACTGGGTTCATCCGCTGCCTACTGACTACTGTAGTGTAGTGTTGGAGAAAAAGAGTGCAATGCAGCGACGATTACTGTGATGAACTTGGGAGACGTTGCCGTGGCACACCGCACACTGATGCTATTGGTGCCATATCTAATGTGTCCAGCAGACAATGGGCCTGTTTGGTAGACGTTTTTGTAGCTGCTACTGATTTTCTACAGTATAATAGTGAGTGCAAAATGCAGCTATACTGGTGCTCACCATCCCGGTCGTGCTGCGTGTCTCAGCAGTGACCTGTCTCTCGGTTGCTGGCGCTGCTCATTCCTTCGGATGCGGCTCGTCGGCAGTCGACTGCCCGCGCTGTCGAGGCTGAGGCCGGGGGGGGGGGGGGGGGGGGGGGGGGGGGGGGGGGGTGGGGCGGCAGAGGTGGGCCGGCGTCGCGCAAGGCCCGCACGTCAGCCGATGACTGCCCCGGAAGTCGACCGACGGTGAGCCTGGTCCCATTCCTTCACCAGCGCTGCTCCGGTCCTCCCGTCCTTTCCTAGGAAACAGAAGAGTTACAGTTGCACGCTTGCATCCACAACAAGCGCTAGATTTCAGCACCAGCTCGTTTTTTACCTTTTTTATTTCTAGCTGGACAAACTCATATACTCTCTCTCTAGTTCAAAAAAAAGTACGTTTAAGATAATATTTTAATCAAATATTAAGAATATAAACTACAAATAAATTTTAATATATTAAGTTTAAAAATATGAAAATCATATGATTAAATTTATCTTACAAAATATTTTCATAAAAGTATAAATATTTTACTTTTTAATAAATATTTTTATAAAAAATAGAAATCAAAGTTATTTTTAGAGAACTGTCGTTATTCAAAAGAACCGCAGGGAGTACGCATGGAAATTGTCGTCGAACTACCGTTTTTACTTGAGTTGAGACTATGCTTTTGCCGTTACTTGTGACATGCAGAGGCAGTTGTGCGTGCCTGTATGGCTCCTATTCATATATTTTTCCATGAAATTAAATTAATTTATATAAAATTTCTGTAAAATTTCTACGTCTAAACAGAGCTTAGTGTTCTTATCATTCATCAGCTACTACTGTTCCGTTGGCAGAGCCAAACCGAAAACTGTAAGCCCCGGCCGCCTCGTCACTGGCTGCTGCTCTGTGCAGGGTTAGTACAATACCTGTTTGAGAGCTCCTACTGAAGCTTTATCTTTTGAAACTTTTGGGCCCGTGCAGTAAGCTGGAGAAAAACCTATTTTCTCCTGCTGTGGTGATCACGTATTCCACTGAGCCGTAGGAGGATTGCAGCCAGCACACCGGCGGTACAGTAGTATGATTAGGTATAAAGATCCCAGGGATCGTTGAGCGAACCACAGGTCTTTGTTTCGTCTACAAAATGATAAATTCAACTTGCAAAATGTTACGAAGAGCAGTACCGAATCTGCTCGTCATTGGTCACGGGTGGATGCTTGGCAGAACAATATTCGCTGTTCACTTTTTAATTCAACTTTAACTATTCGTTTTATTCAAAAAATTTGTTTAAATGTGTAAAATTTTAAGCTGTGATTCAAATAACTCTAGTGATAAATCAAATTATATCAAAATATATAAAATTTATCAAAAAAAAGTTTTAAATAAAACAAATAATTAAAGTTGAATTTAAAAATCATCAGCAACATCAATAAAGAACGGATGGAGTAGATGTTATATAAGACGACTTCATTTTGACCACTTAGTGAATTACACATTTTTTTTGTACTGCAGAGTTATTGACAACAAAACAGTGTTTTTTGTTGCCAAATCGATATGTTCGAACCTTGGGATTTTAAAGAAGGGATGTGTTATCAGGATAACGATGTATTATGTGCAGATCCGGACAAAGTACTTGCAATCATTAACAGTGGCAACCCACCCCTTGCAGTAGCCCTCCTTTTGCCTCAAACTAATGCTTTCAGCAGGCACAAATCAACAAGTGTGTGTCAAGAATATAGTGCAACACTTACAATGATGAGGGGATGTGTTTCAGCAACACATATCCAGAAAGCACAGCACGGTTTCGCTCCTTGACTTTCGTTTTGTAGTGCACCCTGCAAAAGCCAATCACTTCGTGGGTTTGTGAACAAGAAAAGCGGTTATTGCTCGGAAAGAAAAAGAAAACGAGCCAGCAGCTACAGAATTCAGTTGGATTACTTCTGGCCATCAAGCCACATTAAAGTGGCTAACGTTTCCCCAGGATAGACGGGAAGAAGGAATCGGCCGAAGATGCTTTTTACTGCTGCTGGCTCCCCGTTGCAGAAAGATTTGATGACAGCACGAGTAGCGAATCCCAGGGTACAGAGACCGTGCAGTATTGGCCGTGTAAATCTGCGAAGGAACTCATCAGATACAATCTAAAAAAACAGTTTATGTCATTGTGGCGTTTTCCAAGATACAGAACATTGATAGAGTGCCTGAATAGCACTTGCATAATTCTATAAATTCTCTACAAACCAGTTTACTAATGTAAGAGCTAACAAGACCATTGTTAGACCTAAGCAGAAATTATCCTCATTCTCTCTTCCTGAAAGAAAATCAGATGGCTGCTTTTAGTTCCTACTAATGTAAGAGCTAACTAGACCATTGTTAGACCTAAGCTGAGATTATCCTCATTCTCTCTCTTGCTGAAAGAAAATTAGAGCGCTGCTTTTAGTTTGCTACCATGAATGATTATTATTGACCTAATACCTAATCCAGATACCTTTATACAAATCAAAATAGGATTGAGCCAAAGTGTCATACCCAGCAACCTGTGCAATCATAGGGTCAGAATGCAAAGGGTTATAATCCCCATTTAGCCTATATAACAGTGCCTGCAAAGAATGAAAAAAGAACAGGCCTTTCAGAACATATGTTCATGTTTAACAAACTAAAAACAACTCATTTCATGAATCGAAATTGTTTTTCCTAGCAAAAATGGAGCTCAGAACATGCCTGAGACTGCTTTGTTTGGTCTTCATATACTGCAGCAGGTGTGGCCTTTGGAATAGAAATGCGAGAAACTTGGTTAGCAGGATAACTGGCATATGAATATGGGCGAGAAGGGTCTGAAAAGCCTCCAGCATCACGTAAGTAGATAGTACTCCTGAAATCATTAAGATAAACGTATGGCTTGTTTTAGTCTTCGATAATCAATGGGGAGATTGAAATCGATGGGCAGCATGCCAACCTGTTCATACATAAAACTTCACCAGAATCTTGGAGACTGGTGGTAGTTTCAATCTCCAGAATAGTTGCTTTCTCTGTGCATAAAAACAGTGCCTCAGTGAAACCAACACGCTGCCAGATAATTTTTTATACCACTCCAAATGAAATAATGGAAGAGGTACAGGATGAAAACAACCAAGGTGATTTGAGTGGTACTTTTATAGCTGACTAAACACTCCCGCAGAAGCAGAAGGGGAACTGAATGCTGAGAGACAGTGCAAATGAATGCATTGTGTGATACAAATACAATATACATTATTTACCAGAAAACTTCATTCCAACAAAAATGCAGTTTCCAATTACAAATCCATGGTCAAGCATCATAGTTACTTTATGAAAATGATTTATGGTTCTGTTTCAACAGTATTAGCTAAGTGATTTTATCTGCAATATATGACTATGGTTGATCTCAACAAATTTTTTGTAAGATCCTCTTTAGCAAATTAGCCTCAGTGACCATAGAAATGCACCATTCAACATCAGTCATCCTTCTCTTCCTTTTTCTCTTTGGAGGTGAGGGGGCATTGGTTTTGTAATTACCTTTATCATGCAAGCCAGCTACCTTGGTCTTGTTTACAACCTGAAGAAATAAAATGACACGAGATTGTCTCTTTGTGAGCTGATGCCAAAGATGGACCCTGCAAATGTTGCTAAAAACAGCAATTATTAAGCAAGTTCTTCCCATTGTTATTGTTAATCCTACTTTTTAATAGTACAAATGATTTGTCCATAATGGTAAACAAATTTAAAGGAAATAACACATAAACAAACTAACTAAAAGGGCTCAAAATTTGGCCAGAGAATACTACAATATATTTATCCCCATCCAACAGAACAACTCTACCCATATCTGGACCAAAACACTGATAAAATGGTAAGCCAATAAGCAAGTTCCTATGCTATAGGTAATCTCCAAGAACAAAGGCCTTAAGCAAATATTTGGAAGAATGTCAAGGCTACTTACATTGGCATGTGAAGGAAGTGGCCTGTAGATCTCTATGTATTGCTGACCATGCAATAATAAGGCAGGATCAAAGCTGAAAAACAGAAGACATGCTGAGGAACTTGTAACGTTAAACTGTTCAGTATATTGTTGAAACCTTATGAAAATCTAAACGCACTATATGCCTATGGAAGTAGAGCAATGGCCATGAAAATGGCACCAATATAGAGATCACATAGAAAAGTTAAAACTAAAAATTTACTGCTTCAATAAAGTCTTACTTAATGCCAGACAAATCAAAAAATCCAACTCCGTTGCTTGCCTTGTTAAGAAACAAAGAAACAAAAGTAGGAAGAACCTGCAGTTTAATAGAATGAAGGTATTAGTTTTGTATCATGATTCAGCAATTAGCATAGTGATTTAAGTTCAGCCTTTCAAACACCAGCACAGAATTTATGGATGACATGTCAAAAATAATACTAGAAAAAAAAAGAACATGTAAGCGTATTTTTTTGCTCCTTTGTTCACCAGATGAGAGCCACATGATCCCACTGCATGACTCCAGACAACTCCTGGGCATAGTTTGCTTTAATTCACATTGTTGTGTTCCCTTTGGACTAATGATGTTAGGATCACGCTAAAGCCAACTTCCAGAATTATGAGAAAAATCAGCTTGTGGTTCTCATTCATACCGGTAATTCACTATTTGAACCCACCAAGCTTCGATTGGATAACACATTCTTTCTTCACCAGAAGCACGAACAATACACTTTCAGCCCCCCTCAATAATGGTGACGGATGAGTGCTGAGCAACGAATACACCTCCTAAAGCATGTTAGTGAATAAAAGGTCAATATAAGCCACTAATTTGCAGGATTTACCTAATTGTGGAGACTGTTAAGCTGAGGAACAAAATCCAGTCTGATGCTGCTAATACAGCAAGATTTATTGGCACGATCCACTATTAAGTGTAATCTCACATCCTATCACAGTGTAGTACGAATGTGAAGCACAAAACGTTCAAATGGTAATCAACATCTCTAACTCAGTTCTTAAATCCATCTTCCTATTCATCGACAAAAAAAAAATCATCTCCCTATTGTTGTCAGTAAAATTACCAAAATCAAACAACAACCACCACCACCTCAAAGCAAGTCCAACAACATGCCGGCCAAGATCGGAACACGACAACAACCAATTGGCACCAAAACGTGAGAAGGTTAACCGAGGGGAACGAACCTTAATGTGTGGCTGCCCGTCCCTGTGGTACACGAAGTGGAGCTCCTTCTCGTCGAGGGCGTCCGCGCCGCAGGCCCCAACCCCGAGCGCGTACAGCGCCACATCCCTGCATCAATCAAACACACAAACCTATGGCGTCAACTGGGAGGCGATCAGACGGAGGCTGTTCCCGCACGGGCAAAGCGCTCCTCCGAGGAGGCAGGGGAACGGGACCAGACCTCTCGTCGTATGAGGAGGAGACCTCCGCGGCAGAGAGAGGAGGAAGGGAACGTGAGAGCGCGAAATTTTGGAGAGGAAATGACCGGGGAAATGCGGTGGGGGACAGGGCTGCTACCTCGGGGAACTGGTGGCCCAGCACGGCCGCGGGATCCACAGCAGTGGTGGGTTTGGAGCTCGTCGCCATGGTTAGTTCCGCCGGGCCTCCGTCCGCCGCGAGCGATGCCTACTCGCGAGAAAAAGAGAGGAAGAGCCGTGCAGAAAGGCAGTGACATGAGGGCGCGGATCGGCTGCCTTACCGCATTTTACTGCAAAGCTTGCAGTAGAGCAACATCGCCGTTGTTTCGTATCCAACGGTAGTGCACTTCTGATCCCGATTCGACACCAACGAACAGCTCAATATTTTGCTCTATACCTTCCAAATTCAAGAATCACCATTTTTAAATTATTTTTATACGGTTAATATTTAAAAATTCAAGTAAGTTTTCTCTAGCTTATAAAGTTTCTCAAAGTTGTTCTATTAGCTTCATCGTCGAGCTTTTTGAGTAGATATCTTTCAAAAAGTTTCTTTAAATTTCCAAAGTTTTTCAAATTATTCGCTTAGCTTAGTCTTGTTGAGCTCTTTACGTAGATGCCTTCTGAAATTTCCTTTTAAATTTCTAAAGTTTTTCAAAGTTATTCGATTAGATTCGTCTCATTGAGCTCTTTGCGTAAATATCCACCGAAAAGTTCTTTCAAATTTTCAGTTTCCTTAAGTTGTTCCGTTAACTTCGTCTCATCGAGTTCTTTCCGTAGTTGTTCTCCAAAAAGTTACTTCAAATTTTCAAAGTCTCTCAAAGTTATTGCATTGGCTTCTTCTCGGTAAGCTCCATGAGGGAAAATAATGGAATGACTTTGGAAACTTTAAGAAACTTTTTAAAAAACACATACACAAAGAGTTCGACGAGAAAAAATTAATAGAACAACATTGGAAAACTTTAGAAAACTTTAAAAAAAACTTTTTAGAGGATATCTCAAAGAACTAGACAAAATGAAACTAATGGAACAACTTTGGTAAATTTTGGAAATTTGAAACAACTTTTCGGAGGACATGTATGTAAAGAGCTTGGTGAGATGAAGCTAACAAAAACAGTTTCGGGAAACTTTATAAATTGTATGGAACTTACTTAAATTTTTTTATGATTAACTGTATGAAAATAATTAAAAAGATATAATTATTTTTAATTTTTAAGGTATACGGCAAATTACTGAGCTCTTCATTGAGGTGGAAGCTGCTTTACTGCAAGTTTTGCAGTAAAATGAAGTAAGGCAGCCGATCCGCGCCGTGACGTGAGCGGCGGAGGCGAAATGAAGACACAAGTCGTCGACATCGAGACGAAGACTGAGCCGCCGCCGGGAGGATAGGTGTCACTTGGTTATGGACACCGACAGGCTGGCCCATGCGTCTAACTTGGATCTCAATTCCATTGGCATTCAAAATTATGCACCGTTTAATTTAGGCACTGTTTAAACAGCTTATTTGCAACTTATATATTTACATAAAAGTAGAAGTTGCAACAAACATCAAACTCATTTAGCAGCATTTTTTCGCAATCTATTCAAATAAGATGCATTTTTAAATAAGTTCCAGTTGTGTCAAATAAAATTATTCTAATATCAAGGCATTATTTGAAATATATGAATTTCACAGGAATCACGCAAAAGTTAGTATTGAGAAATTTTACATCTACTTATACCATTAGTATTTAGAAACGAAATACTCCCTCTATTTTCTTTTAATTTTAAATAGAAAGACCGGATGCTCCACCCATATATGCGCATATTTGCCTCTTTAAAATATTACTCCCTCTATCTCAAAATATCAAAATAAGTGTCGTTTTAGATTTTCAAACATCTACTCACTTTGATCATTCGTCTTATTTAAAAAATTATAAAAATATTATTTATTTTATTGTGAAATGATTCATTATTAGAAATACTTTAAACTTAACTTGTTATTTTTTGTTTTTTCATAAATATTTTGAATAAGACGAATGGTCAAATGTTGATTTTAAAAAATAAAAAATGTCATTTATTTTGGAACGGAGAGAGTAGGAAGACAAATGGTTCTTCAAACATATAGTCACACCTATTTCTGAATCAGGTATGTAAAATGAATCCAGGTGAATTCATGATCAAGATTGTTCTTTTAACAGTGACAGGGTCGGTTCTAACGTGGATGTGGGCTCAACGTCGTGTGACTCTGCCGGGCCTCATTTCAGAGCCCTCCCGTTCGTTCGTGCTCCTAAAGGAACCCATCATGAAGAAGCCAAGCCCATCGACGGTGGCCGAAGCAGCCTCAGGCTCGCTGTCGCGCTACTCCCTTCTTTGTTCTTGCAACGTTTTTTTTAGACTCTTTTTCCATCGAGCTGTGTGTGATCAGCATGCTGCACACGAGCAGGGCAATCCAATCAATACGGAGCACGATCATTCGTTTCTACTGCTACTCCAGAATTGCTTGTTAGCGCATTGCTTGCTTGGATTCACGTGGACGTGGGTGACTAATTGCCGCTGCTACTAAGGCAGGCCAGCAAAGAACATGCGAATGGGGCAGCAGATATCATCCGTCGGAATGCTAGGCGCGCTGGGTTCCTCCGTGAGGAGACATCTCGATGGATGCGATCTCGACCTTGAACCCACGCTCTCGATCTCGAATGGCTCCAGCGAAGGCAAGGGGTTATTTTTGCGTGAACGTCGTTCGTCGAAGACTCAAAGGGGTTTTCTGAAAAACGTTTACATGTGGAAAGGAGTACTCCAAGCCAGCCTCTATCGAAATCCGTCAGGATTCAGGCAACCGGATCAGACAACGCCCGTGTGGAGCAGCGGCAGCACAGTTGTACGGCCGGCTCTGCTGCGCGGCGACCGAGAGGCGGGTGATCAGGTCAAGTCAAGTCAAGTCAAGTCAAACAGGATCGTCCCCGCGCAGGCGGGCGGGTCCCTGCAAACAGCACCTCGATCGAGCATCGAGCTGCATGCTACGGCCTTTCGTGCGCGCTGTGTTCCGGCTGCAAACAGAAAGCTGTAGTCGTCACATGCGTGGCTGATCGACGGACCAAACGCGAGCTTTCGCAGCTGATGACGAAGCTGCAGCGTCCGCGGTCCGCCTCGGGCCGGTTCAGAATGCCCCATGGATTCCACAGCTAAGTAGTACTACCTCGCCAATCAGAAGACGAGCTCAGATTTTATAGCCGTGGAGGATCCGATGATCATGACCAAGGTGCCGTTTGAATACAATGGGATTTTAAGAATTCGAATAAAAATTATTCAATGCGAATTAAAACAGGTGAGTTTTTAAAATATTATAAAATTCTATAAAATCTTATGAACTTAGAATTCGAAATTTTTTAATACAATCGATAAAATCTCAAAATCCAAACAGTTTGAATGAGACTCTAAAAATCTAAAATTCAAATTATAGAATCTAATAATCCAATTATGGATTCAAACAGGGCTCAAGAAAACTCACGTCACCGTCTTTTCACCGCCACACACACCACACAGCAGGTCTGGTCGATCGGGCCGCGACGATCTTCTTCCTCGCCCCGCGTGAGCGGCGTTTTCCTGGTCCTGCAGCGCGCGCGCTGTCCTCTCTAGTCGCATCTTGCAGCCGGATCCACGCGTACGGCTGGTCCTGCGCTGCGATCCCCTGGTGCGGAGGTCCGACGCGCGGAAGTGACGGATCGGTGCTCGATCCAATCACGTCGTGTGCGATGATGAGGAGCTTTCGATCGATCGAGCTGGAATGGTCTCTCGTTTTCGCTGTGCCCACGCGGAGTGCGTATGGTGCCGCCATATGCGAACTCTTCTCGCCGCGTTCTTCGGCAAGAGGTCCCGGCGCCGAGCGAGCTCTTCCAGTTCCAGCCAGCCGGACGCCGGAGGACGACGGTCACTTGCGTCCGGCACGTCCAGTCAATTCATTCAGCCAGCTAGGTGGTGATGACGAGGCGCCGGTCAGAAATAATGTAAGCACGTCCAATGTACTGTCAGTACGGTGCCTTTTCGCTTTGGAAGGACTAGGTGCGCGCCTCGTCTGGGGCGCAGAGCAGGGGTGCCGTGCCACCTCGCTCGCTCCGCAACCGCCCATCTATGGCGCGTTGTCCGCCGCGCACCACGGGCCGGCCAGGAGGCCGGCGGCAAGTGAAGGCGGCGGCCTGCCGCTCGATCGATCAGGCTTTCGCTGCGGACCCATCCATGATCCAGCAGACCAGCCCCCACGGAGCCCTCCTACGAAACAATCTCTATCTGCCGCCCAAAAAGCGCGTCAAGTCGTCAATCTATCCGCACTCGGACAAGGCTCTCGTGGCGCTCGGAGAACCAACGTCCAGAACAACACGTCAAGCCGAACGAACGAGCCAAGTCAGCTCCTCTTTCCAAAGTGAGTGACGGCAAACCTTTATCGACGGCATCCACGTCATCCTCGACACAAACGTCACCAATACCCTAGCTACAAAGCTACTAACCACCAGACCAGAGCATATATTTTTGGCTTGTTGACGACAAATAAAAGAGCAGAGTTAGAGAAGAAATGGAACCAAACGGTCCCAGACAAGTGTATCAAAGTTTCGAGCTTTCTCGCGGGAGGTAGATGGGGCAGATGAACCACCGGAAAGGCTTTGGGGAACGGGATTCATATCCTTTGACTTTCTTTTTTATAGCAAATTTAATTAATTTAAATTATAAAGCATTAATTATGCAATGAACGAATAAAGCAAAACAAGGATATGAATCCTCGCGAAAAGGCCGCGCAGGCACCGGAGAATTCGCGTGCGAAACGACACATGCCAAATCAAGAAAGCACCGAGGAAAAGGCATGGGCGCGCGGAAGGAAAGGCGTACCCTTTATTTCCATTAGGGCGATCGAGCTCTTCGTGTCCTCCAGAGCTGCTTGCGAACTGAGTAACAAATTTAACCAAAACAGGCCATAAGCTATAGGCTGGTCTCCAAAAGTCTCCCGCTTGGATATCTGGAAACTGTCACCTACCGGAGTTCCCGGGCGAAAGTAGCGAGATGATGGATGATCGAATCAAAAGCTACTACTACCAATAATAGAGTTTGTACAATGTATGGATCTAGCTACTTCCTCCGATTTAAAATATTGACATCATTGATTTTTAACATCAACTTTAATTCTACGAAATACATTTTATTAAAAAATATTTAAATAAGAAAATTTTTATTTTATTTGCTTTATCATTAACAATATTTAGAACATCACAACTAGTTTTACGCATTGAAATACATTTTTTAAATAAGACAAATAATCAAAGTTAATGTAAAAAAATTAACAGTGTCAATAATTTAAAACTGAAAAGAGTATTTTTGAAATATTCGCAGTGGTGGTTTCTCCCAGATCCAACTCGTTTGTGTGCGTGCGATGTGCAATTGATGGCAATCGCACAGCTTTTGATTCAAGCTGTAGCTCCGCACTCCGGCCTTTACTTCCTCCAAGTAGTAGAAGTATAACAGAAACATAATCCTAGTACTCCTAACTTTCTTTCCAGAGTCACTCAGACACACACACACGGTTATAACGATCACTTCTAGACAAGATCATAGGTTCGACAACTCCGACACAACAGAACGTCGGGGATTTTCCACGAGACCACGAGGAGCAGTGCATCACAGTACTACGCCTGGAACTCATCAAGCACGCACATGCCAGGACAGATCAACCGATGCCTTGGCTCGCTTACGACTGACGCGGCCTGGAACTCGCGACACGTATAGAGGATCGTATCATCAGCTCATTCAGCTTCAGGATTGCTTGTTTTTTTAGTAATAGCAGTATTATACCTTCAGAGTTTCTTTTTTGTTTATGCGGGGGCTTCGGGCTTTCTGGTTTCGTGCCGTTTTTTTTTTAGTTTCCCTTTCCTAGAAACCGATGGATTCGTCGACGGACGTCTTATCTAGAATTTCTAGATAGTTTCGTCGGCGATTGTTCAGCGAATCAGCAAAAGGTCAGGTTGGTCTCGTTGAGATAGTAGAAAGATAGATACTGCCTCTCTACCCGCAAGGGATTCCAGACAAACTCACTTTTTTTTTTTGTTCTGTTTTGTGCGATGGGGGAAGGAAGATCCAGATAAAACTTTTCCATGAGAAAGTATGGAACAATTCCAAGAACGACACTGATGCGGGTCTAGGAGCTACTCCTACTTTCTTCTTGAGATTTTTCTCTCTTTGCAAGCAAATATTCTTCAGACCTTTCAGTGATTCTATTCCTGTATACTACTACTGCCTGAACAAATGTCACCGTGGTTGGAATTTCAAAAAGAAGTCGCTGTTAACGAAATTTTCAAATATAAAGGAAATGTGCAATGCTCACAGCTGAGACCCGTCGTAAAGCACGGCAGCTGGATTGTTATCCAGCTGGACTCTGGACAGACGCGTGAATATACAAGTGGTGAAGGGCCTGATATATGAGCCTGAATTAACAGAGTAAAGAACTGTCAAAAGAAAACATATCGTGTCAGAATGACAAGAGGGAGCGTTTGATGTTGGACTAAACCCTTACTGTTTCTGTTCTAAATTTGTTGTCACCACTTATTTAAATTTGAACTAACTAAGGGATAGCAATTTTAGAATAGATGAAGTATAAACTACTACTACCACTTTTCTCGAACCATTGGAATATAGTACTACAGTTCAGTTGATCCTGAGTTGACCTGGATAGTGAATAGTAAGAATAATATAGATAGCACAGCATAGATCAGGCGGGTCTTATTTTTCAAAAGTCTGGACCGTTGGACCATGATCCCCTGCTAGGTGGTTCTACTACCTAATTGTAATTACTAAATAGACACACGCGCCTAACACCCTAACGACTGAAAATATTGTGGGGGTATAATATATCATCAGTCGTAGCAAGTACAGTGCGTTTACCATTAATTTCTCTTGAAGTCGTCGTACGTAAGCAAGTAGGAGTACTTAGATTTACCGAAAAAATTACAGCAACGGTTCATGCCGTTGAGATGCCCTTGTCAGAAGTTTAACTTTATTAATCTGAAATCACGTGCAGGAACAGTACGGTCTACGATCAAATATGGAGCAGAGTGATACACCGAAGTGTTTCCCTCAACTAGAAAACCTGATTCGCTCATCATTGCCTGCTGTAGGAGTACAGTAGTATTTTTAAAGCTGCTCTTTGACCCTGAAACTCGATGCTAATCTCTGGACTTCCCAAACCTGTATCGTTTCTGGGACTGATTTGATTTTGGTTCGACTTAGCTAACAACAGCAAAGAAAACTCAGAGGCAGAGAATGTTAGTTAGGACTGCTGGAATCTCCTCCAAAGTCCAAAGCAGGAACAAGAATCCAATGAAAGGGACCCAACCATGGAATCTCATTCTCTCTGCACTCGCTGAGGGCCTGAGAATTCGAACGGCCAAACTCCACCACTCCTCTGCAGAACTGATCAATGTGCCTCTACATGCATCAGACTTTCCAACCAGCAACACGAGAGCTGGGGCCTGAAAGCTGTCTGAAGAACTATTAACGTACTAGCAATTGGTTACGCAGACAAATAAATAATCCGAAAGTTAGAATCGTAGTAACGTTTTGGGACGAAGTAGTGCTTAATAATCTTTAAAAATTACTACTACTCCGTATACTGCTCGCTGCGATCTAGCTCGACCACGCAGCAGCCCGTTCGGCAGCTTTCCGTTTGTTTTCTCTCTTTGTGGAAAGGACTGCCGGGTTCAAATATTTTACGGGGCCCGAGAGATTCGGTGCTCACGTGACGCCGCCCGGGCGGCCAGGCCGCGGGAACGCAAAAGAATGTCGTTGGTAAGGAGGGGAGGAGTACGTCGCCTCATAGTGTACCTTCGTCAAAACGGTTCCGTCCACGCGACGCGCGACGCAAAGCCACCACGGCGTAGGGGGTACGCGAAACTTTAGGAGTAAAAGCCATGGCGCGGGTACGCGTCTGTGATCTCCGACAGGTGAATTTGCGCCCGTTTATGTCGGCGCTGTACGAGTATAATCCGCACGTACGAAGTACTACTACGTCCCGTGATCGCGGGATGAAGAGCTAGCTGTACGTACTCCAATATAATCTCGGGACTGCACGGGCGTACGTACCGCAGCAGCGAGACGAGGTGAACAGTGAAACTCACCACTGTTCCGTCCCGTTCGGTACTGTACGACCGCGTGATACGTGTGCTTCCGCTCACTTTTAATTTGAAGTTATCGGAGTGAGTACGTGTACACAGCAGGGAAAGAAAGCGCGCGGCAGGCAGGAGGTTGCCGTTGGGTCGGCGCCATGGCTGGGAGGACCACCGTCTTCTTCTTCATTTGTCATCACACTCACTGACGCGCCTATGCCGCTACCATTGATCCGAGGATCATGTTCTGTGCAGAACCGCGCACTATACAGTGGTGTAATGCAGCCAAGCTCAAGAGTGTGGTGCTAGGAGTACAACATTAGGCCGTCGTGAGTGCCATGTAGCCCAGACGGCCAGACCCAGCCGACCGGCGTGGTCACTGGTCAGTGGGTACGCACGTTAAGTTCTGGCTAATTAGACGAGTTCACGCGCCACCGAACAAAGCTCATTACCTGTGTTCTGGTTTAGCGAAATTGACAGGGAGAAGGTACGTAGTACCGTATTCATATGCCGCCAGCATCAGGATGTCACAGGTTTTTAACGTCCGGAACCTTTTCCGATCCGCCGGGGGACGACAAGGAGCCGGACCTGAAAGATACTGTACGGGAGAAGGAGATCTCCCACGCGCATCGGCCGGCCGGTAGCTGCAGGCACGACGAACTCGAGCCCACGGCGAGCGAGTGAAGCGCTTGGCATCTGCCTGGTGCCGGCCTGCCACCACAGCTACTCCTACCCTTCGTACGCCGGCTATTCACTGCGGTGGAGCCCGGGATCCCCGACGCCGGCAGGTGCGCCTCATTTAACCCAGTCCACGTTCTCCAGTCGCTTGAAACGGCTCTTTCCTTTCGTTCTCGTCAGCGACGTCGGGCCAATGCCTGTGGCCGTTGCTACAACTGCCACTGCTACCGCGACTTTTTTACCGGGGCAGTTGGTTTGGCCGCTGGGCAGCGTCTAGTGACCGGATTCTCGCAACGCGCCATGATTGCAACACTGACCGCGGCCTGTTTATATCGGTGGCTGTGGCCCTCCGCTGCGTTTTTCCACCTGGATGGCACAGCGCCATGGCTGGCAGGAGGCTTGGAGCTCCCAGCGACGGCCGACGGCTAGGGAGGGAGCCTGCGCAGCACAACCAGTCCAGCCAGTTTTGTTTTGACCGACTGATCTCGTAGTCTAACGCCGGCAGGCGTCCAGTTTTCACTGCGCGGCGCTCGCTTTCCCCCGTGAACCTGGTACCGGCCATCGTTTTCCTCTCGGCAGCATTCCGATTAAGCGTGCAGCGAGCGAGCAGCGAGGCGCGTTCTCCTCGTCGTGTCTCGATCTTGCCGACGGGCGGTCGCCCACCCAGCAATGCCAAGTGGTTGTTCACGCACATCTGGTCCGTGACCGTGGCCGTGAAAGAAAATTGCCTTTTCACGGACACGAAGGGTACGGCTGCGGCAGGAGACAAAAGGAAATTGCGTGACACACGGTTTACAGAGTGCTACTGTGCTCTTTCAATTGTTAGTGTAGTACTCCTACTCCTGTATCAGATGTACTAGGCTGTTCGTAACATGTGGCATTCATCGTGCTAGCACAGTTGTCATGTACGAGCACCACCTTTCCTTTTCGCCAACCAGCCAACGGAATTCCAATGCGTACGAAGGAAATAGGAATTTGAGCCAAAGCAGAAATTTCACAAAAATATCATAAAAATTAGTTTAATTTCACAAAAAGTTGTAAAAAATGAAAAAAAATTCTCGCGATTCAAGGACTCTCTATCAAAAGTTTGCATGCCCACACGTGTGCCCGTGGTGATTTGGCTCCCGTGTCGTTCCAAAATTTGGCTCGCCAACTCATCCAAATTGGCCCCAACTCTGAAAATCAACTTTGTGGATCGACCGGTGACTTGGGAGGACCAAATTTTGGTGACCCATGGCATGACACGGCATGATACATGGCTGATCTTGCTTGGTGTGAGGCATAAAGGGGCACGGTCAGCAACATCATCCCAAGTTATAACTTACTATATCTGTCTCGTAAAAAGTCTATTATTAAATTTAATTGATTGTGTTTTTTTAATTGACTAAAAATTTATATAAATTTGATAAACTTTAATAATATAAAATTTATATTTTTAAATTTACAATGAAAAGTATTTTTATAATATGTAATTTTTGTATTTATAAAGTTTATCAAATTTTAAAAAATTATTGATAAAAAAATAAAGCACAGTTAAATAAACTTAGAAATAGACTTTGGGAGAACGGTGGGAGTATAAGAGTTGAGGAGAAAATAATGGCGCGGAGAGGACGCAGACGATGAAAACTCGAGCACTCGAGCAGAAAAAGTTAAGGTCCCCGATCTGATTACTTAGAACACTGAAAGACGATATCTGGTAATGTATTATTAAAAAAAAAGTCAATTACCATGGTGCACCCATGTATCACTGGAAGAAGAGCCGACTACCATCGTGCACCCATCTGACATCTACTCCATCCGCTCTCAAATTGATGTCACTGTTGACTTCTGACATCGATTTTGACCATTCGTCTTATTAAATTTTTTTATTATAAATATCATATATTTATTATAATTTAATTTATCATTAGAGTTATTTAAATTACAACTTAAAATTTTACATATTTGAATTAAATTTTTGAATAAGAGGAAGTGTCAAAGTTAATATCAGAAGTCAAAGCAACGTTAATTTAAGAACGAAGAGAGTAATTAGGGTGCCTTTGGTCGGTAAGCTTTTGGCTGTCAAAAGCCCTACCAAAAAGGTAAACTTTTGCAAAAGCTCTTTTTTGGAAGTATCTTTCTCTTAGTTCAAAAGTAAAAGCAAGTCTGGACTTGTTTTTGCTGGCTGTGGGCGCTGATTAATATATAATTATAATTATATTAAATAATTACAATTATGTGACTATATTATAATTATATTAAATAATTATAATTATATAATATAATTATAATTAGATTACATAATTATAACAGTATTATAATTATTTAAATAATTGTAATTATATAATATAATTATAATTATCTATTACTATAGTTATAATTATGTAATATATAATTATATATAATTAAAATTTTATAATATAACTATAATTATAATACTATATATATATATATATATATACAGTTTCACAACCTCACAGCTGTTTTTAACCAAACGGCTTTTAGCTTTCTCACGGCTCATATTATACAGCAGCTTTTTTAAAGCTCAAAGCTCACAGCAGCTTTTTTAAAGCTCACAACCCAATCAAATACACCTTAAGTCATTGTGGTGTTTATTATTAAGCATCTGTGGACACTGTAGCTACCAGTAACGTTCTAAAACGTTTACTTTTTGTCTCCACTTGCTACATGGACCACACTAATACACAACAACAACTCCAACCATTCCATTTCCATATTTGTTCTGCATCAACCATATTATAGAGTTTTCTTCGCACCACCATTCAACAAGGAGAGGGTGTAGTGTCTGTGACCGAAGAACTTCATGCTCTTACGTGTCCATGTGACATCCTTTGACAGATCATGAGGAGCGTGGTTTTAAGTGACTATAATAATGTCAGATATTCATGACACTAGAAGACAAGTAATAAAAATATCCATGGTACTCCCTAAAATTCAAGTTTATAGTTCATTGGATTCTTTATGTATTCACATCCAGGGTTTACAAAACCGTTTGATGCGGAAAAACCGGTTCAGGGCGATATTCTGGTTTTCGAGAACACCAGAAAAACTGGTCCGAAAATCGGTCAAAATTCAAATTTTAATAATTCGTCGGCTACCGGTTTGCAAACCGGTAAACCGACCGGTTTGGGCGGTTAGCCGGCCGGTTTCTGGAGAAACCGTTGTGGCGGTAAACCGGTCGGTTTGGCTGAAAACCGACCAGTTTAGACGAAAAACTGGTCGACAAAATAAAAAATCGAAAAAATGTTGTAAAATAAGGAAAAAATAGAAAAAATCCAGAAAATTTTGGCATGATTTTTTTAAAATTCTTGCAATACATTTACGCAATATATACTTTATCAATAGATAATAAACACACAATTTGACAATATATCCATATCAATGCAATCCATATTTCATACATAAAATCATACATAAAGTTCGTACACAAAGTTCATGCATGATGTCACGAAGTTGACACTTTACGTTAAAATTGTATTCCAATCAAAATAAGCCATGTCGCATTCATCACTTGACATTATTTAAATTTCTCTAGTGGCGAGCAACTCCGCTTTGAATTTATTCCAAGTTTGACCCGTCCAAACGGAAGTTGTCTCTCATTGTGAGCACAACATGTGATAAAATTCGGGATTCTGCCATTAGTACACCTATGTGGTTGTTGGTTGTGAGCTATGATCACTTAAAGGATAATTGTAGTACTCAAAACTTTGGTGGTACGAGGTATCACTGTCTGTTCTCAAGTAGTAAGCACCATATTGATACTGCCTACCCTCCATTGTGGTGCTCTGCGACTGTGGAGCGCCATGATCTTGATCTTGTGTAGCATGGGTGAAGTCTGTCTCACCTGCAAAAGAAGTTAAGTGTAAAAGAAAAGAGTTAAATTGCTCATATGATGCGAATATATGGTTACCTAAGAAATGATACGTAGTTGATGGTGGCTGAGAGTCAGCAACCACGTCCGCATTGTCTGGTGCATCTCTAGAATTTGTCCGGAAGCTGCTGTCATTGGACTCCTGGTAAGGTAGGCTTCGTCTGACGTCTCTAAAATCTGTGTAGTCGTCGCTGGCCACTTTCGTACCTTTCTCTTTTCCTGTACCTTTTGTCTTTGCTTGTGCTCTTTTTTAGCACCTGTCTTTTTTTTACGCTGGTACTTCCTTTTTCCTATGTGGGTGTCACCCACATTTTGTTATGTCCATTCAGACATCGTTGCAACACAAGATAATCGTAGCAACTGTCTACTAACTTCATCAGTGGTCACTAGACGGGATGGCAGAGGAGTGTCACTCTCTGTGTCCTCTTCATCAAGAAGAAGATCATCATTTGATTTTATATGTTTCATCCAATCTCTCATTGGATTAGAAGAATTATACAAAGATAGCTTGATTAGACGATCAAAGGGATCAGCTTTTGGTAGTTTATATGTGAATCTAGCATCCCGCATCCGTATTCTGAGATTATAGTTGACAAATACCAACTTATGCAATTTGGTATGGGAGAGTCTGTTGCGCACCTTTGTGTGGACCAATACAAATGTACTCCAATTACGCTCGCATCCGCTAGATGAAGTGCACTGCGACACTAGGCGCAAAGCAAGCTTCTGAAGATTTGGTGTGTCACTACCAAACATGTGCTACTATTGAGCAGATGAAGTTTTCGCATCCACTGCCATCCTGCTGGCCAACTCAATTGTGAATGCACCTTGTTTTCTTCTCCAAATTTCCGCCTCCTGCAGCGCCTGAACACACGTATCGGTGGGTGCTATACGCAAAAATGCGTCTCAAAGATCATGTAACGTATTTGCACTAAACCCATATGAATAGTGCGCCCTTTGATGCAACGCTTCAGTTGCACGTAATATAGCAATAATTAGATAAGTATTAATCTTTAATGAAATGCATTATTGGTTATGTTGGCAAACACATATTACCTGCATTCACAGATGTTTCATTATAAATATCATGCATCCGACGATTAATAACCTCTATGTACCTCTCGTACTCTCCATCATCATTGTGAAAAAGAGCTTGATACTCATTCTTTAACAGATGATACCTCATAAGAACTTCACTTAAGTTTGGGCTCTTATCTTGATCACAAAATCGAAGGAATGCATACAATACATACTTCAGTGTGTCCCACTATGACATGCTAGCTAGGCATGACTGTGCATATCTTACTTCATCAATGTTAGACCATCGACTTTCTAAGAAACTTTGAGAACCCATCCATGCCATGAACTTATCCTTCCGATGATGCATACTCTCAATAAACATATAGTTGGTGCCAAAACGAGTTGCATTTCATCTCACCAACTCACCACCAATAGCATTCGTCATCATGAAGTGCAGCTGATTATGATTTTACAACCAACAACAAACTCTGCGAGCAGATTGTTTCATAGCTTTGTGTTCTGAAAACTCACCAATGGTCTTTAGCATCAAGTTGGTTGTATGTACCACACACGGTTGCCAGACAATATGATTGTACTTGCCCGTTAGGTGCTTGCACGCTTTCTTGTAGTTCGAACCATTATCCATAATAATGTGGACAATGTGCTCTGGATCAATATCAATGCACACTTTTGTTTATTTTCTGTAAATGAACATGGCATCAATCAATATGACAGTAGTGCAAATACATTGAATGATCAATGAAAGTAACATATGAACGTACCTTGAATATGAACTCTGCTGACTGGCTATTTACTGTAACATCAGAAGACTTGTGAAAAAACATCACACCGTTACAGTAGATCATAAAATTTATCAAGCTCATCTCTGTAAGTCCCCTCCAAGAGTCGCACATGATAGTTACACCATGCATCGGCCACTCTAGCTTGAATTTCTCAAATTTCTTCTAAATATCTTCTTCATTTTGATCGAGGTATGTTTAATCTATTTCTCTGCCAGTTGGGCTAGGAACACCCTCATCTACAAACATAATGAATCGTGACCTAAATATACACTATGTATTGTGAACATAATAAAAGAAATGAAAGTAGCGTACCTCATCTCTGTGTCTCTTTGATTGCGCTAATGAAGTACGGATTATCTGTCTTCCTATCAGCGATGGCTTCTGTGTGAAAGAATTTGGACCACGCCTTTTCAATTGCTGACTTTGTTAGCTTGCTCTTTGTCGTCCAGAGACCAGTATCTATCTTGGTTTGAACCCGTTCTTTAGAACTTGACTTCTGTGACATTGACCTTCTCATCATGCCAAACAATTCACCATCACCACCTTGACAAAAAGCACTTGCCCTTTGAGAGGAACCACCTGCACCCGACGAACCACCAACATATTGCTCGAACTGACCACCACACATACGCTATCGCTGTCGGAATTCCTTCTCCTCTCTAGATAGTCGCATGGCAGTCTGCAGTTCCTCATCATCCTCCACATTCACATTGCCCTCACCTGCAACATCCTACTGTCTCAGGGCTTGTCTACCTCGGTCCTTCCTCCGCTCGGTGGTTCTATCAAGCTCCCGACGAAAATAGTCTCGCACCTCGACAGGAACATGAGCACAACCCACCACATTGCTGCCCAGATGTGCCAAATATTGCTTGAATCTCGTGGCACCACCCTCTCTCTTCACGCTCTTGTAATACTTGCAGCGGAACACGAGGTACACGTTCTCTCTATGTTCCCAAACCGAATCCGGTTGATCCGACATTCCTGCATATATTGAACAATAAATAAACTAACTACGTTCTAAAACTACACCGAAAGGCAGAAAATGTCATTCAAATAATAAAAAAAGCAAATCACCTCGGAGACCTCGAAATCACCTCGCACTGGACGGCTTACCGGCTTAGCCAACTGGCTAGTCGCAATAACCGGCCGGTTAGCCGCTAGATCTGGCTGGGTAGCCGGTAGATCCGGCCTCCAGCGCGGCTTCCGTGCAGCCGGGCCGGCTAGCCGCGGAAACCGAGCGATAAGCCGCCCAAACCAGTTGGCTAGCCGCTCGGGCGAAGGGAAAACCGGGGGAGCTCGGCTAGCCGCTCGGGCGAAGGGAAAACCGGGGAAGCTCGGCTACCCGGTGAAGCCAGTCGGCTAGCCACTCCTCTCGGCTGGTTTTGCTCGACGCGACGGCGTACAACGTCCTATCGCTAGAAATCGCCGCAGACAGAGAAGGAGGAAGGCCAGAGAAGAGTCACAGGTGCTCTGGTGGGTCGGGCTGCGGACAAGGTTAGTTTTTTATTTTTCATTTAAACTTTTGTGTTTTTTTACATGTAAATCAACTATTTTTCAAAAACAGATTGCACAGTAGTGTTCTATTTTTCATCTAGTGTTTTTACATATTTTTTATTTTAAAATCCATCAAAATTTTAAAATTCAAAAAATTTTAAATTTAAAAACCGGTCAACCAGCCAAACCGAACAGGACCGGTTGGACCGGTTTGCGCGAAAACCGGTCCGGTTTGGCCAGTTTTGGAACCCTGCTCACATCACAATTTTGTCTAGTCACCGCCACCTCTGTGAGTTTGTTGAGTATTTCGACTACGATTAATTGGCAAGATACAGTATATCTACCATAGAGATTTTTTTAAATTCTCTATTTCAAGTACCATTTATATAATTATTGGGGGAAAAGATTACTATATTTTAAAAAATCTCCATACTCCATTGTCTCCGGCCCCCTAACAAAATTCCACGTCAATAACACTCGTAGCATTTAAAGTGGTAGCGATAGTGACAAATTCAGTTAGAAAGTAGCAGGAAAAACTGAAACGCGTGATTCCGAAAAGAAAGGAAATGGGCGAAATGGCGGACAAAAAAATGGGAAAGAGTACGGCCGTCCGATCCGGGTGGCGGAGCGGCGGAGCAGGACGCGGAGAGAGAGAGAGACAGAGAGAGTCAGAGAGAGAGAGACAGAGAGAGAGAGATAGAGAGACAGAGAGAGAGAGAGAGAGCAAAGCCGCCTCGGGTAAAATCCAGGCTCCACGCCGGCGACATGCGTCAATGAACCGATACACACTCGCACACATCACAGGACCGTTCCTCCCCTCTCCTCCCCGTCAAATTATTCGAGAGCGTTTTCCGGTAAAACCACTGCACCGAAAGAGGGCGCCTCGACGCCTCGGCCTCGTGCTCGATAACCCTCTCAGAAGGCAGCAGCCAGCACCCCCTCCCTTTCTCTCCCACTCACAGCCGCTTTCCCCCGTTCTACGCGCGGCGGCCGTAGTCTGGTCTGATCTGCCGGAGCGGGGAGCGGAGCATGCGGGTGAGTTTTCACTGCAGGCTCGGCGGGCAGGGAGGAGGAGGAGGCGCATCGCGACGAGCCGCTCCCCGCTGGCGCCCACACCCGCAGGCCCCCAAAAGGCGAAGATTCTCGCGGGAGCAGCCTGCCGTCCCCTCGACCACCACCACCTCCCACCGTAGCCGGTAGGAGCCCCTCCAGATCTGCTCGCCTCCGCGCCCGGCGCGCGCCCTCCCCTGGACTAAATTCGCCGCTGCCGCCATGCGGTTGCTGTTGCGGCTGTGACTGGACCGGTGGGAGAGAGAGCGAGAGGAGGAATAAATAGTTCGGTTTTTTTTTCCTCTCCCCCTCCTGAGAGGAGGGAGGGGGCCCGATGGGGTGCGGGCAGTCGAAGATGGAGGAGGAGTTCGCGGTGCGCCACTGCCGCAAGCGCTCCGAGCTGCTGGCGCAGGCCATCCGCCACCGCTACACGCTCGCCGACGCGCACCACGCCTACGCCGAGTCTCTGCGCGCCGTCGGCGCCGTGCTCCACGACTTCCTCCGCGGCGTCCAGACGCTGCCGCCGCCGCCGCCCGAGCCCGAGCTCCGGCTCCCGCAGCAGCGGAAGGGGGACGGCCTCCCGGCCGCGTCGCCGCCCCCAGCACCCGCAATCGCCTCGTCCTCTGGCGGGCAGCCGCCGTCAGTCGCCAAGCAGGTCCGCATCGCCCCCGACGACGAGCATATCCACTTCCACTCCGACGGCGACTCCGATTCCGACGACGGCCACATCAAGTTCCGCTCTGACGATGAGCCGGACCTGGCTCAGCGCCGGCCGGAAGTCATCCCGTCAGCTGGGGCTGCAGGTCCTCCGCCGCCACAGATGGGACCACCGTACGGCTCTGGCTATGGTCCGACATATGGTCCTGGGTATGGGTATGGATATGGATCAGGTCCTGGCCCTGGCCCTGGTCCTGAATATGGCGGCGGAATGGGCATCGACGGTGGCAGCTATGAGCCAGGCTATGGCGGCATGCCACCAGGTGGCTATGTACAGAGCTACGGTGGCATGGGTAGCAGCGGTGGCTATGACCCAGGTTACGGTGGCCTGGCTAGCAGCGGCAGCGGCAGCTATGATCCAGGTTATGGTGGCATGGGTGGCTATGGTCAGAGCTTCTTTAACATCAACTACGCCCGCAGCCAGCCACCTCCGCCATCGGTCGCGCGCGAGCATCGCCTGCAGGTCACTAATGCCAGAGTCCACTACTATGGTGACAGCGGCGCACAACCACCTCCACGAGGCTATGGTGGTGGTTACCCCTACCCGCCTCCAAGCTCGAGCTCTTACAATCAGTACGGCTATGGTGGATACTATGGTGGTGGTGGCGGCGGCGCTCCCCCACCAATGGACATGCCCTCCTCCTCCCGTGAAGCATCCACCCCACCACCGCCACCATCTCCACCGAGGGTGTCTACTTGGGACTTTCTGAATCCGTTTGAGACATATGAGAGCTATTACGAACAGCCATCTGCTGCTGCAGCTCCATACACTCCAAGCAGGAGTTTCAAGGATGTGCGTGAGGAGGAGGGCATCCCAGATTTGGAGGATGAAGATATGGAGGTAGTTAAAGAAGCATATGGTGATGAGAAGCACCCAATGAAGGGGTACACTGGGCATGGAAAGGCAGCTAAGGAGGAGGGCAGAAGCAGTACTGGAGATGAGCTGCCTCATGAGTCTAAATCATCTGAGGCGAGCAGCAGTGGGAGCAACTTGGAGCATGATGTGCATGTTGTGGAGAAGAGTGTCCTTGGAGAACAAGTTCAGCGCTCAGAGCCACGTCAACATGTCGCTGGCTTGCCCCCTGCAGCATCGGAGAAGACATATAGTGATGATACTGAGGTCGTGCTTGAGATCAAAATTCAATTTGAGCGAGCCTCGAAATCAGCTGGCGAGGTTTCTAAGATGCTTGAAGTTGGAAAGATGCCCTACTATCAGAAGAGTTCAGGTTTCAAAGGTTGGTAAGCTTATTGCATATATATAATCCATCATTTCAGATCTCATGCTAACTTTACAAGTATGAATTCTAATTTGTCGCAATTGTCATGCAGTCTCCGCAATGATGATGTGCGGGACACCAACAATGGAAGAGGAATTCTTGAGGTATGAAGAGGATAAGGCAATGGGATCTGGCAATATTTCCTCGACTCTACAGAAATTGTACATGTGGGAAAAAAAGCTTCTCGAGGAAGTTAAGGTATATAATCTACTTCACAGAATTTAATTTGTTGGTAATGTTATGATTCTTGAGCTTGTTTTTGAACATGTGATCCTATCTATTTACAGTTGCGTGCTTAGATATCTTAAATTCTTAATTAATAGCACAGAGTCCAAATCCATATGGCGCTGCTTCAGATTTATTTTTCTCTTATTATTCTACTCCATCCTTCCCATATTACTTGTATTGGACATTCCTCATTTTTCCCAAATTACTTGTCATTTTCAATTCCCAATATACCTTTTTTTCCCTCCCGATATATCTCTACCTCTGTCCTTCTATGCGCATCGCGTAGTTGCCTTGTTTTGTTTGTAAAGGTAGTTATTTTGCAAGACCTTCCTCTTAAGATCTAGCTCTTCCTTACTTTTGACATCACAACATCAGTTACAGATCAAATAGCTAGTTTAGATTATGAATGCGTCCATGTGAATACATATTTTGGAGTTCCTCCATATGTTAATCTGTGTTTCTGAAATTCTTGGGGATGGCTGGTGCAGTGTCTTTTCCTTTTTGGGAAATGGGTGTGCATGAAATGATTAGGTCTATGGTTTTATACTACTTTTGCTTGGGCTTTATGTTTCTTATTTAAGCTTTTGTTATCCCAAAAAGCTTCATTCTACATGCAACACAATGCTTTAGCTTTGCCAGCAGTATGTTTGGGTCTATATTTTTCTAAGTTTCAAGTCAATTGTTCTGTTTATATTAATTCAGCCTAGTTAAATACACCATTAATTCTTTTTTTTTATTCTTTGTTGTGTGGACTAATGTAATTTCTTTAATGCCTTACAGACTGAGGAGAATATGCGTGTATTATATGATAGAAAACGTGAGGAGCTGAAGATGTTGTGTCAGAAAGGTGCAGAACCTCATAAGCTT
>BCLG01000006.1:182573-200065 GCA_001602295.1 Zoysia matrella | reverse complement strand
CGGTGGATGAGCGCAAGGAGGCGGGGGCGGGGGCGGGGGCTCACCCTAGCTGGTGGCGGCGCGGGTGGTTATGGTTTGGGGCGGTTGGGATTGGGATGAACAATTTATATGGAGGGGTGGGGAGGTGAGAGATGGGCCATTGGGTTGATTTTGAATTTGGATCTTTTTCGGGGCCTGACGGGGCACCCGTGGGTGCGACGAAAAACCCACACCCGCACTCGAATTTGTTCAGGTCGGGTTCGGGTCCGACCCACGGGTGAAAAACACCGCCGCCCACGCACCTGCCGGGTGCAAAACCCGACGGGGACCCAAAACCCGCACCCGAATTGCCATCCCTAGAAGAGAAGGCATAACAACGTTGAAGATAGCTAACCTTTTTGCTCTTTTCTTTCTTCTTTTTTGAAGGTCCTCCTAGCACCATATAAGGCTGCACCTCATCAACCTGTGTTCAGTAAAATCAAAGTACATAAATAAATCGCTTTGCAACCAAACAAGTCCGATATGAACCCCCTTATGTTTAAGAGACCTACCATGTCTAAGTCCCATATTTCAATTGCAGTATCCATCGTTCCAACAGCTATGAAATTCCCTGCAATATGCAAAACACATTGAACACAACATTAGATATTCCAAGTTTCTCCTGATGAAACAAAATAGCACAAGTTACTTGCAAAGTCAGATTACAACAAAGTTTTACCTCTATCACCATCCTTGGGATTAAAATCCATCCAAGCTGTGCACAGGGGGAAATCAGGGAGTGGAACATCATGATGCACAAACATATTGGGCTCACCATCATCTGCTTCTTCATAAATATTGACCTTTTTTGGTGATTTTATTGATAATTAGTTTATGATGCAGATAATTATGAAGTATCTAAACTAACACATCAGATTGGGCATGCATGCAAAGGCAGTCCGGTTGGAAATAGAAAATAAAACGAATTAAACAATTTTACATTCTTATAAATGTGTAGTTACAGGAGCATGTCAAGATATGGTATAAATTTCAAAATACAATTTACTGAGCAAGATCACGGGGAAAAAAGTAAATCAATGGCAAATCAGTGGGTGCCTAGGGGAGAGCTTAGCAACATATCATGACATATCATCAGTGGCAGAGCCCGACACAAAGTTGAGGAGGGGCTGACAAAGAGTGACATTAGCATTTGATTGAGATTGAAGAAGAAAAAAATAAAATTTAACCTCTAAAATCATCTTTTTTTCTGTCAAACAAAGAAAACAACAAGAGATCAAACCAAAATATTACTACTGCCATTAATAGTTAATACTTGCCTGAAGCGAGTAGATATCCTCCTCGCTGTGCGCGCAAACAATAACAAAATCAGTAGGCTTGATAATCTTGTCCTCCATCTCCTCCTCATCTTCGTCATCTTCATCATCCTAGTAAGAATGAAAATGGGATCAATATGAATCAATCTATGTTTATCAACTGGTAATAGATAAGGGGAAAAGGGTGACTAAGCCTATACATCATTTTTATTGAGATATGGGTCCATTTCATTGCTGGGATAGTACAAGTCCCCCATCCCACTGCTGAAAATCTCAAGCCCTGAAACACGTCCACAACAGCACAAGTGTCAGCAAAACCTGAACGAAAATTGGCGGGAAGAAGACAGGGAGGCTTAAGACAAGCACGTACCATCCTCCTCGTCATCGTAAGCATCCATGTTGAGCTCGCGAAGCCCATCGGCGACATCGTCAACCGCACCACCGGACCCCTTGGCGAGCGCCTTAGCGGCTGCCTTGGCCTTCGCGACCTCATCGACCTCCTCCTCGTCCGCATCCTCCTCAGCGCCGTCGATGTTCATGGCGCCAGCGTCGTCGTCGTCGGCCTCGCTACCGTCACTAAGAACAGGACATAGTACACACGGTGAGCAGGGAGAGGTCCGTCGGTTATCGCTAGCAAAAGGAAGCGTGAGCCGATGCGGCAGGGAGAAAGTAGAGGAGGGGAGGAGGAGGGGAGATGGGGCAGACTCACTCTCCGCCCACGGTGATGGATTTCAAGGCCTCGTCGATCTCCTCCTGCGTGGGTGGCTCGGCGACGACAGGGACGTTCTTGGCGGCGCCGTTGGGCACCCAGGATATCGACGATATCATCCCCGGGGTCCCCGGGGATGCCGCCGAGCGGCGAGGAGGCGGGGGCGGCGGCCGAGCGCAAGGAGGCGGGGGCGGTGGCTCGCCCTGGCTGGTGGCGGCGCGGGTGGTTTTAGGGTTTGGGGCGGTTGGGACTGGGATGAACAATTTACATGGAGCAGGTTCACTATTTTTTTTAAATCGTTAAAATTGGTCGAAATCGGTTTAACAAAAATCGTAAAAATAAAAAAATTGATCGAAAACTGTTCTAAATAAAAAATTTAAAATTTAAATAAACTGGTACAGTAAACCGGCCGATTTTAGTGGTTAGCCGAGCGGTTTCACTGGTTAGCCGGCCGTTTTTTCGTTTTTTACGGTTTCAGATTTCAAAATTTGAAACCCATCGGTTCACTGGTTAGTCGACCGATTTTACCGATTTATCGATCGATTTTATCGATTTTTGGTATTCTAAATTTTTTCAAATTTTTGAAATTTTTAAAATAAAAGTCAATCGTCCGGTAAAATTAGACCGGACCGGTTTCATCGAAAACCGTAAAAATTGAGCGGTTTTGTAAACCTTGACATAGAGGCGGTGTGAAACGAGTGTTTGATAGAAATTGGAAAATGAATGAATTAGTTTTCTATTTTCATTTTCATTCTCATTTCTGCATTGCCAAACGGCCTCGGAGTGGTGGAGAGGAGGTGAGAGATGGGCCATTGGACTGATTTTGAATTTGAATCTTTTTCGAGTCTCGGCTGGGCACTTGCGGGGCGAGGAAAAACTCGCACCGAATTTGTTCGGGTCACGTCTCTACTCTCGCACTTGACAGGTGCAAAATTCGACGAAGACCCAAAACCCGCACGTGAATTGTCATCCCTACCCAGAGAGTGGCGCTGCTGCTGGAAGAAGGAAGCAAAGGGGTCTCGTCGAAAGAGGCTACAGCGGGTAGCCAGCAGGAGTAGCTCAGCGCCGGGGAGGAGAGGCGGTGGCGACGGCACGCGCGGGCGGGTAGACAGGTAGAGCTAGGTCTTCCCGCTTGATGAGTGATGAGTCAGGCCTTGTTGGACATATGAGAAATGAATGAGTTGAAGCGTATGGGCACATGGGCCATAGAAGTTGGCAAGCTGGTGATCAGCGTTGGTTGTGTTTAAAAGTGTTGGGCTGGTCCTTTAGACCGGACGGCCTGTTAATTCGAACAACCCGTTAGCCCGAACGTCATAAAACCCTATTTTTATTCTCTATTTTTAAAAAGTACAATATTTTTTCTAAGTAAAATGTCCTCACCATAAATGAATTAGATTACGTGCACGGAAAATACACTATAAGTTATTTTTTTTCACAAATTTGACGGATAAATTTTCTTCACAAACACCCTTACAAATCTAATGGATGAGGTATTTCAGATCTTCTAGAATTAGTTAACAAAATACAACTACTAAAACAAATACATTAGATAAAAAAAAGGTTGTTGGAAAACAAAATAAATTTATTTTAATATTAATATATTATTTCTTAAGTTAAAATTTTTTAAAACCGTACTATTAGCTTAACACTGGGACTATACATTTAAACAGCTGAGAATTCAGCAGACACCAAGTCAAAATTCAGTAACATTAGAGAATTCAATAAACAATAAACATTGAAAATCTAGGGGAGGGAAAGAGGAAGAGTGGAGTAGAGAGGGATAAGGGTGCTGACGGGTCCCGGCGAGCTTGCCGGAGCCGGAGTGGAGCCGGCAGCATCGGGTCAAGCAAGCAGCACGCATGGGTGCGTGGTGACCAAGGTTGAACTTACTGTTGCAACCGGAAATGCAAATGTTGACGTCGAAATCGGATCGAGCTAACACACCGCTCGACGCACGTCCGTGTGCGAAAACGCCGGCGCTTCTTCAACGCCGGGTTTAGGCAGCAGCTAGACAACTTTGCCTCGAGAGGGACCCGTCAGAGGAGGATCGTCAGAGGAGGATCGTTTTAGGGTTGATCCGGCCTCGGTCAAACCAACCGGGACGAAGCAAGAACAGCACGAAAGTCGAGTAAGGGGATTAGGGTTTGGACAAGAACGAAAATGTAAAGGTAAATGATAAGTTCAATTAGTATGCCCCTCAACCGACCTTGAGCCTCTGTTTTACAGAGGTGAGATGGTCTTACCTTGCAGGACAATAGATCCCTCAAGTTTAAAAAGAAATTAAAAAGAAATTAGAATCAATATGCTGAAAACTTTTCAAAACCCGAGAAGGCTCAGTGCCCCAACTCGAGGGTTTACCGGACACTTCGGCACTATATCAGACACTCCGATGGGCCAAGTGCTCTAACCCGAGAAAACTCACCGGACACTTCGGCACTATACCGAATACTCCGGTGGACGAAGTACTCAAAACATGAGAGAGCTTGCCGGACACTTCGGTGGCTTTGATTGTTAGGTGTCAACATATGCCCTTCTATTTTTTGGGTGAAGTTCCTTCACCATAAAACCCTCTAAGCACCCAAAAACCTCTAAATGCGATGGTCCTCCCGACTCATCATTTTTTGGCAACGATACTTCATATCGGCCGTTCTTTTCTCTTATGTTTCTTGCCATATACTTGGATGATACTTTTCAAATATCGACCGTTAAAGGCTTTAGGTAATGACTCTCTTTAGATACTTTCCAACATATATGCATTTCCGACAATAACTTTTACCACTCTATATGACCTTTTTCAACTAGGAGACTATTTTTCGAACTTATTGCTTCTTGAGCGTACAGGCAGAATAGTTTTCCACACTGATTCGTTTATTTGAAAAGTTTTAACTTTCACCTTCTTGTTGTAAGCTCTAGCAACTCTTGTCTTATCTTTCTTAATTTTCTTCAAGGCACTCAAACGCTTATCGGTGACCTTATCTACATTGTTTAGCATTAAAGTCCTATAATCATCGGTGGATAAGTTATTTTGTTTAGCTAATTTTAGAGCTCTTAAATTTATCTCGACGGGTAAAACGGCCTCTTGTCCATACACAAGTTCATAAGGTGTTACCTTGGTTACCCCGTGTCTAGATATCCGATGAACCCACAAAACCTACGATAAGACTTTATGCCACCTTTTGAGATGGTCCTCTATCTTTTTCTTAATGAGTTTGATCAACGTTTTATTGACTCAGCCTGATCATTGGTCTGAGCATAATATAGAGATGAATTGAGTATCTTAATCCTGTGAGATTCGTCAAACTCTTTAACATGACCGAACGTAAAGGAAGTGCCTTGGTCGGTAGTTAAAGTTTGCGGTATACCGAATTTATGAATAATATGCTCAAGTAGAAACTCAATCACCTCTTTGTGTTTCATGTTCTTGAGAGTCACTGCTTCGGTCTATTTGGTGAAGTAATCCGTTACTACTAACAGGAAGCGTGCCCCTTCGAAGAGGGAGGATGTATTTGCCCTATAAAATCCAATCTACATCCTCGAAATGGCCATAGCTTTAGGATGAGGTTTATCATGGCAGCGGGTGCCAATTGAATATTTTCAAACTTTTGGCACTCCTCGCATCCCTTATAGTAACAATAGCCATCGGCAATCATGGTTGACCAATAGAACCCGGCTCTTCTTAATAACTATTTTATTTTCGAAGCCGATTAATGCGTACCACAAATGCCTTCATGAACTTTTCCCGTAGCCATTTTGGCCTCATCATCACCCAAACATTTTAATAGCAAATCGTCTCTAATTCGGCGGTATAAGTCACTATCAATTAAAGTATATTTGAAAGTCGCATGCCAAACTTTTCTATCTATACTTTAGGTTGGGCTACGAATGTATAAAACAATAGGTGACCTCCAATCAAGTGATTCGGCACTATCAAGTTTGATGTGTTAGTGTCCGAACGGTCCAGTTCTAGCATCTCAAACATTGGTTAATTAATGACTGAAAATTTACCTTTACTAACACCGTAACCCGATGCTTGTTGTGCCAACTTATTAGCTTTACTGTTCTCTAGCCTAGGCACATTATGTATATTGAATTCATCCATTCCTCTAATGATATCTAGGCATTTATCTAACATAGCATTCAACGATCTGTCTAAGAATTGAAAATTTTCGGCAACTTATTGCACCACTAATAATAAATCGCCGAAAGCCCCTACATGTTTAACCCACATGGACTCTAACATCCCCAAACCGAACAACAACGCTTCACATTCGGCTTGGTTATTGGTGCAATCATACACTAATTATTTTGAGAATTCAAAGTGTGCATTATGAGGAGAAACCAAAACTACACCAATACCTTAACCCTCTTTGCAAACTGATCAATCAAAATACAACTTCGAAGGGGTAAAAGTAACATAACTAATATCTAGATTATGCTCTAAATCAATCCGATGTTCAACAATAAAATTAGCAACAATTTGACCTTTCATAGATTTCAATGATTCATAAGCCAAATTATATTCAATCAACGCATAAGCTCATTTACTAAGCCTACCACTAGAAATCGGCCTAACATGTGTTTGATAACATCCGTTTGATAAGCAATCACACAAGTACTAGATAACAAATAATGTCTCAATTTGGTGCAAGCATGATACAAAGAAAAGCATAGTTTTTCAATGAGAGCGTACCTTGTTTCCGCGTCCACTAGCCATCGGCTCGCATAGGCAATTAGTACTCCTTCCCTTTAGCTTCTTGCGTCAAAACAGCACCAACCACATCATCTTCCTCCACTATGTAGAGGCGAAAAAGGACTCCCCCTTAGATGCCCTAAGAACCGGTGGTGAAAATAAGTATTCTTTGATCCTCTCAAATGCTTCTTGCTGTTTTGCCCCCAAGTGAATTCGGCTTCATTCTTTAGCCAAAAAATAGGAGTAAATGCGTAAATCTTTCCCGACAAGTTGGATATGAACCGCCTCAACTAATTCACTTTTCCTAAGAAGATTTGCAACTCTTTCTTACATATAGGCACGTGCATATTTCTAATTGCCTCTATCTTTTTAGGATCTATCTCTATGTTCTTTTCATGAATGATGAAATCTAAAAAATTTCCGACCGATACACCAAAAGCACACTTGAGCGAGTTCATTTTCAAACCGAAACGACGCATTCGGTCCAAAGCGAGTTGCAAATTGACCAAATAAAAATCTAAAGCGACCGATTTGATCATCACATCATCTATATATACCTCCATGATGATACCAAGCAAATCATAAAAGATAAAGTTCATGGCCCTTTGATATGTGGTACTCGCATTCTTTAATCCAAAAGTCATGACAACCCACTCAAACAATCCTACAAAACTGAGACACATAAAAGTAGTTTTAGACATTTTTCTTCGGCCATGAAAATTTGATTATATCCCGCACTACCATCAAAAAACCTAATAACTCTATGACAGAAAGCATCATTAATCAACATATCGGCTATAGGCATATGATACTCATATTTAGGAGTGGCTGTATTCAAATTTCTGAAACTAATGTAAACTCTAATCTTATCGGTGTTCTTCTTTTTCACCGGCACGATGTTGGATATCCACTCCGCGTACCTACAAAGTCTTATGAGTTTTGCAACAAGTAATCAGTTAATTTTCTCTTTAATCTGATCATGCATATTCAAGTTGAATCTTCTCATCGAATGCTTGAAAGGTCTAAAACCAGATTTTATTGGCAGCCGATGCTCAACTAGCTTGCGGCTCAATCCGGGCATTTCATTATAAGACCATGCAAAGCAGTCCACGTATTTTTTAATAAATCGATCAACTTCACCTTGTAATCGGCTTTCAGATTTTGGTTTATAAAAGTTGGTATAAGATTATCATCGCTGCCAAGATTCACCTCCTCAAAAGTATCGGACGATGTGAATCTTTTTGTCCTAACATATCCATGCCCTCTATCTCTTTTATAGATTCACACATATCGTTCGTGTTGGACCGATAGTGTTCCACTCTCTTTTGCAACAAATCAATATTTGTTCCAATTAAATCACATTATATGGTTGAGCTAATTTTCCATCGGCTTTACATTGACGGATACAAAATCATCTCTATTCACACTAAGAAAATCATAATCCGTCAAGTCTAAACCGGTCAAGCACTTGATGGTGTCATGCGGCAAAGAAGATGATTCTACCATAACAACACAAGCCGATGCATCCTCATGAACAATCTCTACATCATCACCAACCCATTGTATCAAGAATTTATGCAATGTAGAGGGAACACACCTATTGGCATGAATCCAATCGCGCCCTAAGATCAAGCTATAACTATCGCGCACATCGGCAACAAAGGGAGCGGTAGCCATGGTCTTGGTCCTAACGGTGAGCTCCATAGAAGCGACCCTTTTAACCTCGATAGAGTCTCCTCCTCTCACACTATTCAAAGTCATGTTGGTCCGGATGAGCTCGTCATTGGCTTTATCTAGCTTTTTAAACAAAGAATACGGCATTAGGTTAACAATAGCACTGTCATCTACAAACATACGAATAATCGGTGATCCATTAATATGACTTCTCACGTAAAAGGATTTTAAATGGTTCTCAGATTCCTTGGGCTTTTGAAAGATCGCACTTTTTGACCCAAAGTCAAAATTGTGCCATAACCTCTTCTTCTTCTACGAGTGAATAATCGGAAAAGGATAAGCAAATGGTGTTGATGTCCATACTTTTCCGAGGCGGTGTAGGCTCGTAGTCCAAGAGGTCGTCGTCGTCGAACTCGGACATATCAACGTCTTCCTTAGGTGAAGGCGCTGCAGCGTACTCTCCAAGCACGACGTCGGTTAGCCCGAGTGCCTTCGGAGTAGCCTCCGCTTCCTCCGTCACCGGTGAAGTAGGAGCTTCGGGCTCCTTAACTCTCCACTGCTTACTTTGAGGGACCGTCGGCTTGATGTCGTTGAAGACCTCATCCCTCTTCTTCTCCGCCTCCTCTTCTTGCATTTTTCGTTGGCGCAGCCTTTAGAGCTTTTTCTTTTGAGTTTGGGTCAAGCCAAGCAGACACCACCTCGGTTGTGTGTACTTGGAGGAGCTCTTACTGCTGCTAGCTTCATGATCATGGGAAGCCTTTTCGACCGAACCATTCAAAGTGATCGGTTTCGTGAGGACTCCCCTGATTTTGACATCGGTTGTGCCGATTTTTATGACACCTTCGGATGCGCTCTCTTGATGGATAAAAGTAGAAGGGGCAAGTTTATTACCTTGCTTCAGGCGTCATTCTTGCTTAGGCGCGGTGGTGGAGCTTCCTGCTTTCACCTCAATCGGTCGAGACTCCGTCTGATCCGAAATAGGGCCGGAGAGCCTCGTGAAGATATTTCTCCTCGGTCTGTTTCACCTCGGATGAAATAGCGGGTATGGCATCGGTGAAACGGGCATCGACGGCACCGACATCTATGGCCCCATATATGGATGCCACACCGAGAACGGTGTGCAAGGCATAGGATGGAACCATGGAGGTGGCGTTCCGAACCTATGTGGATGAAGAGGAGGAGGCACACGAACATCCGCGGTTTGCGTCATCTCCTTCCTAGGCAGGCTGCCTCCCCTCGGTGGTGATTTTGGCTGCTTCATAGATCGATTGTTCAAATATGTCTTTTGGTTCTTGTACTTGGCCATAAGACGGTCGAAGGCGCTTTTGGCCCATCTTCCAGTCTGTGGCCTTGCCTTGGTTTATCTTCTACTTGCTCAGCTCCAGATTCTTCGACGTTATCATCTTAGGCTGTGAAGCTTGCCCCCCGGGTCTCGAGCCTTGGATAGTGACTTTGAGAGACTCTTGACCATCGAGAGACTTCTCGAGCACCACCTTCCTAGAGGCCACTTTCTCACTTGGAGAAACAGGCATCTCGTCTCAGAGGATCACATTATTCCCCTTAGTTGTATCGGCTTGATGAGACCGAATCAACACTTTAGGGTTGAGCTCTAGAGTGTTGACGGGGAAAGGGTGCTTGTCGATCTACATCTCTTTAAGACTCAATCGTCCCTCATTATGGGCCGATTGGACCTGTCGACGGAAAATATTGCAATCGTTAGTAGCATGAGAATAAGAGTTATGCCATTTACAATGTGCTCTACGCTTAATCTCGTCCGTCGAACGCAAAGTATATGCAATCTTAATATATCTACCTTTGTGCAATTCATCGAATATTTTCTCACACTTAGCTACATCAGAGTGTACTTCATATCGTATTTCTGGTTCTTATGAACCGGTTTGAGCGAATCGCAAGCGAATGATTTGGCTTTAGAGGGCCAAACAAACTCGGCAGCTAAATGTCATTGAAATCATCATTGGAGCTATCCGAATCACATTTCACGACGTGCACGGTGTGGCAGGTCTTGTAGTCAGGTTTTATTTCTTTGCTTCGATTTTTTTGGGCTGAAGAACTTTGTTGGAGGTGAGTGAGTGTAAAAAAAATCGTACCCCTCCAACTTTTCTCTAAGATGTGACCGCAAACCACTAAAAGTTAGGTCAGCTAAATCTTTTTAAGAAATTGTTAAATTAAAGCGCCGATTCTTAACATCTCTAAACCGTCGAAGATAATCAACGACAGGTTCATCTTTTCCTCGTCGAACCGATGTCAAATGTGACAACTTCAACTCGTTGTCCCCGGAATAAAAGTGATCATAAAATTTACGCTTTAAAGACTCTCAAGTGTAGATGGAGCCCGGGGACAATGAGGAAAACCACGAGAAAGCGGTTCTGGTTAGCGATTAAAAAAACAAGCGTATTTTTAAAGCTTCGCTAAAACCCGCTTTCTCTAATTGTGCCACATATTGGCTAACATGTTTTCAACTGGTTTTATTCTTTTCGCCATTAAATTTGACGAAGTCGGACACACGCCAACCACTACGATAAGGGACTGAATCAAAATGTGCATGGTACGGTTTTTGGTAAATCGGGTCTCTTCCATTGAGGTCTACCCCTAGCGTTTCGCGAAATTGTTTGTTCAAGTCCTTCTTAATGCGCGTTATGCACTTCTCTATGTTGGCGATGGTGGCCTAATGGAAGTACTAGATGGTGAAGGGTGTACACTCGTTTTCGTTGTACTAAATAGTTCATTAGGAACAGGGCCATGAGGGATACCCGTACCATTTGGTGAGATAGGTGGTGTGCTATAAGCGACGGTACGATAAGGAAGAACAAAATTAGCTAATTCATTCAATCGGCTCGTAGCCGGATTTGGGATGCTAGTGATTGGCTCTACGCTAGCGAGAGACATTAACAAAGCACTAGTTTACGCATGAGACGAAAAACTAGTTTACCCACTAAACGAGTTCAACAGCATGCCATACGGAGGTTGTTCTATACTAGATGTAGTAGGCGCCGATGTACTAGTAGTAGGACCTACATGCGCAACATGAGACGATGATGCAATACTAATATTTTTAGACCTAGACATATATTCTTGGATCATGTATTGCATATCATTAGTCAAGACCTTTTTTAAATCGGCAAAGTAATATGAAAGATCTTAAAAAATAACAGAAGGGTGCGAAGATGTTCTAACATTGGCAGCACCCATGACCGCGTCGTCAACGACGGTCAGAAGAATGGGTTTCTTCACTTGAGAGATGGCGCCTTGGCGATCCTTCTTGAAGCACGCCAAGTACTACTGCAGTTTCCGCTCTTCCCGCGCCTTGCGCGCCACCTCGGAAGCCTTCCGACACTTTAGGAACGCCTTGTGTGTCTCATCGAGCAACTCCTCCAAGGATGGCATGACGATGTTCGCCGTGGAGATCTCGGAGTTCATGGTAAAAAACGACGTTTCGGTTTGTGCAATCGGAATCGATGGTTCCCCAGCGGAGTCGCCAAAAAGTGTGTTGATGCTGAAATCGGGTTCGAGCCAACACACCGCTCGCACGTTCGTGTGCGGGAACGCCGACGCTTTTTCAATGTCGGGTTTGGACAGCACCTAGACAGCCCCACCTTGGAAGAGACCCCATCGAAGGAGGATCGTCTTAGGGTTGATCCGGGCTCGGTCAGGCCTGCCAGATCGCCTTCGGTCATCGCCGAGACAAAGGAAGAACAGCACGAGGGTCAAGTAAAGAGATTAGGGTTTGAAGAACAGAAATGTAAAGGCAAATGATAGGTTCGATTGAGATGCCCTTCAATCGTCTATAGACCTCTGTTTTATAGAGGTGGGATGGTGTTATCTCGCTGGGCAATGGATCCCTCAAGTTTGGAAAGAAGTTAGAATCAATCTGTTAAAAACTTTTCAAAACCGACACAAACGGAGTGTCCGGTAAAGTGCCGGATACTTCGATGATCGGAGTCTCCGGTAGAATATCAGAGTATCCGTCATGTAAATTCGAGAACCCGAGAGGGCTCACTAGACAGTCTGACATCCTGTCGGACACTCGGTGGGCTCAGTGTCCCAACCCGAGAGGGCTTACCAGATACTCCGGCACCATACCAGACACTCCGGTGGGCCTCAACTCAAGAGAGCTCATCGAACACTCCAACACTGTACCGGATACTCCAAAGGACCTAGATACTCCAATGAGCTATGTGCCTCAAACTCGAGAGGGCTTGTCGGGCACTCCGATGACCCTGATTTTTTGGTATCAACGGCAAAATTAAGAGCCTGTTTGGTAAGGCTCCATTTAGTAGTACTTCCCGAGCGGTTTCTTCGTTGCTTCAAGTGAAGCCGTATCAAACAGGTAATGGAGAAGCCAATTTTCCACCTTTTTAGGAAGAAGCCGCGTAGTGAAACAGTGAGTAGCGGAAGGGAGGCTTCTCGGGCTCTCCCATCCTACATGGCACCGTTTATCTGTCCCTGCCCCTTACTTATCTCTCGAATAATCGCAACCGAATAGGAAATAAAAAAACATCCTCGCAGCTGTTCGAACAGACGCAATTCCCTTCGCCACCTCACACACTCGTCTCGTATCCTCACGTCTCTAGGCGACGAACGAGGCTAGCGAGCTCATATACACGCGAGCTCATCTTCCGCACAGGGGCCTAAATATGCACAGGGGCTCACGTCACCACATCACCGCGTGTCCCGGGCTTATCGAAGCCTGTCACCGCGCGTCCCCGTGCATCCCTGCGTCACCGTGCGTCAACGTTCGTCGCGCGCCTCTGAGCTCACCCAATTGAGCGCACAGATGAATCCCCTTCCGAGACCTCAATCAGCGGCTGCAGGGAGTTATCCGGCGAGGAATGAGAGCTCATCGTCGGTGATCGCGCCGATCTCAACATACCTACGGTAACTCCACCTGGTTCATTTGATTCAGGCTCCACCAGAGGGGCATATCTTGGCGCTGGATCCTTGGGGAACGGTGAAGGCATTCGCCCTCCATGGCCAGCTCCGCCTGTGACTAATGCCGGCGTTGTTGATGGCCTGGGACAAGTCCATGGGTAGATTCCGTGATGATATTGCAAAGGCAATACACCTCGCTAGATCGTAACGAACAATTAATAGACATTTTTTGTAATAGTTAATTTCATATGTAATTTACTACAACTATTTTATTTAGATTATAAATTCTATTTTATTCAGATTAGTAATTCGTTTGGCTTGTTAGTGGCATAATGAATGACATGCGTCGTAGTAGATAAGAAAAACTCACGTTTTGTGGGGTTTGGCTACAGAAAAGTAGAACGTTGAATGGGGCACTAATGAACTAAGTTTTTGAATTCAAAAATACAAGGGTAGGATGGATATTTAACTATACCCACTCCTAAAAAAATAGAAGAAGTCAGAGGAGAAAGTCTTTTACCAAACATTTTTAAAAAAGCCAGACCCAGAGCTATAGAATAGAAATTCTATTTTTCAAAGAAGCTAGAGCTGGAGCCAGAGCTGTTTTTGACTACACTTGCAATTTTACCATGCTTGAACACTGAATTCTTTTAACTACACTGAAATCTTCCTACTAGCAACGAGGGTTTAAAAACCTGTTATTGTAGTGATTTTTTAAACTCTGAAAAATCAATCCGCTAGATAGTAAAACTAACCGGTTTGCTACAGGACTCAACTTTTATTTTTATGGAAATCGGTCGTTCGGTGAAATCTAGCCGGACCGATATCACCTGTTTTCATAAAAAACCAGACGGTCCGGTTTTGTTAACCCTGTAAGGCTGCAACTCAATTCATGTTCGTGAACTCAGATCATGTTCGGTCTCCATGCACCGTCGCGCGCGGACTGGCGCCGACTCGTGCCAAACCAGCCTGTCATGTCGCGCCTGGGAGCAGCAGCAACCACGATCGGCTCCGGCCAACTCGCTCTACCACGCATGGACGCAGGCCCGTGACACCATCCGCCGTTAGCAGATTCGAGGCCGAGCGAGTTCAGCGCACGCGAACGCAGCGCTTTACGTTGGCGCACGGCCGGCGCGACACGTCGAGGAGGCACACTGCCGACTCGCCGCTGCTAGCTCTAACATACCGAACGCAGGGCAGGGCTAATTATGGCCGGCTGGCCGGTTAGGACCGCCGCGGCGCGCGGCCGCCGGTGTCGCCGGGTCGGTGCATGCATCGGGTTCTACCGACCACGGGTGGTCGGTGGCATGGTTTGCCGGCCGACGAGGCTAGAGCGGAGCAAGTTTCACGTCCTTCTCTCATCGCCGGAGCGCCACGAGTTCTATGGCAGACACAGATCAACGGCTCGATCGGTGAGTTCAGGCGACGCAAAATTTTCCCATGGAGTCCAATGCTACGAACTTCACCGGTAACATCTGCAAATTCACGACAATGAAAGAGTGGACATGACTACAAACTCATACCTAATTTAAATTTTACGAATAACTCGTAAAAATTCACAAAGTTTGATTAAATCTAACTCTCCAAGATATCCACTTGCATCGTTACAAAATTCACTGTTCCATTAGTTGGTCTTGGTGGCAACACTCTAGCCAGTACTACCGGTAGCTCGTCGTAACCAGCTAGTGATAACGGATAAAAAATGAAGTGCCTGCATGAAGAGACTCGAGAGAGTAGATCAGCGGCCTTTTGGTCGGCCGTATCGGTCCAAGCAAGACATGCCCGGTCCGCATGCAGTCGGCACCCGACAGGGGGTATCATTCAGGTAAAGGCCGGTAAACCACCGTTCTGACTATTTCACGTTTCACCATGAGTCCATGACTGGGGAACGGTCCAAAGTCCAAATGCTATCCATCCAAACACTCATATTTTTTTCCTTTTTTTTTTTTTTGCTAAGGCTCCAAGCTCGACAGAACGAACATTGGCATGGCAATGCACACTCGAGTTGCGTTATACTGAGCTTAACTGTCTCAGAGATTCCTTACTTTGTTAAAACTGCCACATCTTGTCCGCGCCTCCCTGAATCCTCTTGATTTTCATGGGAAAAAAAAAATGAATCCTTCTAAAAATTAGATATCTGTGTAGCCATGCGACAATTAGAACCCACAGATGCGCACCCACAACTCCCTCACAAACGCCCGTTTGAAATACGAGAATTTTTTTAATTTCTATATTTTTCTAATGAAATTGAACTGATACTTGTAAAATTCTTACTTACAAACAACACCTTACTTCCTCTTCCGATGTCAAATAAAACTTGAAGGCAAGCGTTTTTCCCAAGTTACTGAGGTATGCCGTAAATACATAGCAATTCAAGACGGTGAGTATTACCTCCGTTCCAAAATATAAAGCGCCGTTTGAAACGGTGGATTGCCGTAAAAATTTTTGTAGGAAAGCAACGAAGCTGGGCGCATGAACGCAGAGCTCCCACTGCGTTAAAATCCACTCCAACCTAAAGGAAATTTTTCTCGCACTCGCCGTTAGTGGGACAACTTTAGAAAACTTTAGTACACAAAGAACTCGATAAGGTAAATCTAACGGAACAATTTTAAAAAACTTTGAGAACTAATGGAATAACTGTAGTAAACATAGGAACTCACAGCACAACGAAAATTTTGAGAACTAACGGAAAAACTTTAAAAAACTTTGAGAATAACTTGAAGAGCACCTATATTAAGAGTTCGATGAGACGAATCTAATAGAACAATTTGGGAAACTTGGTAACTTCCTTGAATTTTTGAAGATTAATGGTTAAGAATTTCAAAACAAATACTCTTTTCTTACATTTGAACAAGAATGAAAGGGGGGTTGAGCAACTAATTTAATTTATATGCTATAAATAATAATAATACAACTTTTAAAATTTATTTAAGTTTTATTAATATTTTTATTAATGTATTTTGTTCCTGCATTCCAAACACTTAATTTTTCTATTCCTCTATTTTGTATTTCTGTGGTTTTCTTACTTTTTTCATTCCTACATTTTACTCGTTCTTACATTTTTCATTTCTCCGTTCCAAACCAGGGCCTAAACATTTATAAATTTGGATAATGTCAAAATCTTTTAACTTCTACTAATAATATTTAAAAAATTACATAATTTGTAGTATAAAAATATATTTTTTATGAAAGTTTATTTAATGATGAATTAAAAAAATATAATTTTTATATGATAAAATATTTTTAATTATATATTATTAGTGATCATAGTGATAAAAGTTTGACTTTGACTAAAGTAAAAATATTTATATTTTAAAACAGAGAGAGTATGTTCTACAGGGAAAAAAAAATAGGCAATGCAATAAGCTCAATGTTCAAGCCTGGGAAACAAACTGGTCTGCATAATTGCATTGCACGGATAGATGTCCGTTAACCGTTGCTCGCTCCAAAATACTCACTCCGCTAGAAGACTAAGCAGCTTGAATGATTTTTACTAGTAGAATCTAGAGTGTGCCCCGAAAATTCAAGATGTCTGTTAACCGCTGCTTCTAACTTTCGCCGTGGATTTTTAGATTTCACTTCATCAGCTCGTTCGCAAAATTGACGAAATTGAGATGCCTGCATTGCACGGAGACAGCTCCAAGACCACACGCAAAACCTGCTGGCGCCAACGCCTACAAATGCTCACGAGGCGAGAGCTTAGACCCGGACACGCCCCTGCCGCCCCACCCACCTCCGTGCCCCGCGGCCCGCATCTTGCCGCCCGACCGCTCGGACACCGTCCGCCGAGCACGACGCACCGGCCTCCCCGACCTCCCGCCACGCTGCCACCCCCGCCCTGTCTCCGCCCGCCTCACGGATATAATCCCGCGAGAAGCCGCGTCGCTTCCTCGGACCAAGTACACGGAAGCCCCTGGCGCGAACACGTTGCGATCGAGAGCAAACTGCGCCGTCGAACACACCGAGACAACGAGACCCATCAATGGCGTGCCACCAGCAGCTGCGGTCGACGAGCCTGCCCCTGAGGCCGCACGCCCAGGTGCAGGAGCTCGAGGACGAGCTGCAGCGGCTGCGGTCCGGCGCCGCGGCGTCGTCTTCGTCGGCTCCCGCGTCTCTCGCGGGACGGCTCGGCGACGCGTACGGCCGCGTCGAGGAACTCGTCCGCCTCCCCGGCTGCCGCGACGCGCTGTCGAGCGCGCGGTGGCGGGAGGCCGTGGAGGCGGAGCTGGACGCGTCC